>MU227064.1:792376-818030 GCA_018584345.1 Thuja plicata
AAGGCCTTGTGATTATCTTTCATGATGTAAATTATGGTTACCTCCCAAGAGGAGATGAATGTAATGTAATCATTGATGTAATTTAAAATGATGTATTTGGAATGGGTAGATTTAGGAAAAAGGGAAAGGGGAGATGTGAAATTTATGTATAAGATGTATGTTGGAAAAGGAAAAGGATTTGGTAACATTTCAAGTATAGTAGTATGTTTCTTATTATTGATTAAGTGAAAAGGGCTATTGAATAACAAATGTATTATTTGCAATGTATTAAATGATTTAGATGGTTCCATTTGATTTAAAGGTTATATTGTACATAAAGAATACTTAGGAATATAGATGGTTTTAAATGGAAAATTGAAATGAAAGTACTCAGGTATTTCTTAATAAAGAATCTTATAATGATATGATGTAGTTTGCTTTGAGAAGTAAAACTTGTTGTTAGCTTACTTATTGAACTTAAATGAATCAAGCATTAAATTTGAAGGGAACCTTGGAAGGAATCTAAGTTTAATTTTTGTTCACATACATAATTCTTTTAAAAGTTCAAAAATTTTCATAAATTTTTACTTAGGCTTTCTTTTTCAAAAGAGAATCTCTATTCTCTTCCCCGGTTCCCTTGCGGGGCATGACATAAGGGGTCTAGTGAAAGTTCTAATGAGTCTGAGTCCATAAATGTTAACATGTCTTCTACTTCGGTTGTTAGGGGTCAAAAGGATTCAAACAAACCTTTGGATGAGATTGATTTAGCTCTCAGCTTGCTAGTCAACACTTTTGATGACTATACCATGAACACACTTGAACCTGTCACATCTATTTCTCTCCAACATCCTAAGTTAATAGATTGGAATTCCCCTTCTTCATCCAATGAAGTCCTTACATTCCAGAATGATTATGCTCTAGCCTTCTACCTTCACGATGTTGAACTCGTAACGTCCTCCATTAGTGAAGAAGGTGTCAACATGACCGAGGTTGGCATCAAGTATCTTAGTCACAAAATTAAAAGAAGAAAAAATAGGTGCTCTGATGGTGAAAACCACATTGTGGTAGTATCAGAGCCAAAAAAAGTAAAAAGAAAAGACGTATCTAAAGGTTAAAACCTCTTTGAGGTGCCTGAGGATGAGATACTTGATGCACTTCTGAGTCACTTCTAGGAATGCTCATCAGTGTTAATTGAGCCAACTCAGCTAGTAAATATGGGAACAAAAGAACATCCACACATCATTCATGTGGCCAAATCATTATCTACAGAGGAATTTAAGGAATTCATAGACTTCTTCCAGGAGAAAAAGATAAACTTCACATGGACATATTCTGACATGCCAGGTGTGGATCTTGATCTCATCATGCATCACTTGTCAATAGCTCCAGGTGTGAAACCAATCAAACAAAAACTTAGGAAGATGCATCCGCATGTGGCTCTACTAATAAAGGAAGAATTGGAAAAAATTCAAAAAGCTGGGTTCATCCGAACAATTGATTATGCTGAGTGGATCTCTAATATAGTCCCAATGACTAAACATGAAAAATCTATCAGAGTCTGCATAGACTTTAGAGACTTAAATTTGGCATGTCCAAAAGATGATTTTCCACTTCCCAACATTGACGTGATCGTGGATATGACAGTAGGGTATGAGGTGTATTCACTCATGGATAGTTTCTCTGGCTATAATCAAATCAAAATTGCACTAGAGGACCAAGAGAAGACCAATTTTACTTGTGAATGGGGTACATTCTGTTGGAATGTTATGCCTTTTGGTTGAAAAAATGCTAGAGCTACTTATTAGAGAGCTGTCACCACCATATTTCATGACATGATGCATAAGACAATGGAGGACTATGTGGATGACACAGTCACTAAAAGTATGGAAAGAAAGATAGATCTCACTGATCTAGGTCCCATACTAGATCGTATGGAAAAATTTAGGCTGCGTCTTAACCCTAAGAAATGTGCATTTGGGGTTACTTCAAGAAAATCACTTGGCTATATAATCTCTGTGAAGGGAATCAGGGTGGATCCAGAAAAGGTACAAGCTATCATGGAAATTCCTCCACCTTGTAATATAAGACAAATAAGAGGTCTCCAAGGTCGGCTCTAGTCTATTAGGCATTTTATCTCACAACTAGCTGATAAGTCACAACCATTTACTAAAACTCTACATAAAGGTGTGACTTATGAATGGAACAAGGAATGTGAACAAGGCTTTTAACAGATCAAACAATATCTAGCTAACCCACCTGTGTTGATGCCTCTTATTCAGGGGAAATCATTGATATTATACATCTCAGCCACAAAAACATCTTTGGGTGCTCTATTGGCCCAAGAAGATCAAAATAATAAAGAAAGAGCCATTTATTACATCAGCAAAACATTGGTCTCTTATGAAATGAATTATTCTATAATTGAGAAAGCTTGTTTAGCAGTGGTGTTCACTTCCCAATATTTATGACACTACATGCTGGCTCACACTACAAGGCTAGTCACAAAAATTGATCCATTAAAATACTTACTCAGTAAAGCTACCCTCACAGGTAGACTAGCTAAATGGGTCATGCTACTTAGTGAGTTTGATATTGAATATGTTGAGAGAAAAACTATCAAAGGGCAAGCAATTGCAGATCAGCTGGCCGAGGCACCTATCATAGATCATCAACCATTAAGGATTGAATTTCTAGATGAGTCCATCATGCTTCTCATGCATCAGACATGGACCATGTTCTTTGATGGATCGTTCACCTAGTAGGGGTCAGGAGCTGGAATTTTGTTTATTACACCTCAGTAGTATTCCTTACCAAAGGCATACAAAATGATGTTTCCTTGTACAAATAACACTGCTGAGTATGAATCTTTGATCAATGGACTAAAGATCGCTATTGAATGGCAAGTTGATGAACTAAAAGTCTTTAGAGACTCACAATTGGTTATCAATCAAGTGAACGACATCTATCAAACAAAAGATGAAAAGCGAGTGCCCTATAAAAATATGGTTGACGACCTTAAGAAATATTTTGCACATTTTACTTTCCAGCAAATTCCTAGGGTGGATAATAAAGCATTTGATGCTATAGCTACTCTAGCTTCTATGTTACAAATGTTGAAAAATGATTTCAGACACGAATTCCTATTGGAGACGTTATGCTACCCTGCCTATGTTTCACCTGACTCCCAGATGATCTGTTCAGTCATTGGACATGATTCATCCCACTACCATCATATCTTCTCTTATCTTCATGACCAAATTATTCCTGAAACATATAATCAAAATGAAAAATGTCACCTAATCCGCAGTGCTTCACGATATGTCATCATAGCTAACGAATTGTATAGACAAGGTCTAGATGGTACTCTCCTTAGGTGTCTAGAACCTGATGAGTTCAAACGCACGTTAGAAGAGGTACATGAAGGCATTTGTGGTTCTCACTCAAATGGTCTAACATTGGCCCGCAAAATTATTAGAGCTGGTTACTATTGGCCCAATATGGAGAAGGAAGCTACACAGTTTGCTAAGTCTTGCAAACAATGTCAACTACATGGTAATCTGATTCATGCTCCAGCCAAGGAGCTTATTCCAGCCATTACTTTCTGGCCATTTCAACAATGGGCCTTCAACTTAGTAGGTCAGATAAATCCATCTTCTTTGAGAGGACATAAATACATCATTACTGCTACTGACTACTTTACCAAATGGGTTGAGGCAATACCTCTTAGTGTAGTTTATGGCAAGTCTGTTTCCATGTTTATACTAAACTACATCATCTGTAGATATGGTGTACCCTCCTCTATAATCACTGACAATGGGGGACAATTGAAGAACAAAGATCTGACAAATTTGTGCACTAAGTTCAAGATTATTCAACACTGGTCATCTATTTATTATCCTCCGGGTAATGGATAGGTTGAAGCTTCCAACAAGACAATTCTCAAGATTCTACATCATACAGTACATAAATCTGGATGAGACTAGCATCTCCAGATCAACCTAGATTTATGGGCCTATCGTACTAGTATACGAACACCAACAAGGGCTATGCCCTTTTCTCTAGTCTATGGTGCAGATGTTGTATTGCCTATTGAGGTTGAGATTTCTACTTTGTGAGTCTCTCTAAAGGGCCTCATTATTGATGACGATATTAGAATATCTTGGCTATAAGAGCTTGAACTATTGGATTAACGTCAGAAGGTGGCATTCGATCATCTCTGAGCATATCAAAAGAGGATATCTAAGAGCTATAACAAGAAGGTTAGACCAAGAGACTTCCAAATGGGTGATCTCATCCTGAGAGAGAACCCTAAGAATCAACAATAGCGGATTCAGAAAGGAAAGTTTGAGCCAAACTGGCTTGGTCCTTATATTATTACTATAGTATTTGGGTCTGGCGCCTATTAGCTCTCCACCAAAGAAGGTGAACAACTCAAAGAGCCCATCAACTCTCTTCACTTGAAGAATTTCTATAGTTGACATATCTTCTGAATGCTCATGTACATACATTATTATGAGAAAATCCTAAAAATTGTAAAATATCTTAAAAAAATGATCATCTTAGTGAAAACCTAGTAAACAGGCACTTTGATGTATCTATTATCCTGGTGAAAACCTGGTAAACAGGCGCCTTGATAATACCAAAAAAAATGAAAAAGTCAAAAAAATAAAAAAAAAGAAAAGTACAAAAAAATTGAAAAAAATGAAAATACAAAAAAAAGAGAAAAAGAGAAAAATGTGCCATTGATGAAAACCTAGTAAACAGGCATCATGGTAGAAAAAATAGAATTTCCACCTAGATGGTGAAAACCTGGTAAACAAGCGCCTCTTGTTCCGCAATGCTTTTATCTGTCGCAGCATCTCTTGGATTTCTTGCATTTTCTATTTTACTTTCCTACTTCAGTTTGCTTTCCCGCTTTAGTTTGCTTTCCTGCTTTAGTTAGCTCATGCATTTTCTCTCAGTCATCTTCAAGATTTTGCTCGACTTCACATGGATTGAAACTGGTCACAATCGGGGGCATCTTCCTGGTATAGGGGGCATTGTCCTATCTTTTGGAGTCTTTCTCCTCTTCGCATCAGTCACTAGTGGTTCTCACTACGTCTGCCTGCTGATGCCAAGATCTTGTTATCAATCTTTATGCTTGAGAATCTCTCTCACGATAGTCACTAGTGGTTCTCACTGAGTCTGCCTATTATCCCTATTTTACTTGGATTTCTCACATCGACTCACTATCTGCATGTTCGACTTCAATCCGTTCAGTGCATGGGGGCATGGTTCCCCACTTCGATCATATCTTTGGTTTTCACTCGAGTCATTAATCTTGTCAAAGGACAACTCTCTACTGGCACAAACTAGTGTTTCTCAACACCTTAATCAAACATTTTTTCTCAACACTCTCTTTGGACACATCTATGTTTTTCAACACACATTGGATATCTCGCACATAAACATCTCTCGATAGCAATCAAACACATTGCACTCACAAGCACAACGGTGTTTTTCAACACCCCAAACATAGGCACATTTGTAAGCCTTGAAACATGCTGAGATATGATTGACTCTTTCTTTGTATGCTAGCTGTTCTCATGAATTTCACTAATATTTTCTTTGTCTACTGCTTGTGGGTGTGGTTTCGATTATCTAACAACGTTAAATAAATAGGGTGTATGTGATAAGAGCTTTTGCATTAAGGTGGAAAAGCCTCACATCCATCAATCTTGTTTATTTGTATGCCAAGGGGAGGTTGGAACTATCTCCTTGACTATTATTTCTCTGTTTGTTTACTTACGAACTTTTACTATATCAAATTGGTAACAATGTTCAGGTCACCTTGGCTTTTGTGCCCTGGTGCTTATGTTTGTTTCCTACATTTTATCTGATGAAAGTCATAT
Organism: Thuja plicata; assembly: GCA_018584345.1. Classification (NCBI taxonomy): domain Eukaryota; kingdom Viridiplantae; phylum Streptophyta; class Pinopsida; order Cupressales; family Cupressaceae; genus Thuja; species Thuja plicata. Next base: position 798,247 of record MU227064.1, read on the forward strand.
TCATATTCTTATGGTCGTAGTGGCACCAGTAAGGATTATATTGACTTTGATGATCCAAAAGTACTCGATGATGATTATACGATGAGTCTAATAACCAAGTCCTAGGGTTGCATTTAGCTTAGGCTTGCATTTGCATTGCAGGCTTGCATTCACATTTCAGGCTTGCATAACGACATTTTTGGTGCTCTCTTCATTGTCTTCTCATTCTTCAAAGGTTCTCATCTTTTGTTCTGGATTCCTCTTGACTGCACAAATCAATTGTTCTGAATCCATTTTTGTGATCGAAATCAAAATCTGACACTCCTAAGCAGCTCAAAATCACGTTTTAAAATTTTGGGACCGACGCGATCGGATGCTTGTGCAGTCAATTTCCTGACATCGCTTTCTTGTCAGAATTATCTCTCGTCATGATTTTCTCGGCTTCTGCAATCTTTTCATCAAAGTCGACTCTAGTCAATTCTGGTCAACTATGGTCAAACCAAATCAACAAAACCTCCTGATCACTCCAAATCAATTTTTTCTTCTCTTGATCTATCTCTGGATTTCTCTGGATCTTTGATCTTATTTCTATCTGCAATTTCTTACTCTCATCATCTTTATGATGTGTCATCTTTTGATTTCTCTCCTGAGGGGGCAGGATGATTGCATCATTGAATCTTTTCACATTATTCTCAAATTAGTCTGATCTGAATCAAAAGTCCCCATCACTAGGGGCATCTCATCACTTGGGGCATATTTAGTTTTTTGTACCTGATGGTCAAAATTGGATATTCCATGATCTTGAATCTCTAGGGGCATCTTGATGCCTCACATCTTGTCATCTTGCCATCTATCGTTTTAGGTATCTGATCAATCTAACTTGAATCCTCAAGGATCAAGCTTTGTTCTGGAGATGATTCTAGAAATCTAATTGGGTATTGGGGAAATCTAATCCTAATTCTTGAAAGTTATGCTTCATTCTAAAGATGGCTCTCAAAAGCTCTTTAGACCGTTATCTAGGCAACCTAACCTAGATCTCAGAAGGAATAATATTTGTATTGGGGCCTTCTAACCCTGATTCTGGAGATAGTCCTAGATCTTCATTAGCTATCATTGGACATTAGGGAAATCTAACCTTGATTCTGATCTTCTCTCAGATGATTCTGCTTCCTGATCTGATCGGTGTCTTGGCAACCTAACCTAGACTTCTGAAACCTTCATCTTCACATCAGGCTATTCTTTGAATCAATGCACTGCTCGCACATCAATTCAAAGAGGGGAAAAATGTAACACCCCAAAATTGGCACCTTATAATTCCAATCAATTTTGGTGCATTCCTCCAATTTCTCATCATTGAAGTCCTATTGTACTAGGCAAATTCTCCTACTAATTGACTTTAATTGATTTAGTCTCAAATGCAAAAAACCTAAAATTTGCATAAATTTGACATTATATTTAATTCTTAAATTATCAAGATTTATTAGCTAAAAATCCCTATGATTAATTAATTTAATTCTAAAGTCCTAAGTGCTTTTAAATTAAATTAATTCCACCCCCTTTAGCTAATATACATAAAAAAAAAGGAATTGAATAGTTATTTAATTGATTGAATGGATTATCCTCAAAAAGAATTCCATAATTCTGTATGAAAGGTCACTTATGTGGCAATAATCCACTCTTTTAATTAAATAATTCATGCTTTTTTGTCTCAATCTCCATTCCTGAAAATGAAGAAGCAACCATTTCTTTTTAAGAAACTCTTCACCCTCTTTCCATGGCTTTTCTATATATTGGACATCTTTTTCTTCATTTGGGAGGATGAATTGGAGAGCATCAAAATTATAGTTAGATTTGTATTGATTTTAATGCTTTTTAGCTTTGTTGCATAATTAGATTAATTTCATTTGGATTAAGTAATATGTTGATTCTTAATGTAGTTTGCTTACATATTTAGTATCTTAATTTCATCATCTTTCAAGCTTTCTAGATTAATATGAATTTCAATTCTAGTTTAATGGCACTTCATTTCTAGATTAATTTCATTTTCTTTCATAGATTAATGGAAATTTGCTTACCTTTCATGCTTTAGAAATCCTCCATTTTAGCGATGGTCAAGGTTGTTGGCTCTCGTTCTGAGAGTAAATTTGACATCCCCAACTAATTAGGAGGCAACAGGTTGCTTCAATCAAGTTTGTAAAATGGACAATTCATGTTCATCTTTTCAAATTGAATGATTGAGTAAGGACTATGTTGGGTTTGTGCCTGATTTAGAGGTCACATTCAAGCACATAACATGGGCTAATTGATCATTATAGTCTAGGGTATGATGGAATGGCTCAAGGATGGACACATAGGATTAAAGAAGTCACTTGGTGGTCTTCAAAAATCTGTAAACACTTCAAAACATCCAACAAACTGGCCCCAAATAACTACTGTCCTGCTCTTGCACGATAACTCCTTCTGCAATGGCTAAATACATGATTATATTTAGCCTAGGGCATCACCATTGAAGAAAAAGAAAGATTCCCCAACTATGAGCCTCTAAAGACATAAATTACATTACCTTAACTTTCTTTTCACCAAGGGGCATTGGATTCCAATGGTGAAAATGCAGGTTAGGGCCAAATCTCCATAACAGAGCCAAATGCTAAGGGTTTCAGACCCAGTCTGACAGAGAAATTGATAGCTTGCGCAAACCAACACAAAATAAAATCAAATAAATTGAAAAAGAAAGTAGACTCATACCCTAATAATTTAATGTCAACTGATCTACTTATTCAATCCGTACAAGACCGTACAGAACAGAGAATTACTCAAAAATGGTGGTTTTCTCATTCAAATTTGCTTCAAAAAATGTCTTGACTCAATCTCTTGATTGGACAGGGTTTTTAAATTTTAAATATGTCTCCCCAACCAATCTAACCGATTCAAATCTAGTTGTGACCATTGGGAACAGATTTTCAACAGTCGAGCAACTTTTTGAAAAGTTGCATTGGCAACATTTTACAAAATTGACAACATTTTGTCAATTTCTAAAAATAAAGTGTTTAATGCATCCCAATGGTTTGGAAATGAACCAAGAAACCCAAAAATGAAAAAAAATGATCAAACATGACCTTAGAAACACTTATACAACTTAGAAGATATTATTGCATAAAAATACCTAAAGGCAGTTCAGTGAACTAAGACATCTTTGGTTTATAAATGTACCAAAAGATCCTTGTCCACACAAGATGGACCAACTAAAAACATGCTAGGATGGTTCAAAACTCATCCCTTATTACATTTTGAAAACAAAACAAGTAAAATGAAATAGGAGGCTTAGGTGTGTTGCACCAAGTATGTGATCAACTATAACTAATTGAATGTTTGAAGATGTTAAATTGATGATCTTGCAAGGCATTAAATTAGTTAATGTATTGTATTGTCATTGATGACAATTTGATATAATTTATATGGTCATGGACATACTACTAAAGACTTCACTAAAATAATGAATCAAAGTCTATGGTATCAGTAATGCATAAAAGTTGAGTATTCACAAAGTGACTGTATACACCAACGGACAGAGTAAATGAACAAAGTCACAGTGTTACCCGACGAGAAAATGCACAACATTACCAACGAGCAAAGTCACAGTGTTTCCTAATGAACAAAGAATAGTATAACCCGATGGACAAAATTACAGTGTTGCCCGACGGATAAGACAAGGATGAAGATTCTGAACACAATTGAAGTCACACTGACAGAACAGTCAGTTATCACCGATGACTAATTGAAGTATTGATCGACAGAATAGAGAGTTCAGAAATGACAAAATGCTTAGCTGTCAAGAGCTAAAGATAGACTTAACTGACACTTATCATTGTTTTTATCAATAAGATAAGGAGATAAATGAATGATTTAAAGCTGCTTTGTCCAATTGGAAAGAAGATCTCAATGAGTTAAAACTAAAGTTTTTCTTCAAAATCTAAGTGGCAAGAATTGTGGATCACACCAAGAATAAAGAAAGCCAAGAAATGGTGATATCATGTCTATAAAGAGACAACCTAATTCATTATGAAGGTGGTGAAAGGGAGTGAAAAGAGAATAGATGCTGAAGAGAATCCAAAGGAGAAGAAAGTCTCATTCATACCTGATCAACAAGCTAAGGAAAGAGATAAATTCTACAGACACCGAGGAACAGTGAAACAACATCACAGAGTAGAACAATGTGGAGGAAAGGTATTGAATTGATTATATTGATCAGAGAGGTAATGCACTTACAATAGATCTTAAAATCAACAATTAAAGTTGTACGTGTGAACATATCACTTTACTATTTCAGTTTAACCATTGAAGCATCAAGTCTCTTAACTGAGCAGGACTTAAAAGTCTTTTATAATTGAGATACATCCCAAGGAGTATCAAAATGTTTGATCATAGAAAGTAGCATTGGATATGCCCGATACCTATTGACAGGCCAAGTGAGTGTTTGATCAAGGATGGTAGCATTAGATGCCATATACTAAGTGACAAACTATCTTTTAAATCCTCTAACAAGGTCACACCTAACAATGTGTTTGTAACCTTTAACAGGGTTGTCTCTTAGCTGAGCTCACTTCAGAAGAGTGAAAATTTGGGGTACCGGTCCCATTAGTTTTTCCCTTAACATGGTTTCCATGTTAAAAATCGACGTGTTAAGTGTTTATGTTTCATTACTTTACTATTTTACAGTTCACATAAGTTATTCTGGATTGATCGGTATACTCTAGTTATTTAATGTGTTTTGGTAAATAGAAGATTGCTTATCGATAAACATACAGAAGAAGGTTTTACAAATAATTCTGACAAGTAGTAGTTTGTTATAAGTATTTCAAGGCATTCATCTTTTAGGACTAAGTATAACTAGAGGCTTAAAAGTGGTAATAAGTTTTAAGGATTAATTTTTTAGGCCACTGATTCACCCCCCCTCTTAGTTATTAATAACAATTGGTATCAGAGCTTGTGTTATTAGAAGGAAGTTTTCAAGACCTAAGATAAAGATCACAGGATGAACAGACGAGATGTGCCCAAGTTGAACAAAGACAATTTTTCTTCATGGCAGAGCCGAATAAGACTCCACTTATCAGGTATTGGAAATGATGTTACTCAATACTTAGATACTGAATATGTGTTTCCCATAGGAGCACCCATAGTTGAATAAATGAGAGAGAAGCATGAGCACAACTGCATGATGATAGAGCTTGCTTCCTCACTCTCCAATGCTGAATTTGAAGATGTCAAAACTTGCAAAACTATAAAGTAGATGTGGGACAAATTGATGCTTGTACATGGTGGTGATAAAAATGTTTTGAAAGCCAAGGCAGAAATCCTTAGAGGAAATTTTGATGATCTCAAAATGAAAGAAGGTGAAAAAATCACAGAGTACAACACAAGAATCAAAGAGGTAGTCAATGGTATTTGAGGAGTTGGAGGTGTACTAGAAGAAGATACAATGGTAAGTAAAATTCTACGAACCTTACTACCTACTTATTCTATTAGAGTATCTGCCATACAAGAAATGAGAGTAGTAACAAATAGAAATGTTACTCTAGACAGTTTGATTGGAAGACTGATTTCATTTGAGATGAATAATTTTGACATTAGTGTCTTACCAAACATAGAGTTTGCATTCAAATCTTCTTTGAGAATAAGTAAATCAAGTCATAAACACACTATGAGAAAAGATAGTGATAGTGAAAGTGAAGAAGAGGATCTTGATGAAATTGAAGCACTTATGGCAAGAAGAATGTAGAGAGGCAAAGGTAAATGCAAAGGTAAATTACCACTTGTTTGTTTTAATTATAAAGAGATTGGACACTTTTCTACAAGATGTCCTAACAGAAAAAAAGATGACAAAAGTAATGACAGGTCATTTGAAAAGAATTTTGACAGAGGTGATTACAGAAGCTACCAAAAATTAGAAAAAAGAGATACCTAAGAGTAAAAGGACAAAGGAAAGAAGGCCAATTACCTAGATAAATGCAAAGATGAAGATACTGACACCGAATTTGATGAAGACATCGAGATGGTGTTTGTGGCAGTAAAAGATGATTCAGATGATGATGAAGAAAGGTATGTAGAAACTACACTCATATCTAAAGTTAGTAAAAATGATGTCTGGATCATAGATAGTGGCTGCACTCACCACATGATCAGTGACAAACAAAATTTTGACACTTTTGAATACTTTAATGGTGGTTCAGTAAGAATGGGTAATGACACACCTTGTCCAGTTGAAGGTAGAGGAACTATAATGTTGAATAACCTGATAAAATGTGAAAACACTTATTGGGTGAAAGGATTGAATTATAATCTATTGAGTGTTTCTTAGTTGAATAATTCATGACACAGAGTAGCATTTGAAAATAAGAAGGCAAAGATCTCCAATGAATCAGGAAATCTGATTGGTACTGGTCAGCAGAAAAAAGGTAACTTATTCTATCTAAATGATACTGACACCACTTGCTTAATGGCTAGAAACAAAGACATATGGTTGTGGCACAAAAGATTGTGTCATGAGAACTTTGACAACATGATAAATATAAGAAAAAAAATAAATGTAAGAGGCTTACCGACGATGACTAAGCCTGAAAATATCATGTGTAAGAATTGTCAAAAAGGTAAGATGACAAAGTCTAGTTTCAAAAGAAAAACCCATACATCTGATGTCATTATGGAATTAGTCCATACTGATTTATGTGGATCCATGAGGACAAAGAGTTACTATGGTGATAGATATTTTATTCTCTTTGTTGATGATTACTCTAGAATGATGACAGTCATGTTTCTAAAAGATAAATCAGAAGAATTCAAGATGTTTAAATGGTACAAAGCAATGGTAGAAAAAAAAGTGGTAAAGAATTGAAATGCTTAAGATCAGATAGAGGAGGAGAATTTACTTCAGATGAATTCATTAACTTTTGTAATGAGCATGTAATCAAAAGATAGGTCTCTGCACTTAGAACACCACAACAAAATGGAATTGCTGAAAGAAGGAACATATCCATAGTTGATTGTGCAAGGACACCAATGATAGAGAAATACATCACCCAAATTTTCTAGAGGGAAGCTGTCAGTACCATTGTTTACACATTGAACAAAGTGCAATTGAAGAAAGACACAAATAAGACACCTTATGAGCTTTGGTATGGTTACACACCCAATGTAAGTTACTTCAAAATTTTTGGTAGTCAATGTTATATCTTAAAAGATGATAGAAATGGAAAGCTTGAATCTAAGAATGATGAAGGAATATTTCTAGGGTATTCCACGAAGAGCAAAGCTTATAAATGTCTTAATAAATCCCCTAAAAAAATTGTTGCAAGTGTAAATATAAAGATAGATGAATTTGCAGAGAAGAATGAAAATGAAAGCACAAAACAACTAGAGGAATACAACAGGTTTGTTTATAATGAATAACCTGACACTCTACTCGGCCAACAATGTAGAGCTCCTAAGCAACAGATCATTGCACCTGAGCATCAGATGCAAATACTGACAATCAGGATATTGCTCAAGATGATGTACCAAGTGATGGAGAACAAAATGAAGGACATAATGATGATCAAGATGATAGAATAAGAGTTGAACCTGTACTCGCTAGATATGTTAGAAGAAACCATCCACATAACCAAATCATAGGAGACAAGAAGGTTGGTATGAGAACCAGAAGTAAGTCTCTAAACACAAGACATCTAATTTGTGATTTTGAGCCAAAATCTGTCAATGTTGCACTTGATAATGATGAATGGATAAGTGTTATGAATGAAGAGATTGAGAAGATTGAGAAAAATAAGACATGGACACTTGTACCAAGACTAGATGACAAGAAATTCATTGGTACAAAATGGATATTCAGGAATAAACTGAATGAGAATGGAGAAGTCACCAGAAACAAAGCAAGACTAGTATGCAAGGGGTATGCACAAGAAGAAGGGATTGACTATAGAGAGACCTTTGCACTCATTTCTAGGCTAGAAGGAGTGAGAATATTACTTGATTATGCTGCATTTAAAGGCTTTAAGGTATACCAAATGGATGTCAAGTCTACATTCCTAAATGGAATACTTGAGGAAGAGGTATACATTAAGCAACCGGAAGGGTTTGTTGATCCAGATAAGAGGAACATGGTATGTAGACTACACAAATCCTTGTATGGATTAAAACAAGCACCTTGAGCCTGGTATGAAAGACTTCATTCCTATCTCATTAGTATTGGATTTGTAAGAACTAGTGAAAACAGTAATCTTTATTTGAAGGAAGATACTGATGCTAAAATTTTGATTGCTGAGATATTTGTTGATGACATCATATTTGGAGGCAATGATATGCTATGCAAATCATTCGCAAATAAAATGAGAAAAGAGTTTGAGATGTCTATGTTTGGAGAAATCAAGTTCTTTCTTGGTCTACATATCATGTAACAAGATGAAGGCATTTTCATTACACAATCCAAATACATCAAGGAGGTAATAAAAATATTCAAGATGGAAGATTCCAAACCAGTTGGAACACTGATGGAAACTATATATAAGCTTAAAAAAAAGGACAAGTCAATAGAGGTAAATCAGACTTTGTACAAATCAATGATTAGAAAACTCATTTATGTTGTACATACTAGACCAGATATTGCACATGCAGTAGGAATAGTTGCAAGATTTTCTGCTAATCCCAGGGAATCACATATGATTGCTGTGAAAAGAATCCTAAGATATCTGAAGAATACTGAGGAATATGGCTTATGGTATAGAAGAGAAGGAAAATTTAAACTTATGGTCTTTACTGACACTGATTAGGCTAGAAACATTGATGACCGGAAGAGCACAAATGGAGGAGCATTCTTTATGGGTGACAAACTTGTCACATGGATTAGCAAGAAGCAAGGATGCATCTCTCAATTTATTGCAGAAGTAGAGTATGTAGCTGCTGCTGCAAACTACTCAAATATTGCATGGATCAAATAGTTACTGGAAGGTATGCATATGCAAATTCTTGAACTAGTATTATCTACTATGATAATAAAAGTGCAATAAACATTTCTAAGAATCCAGCCATGCATGCTAAAAAAAAACATATTTCTATCAAGTATCATTATTTAAGAGAACAAGTTCAAGAAAAAGAAGTGATACTTGAGTATGTGCAATCAAAGGAACAATTAGCCAATATCTTCACCAAGCCACTGCCCAAGGATGCATTTGAGTACTTGAGAAAGAGACTAGGGGTCAGACCCTTGTTTACTGGTTAGTAAGATGACTAGAAGGCTCCATCAGCCTACTTATTATCAGAATATCATTCATGTTGATGTAAACAGAGAAATGGACTTCAAAGATACATCTATACACAACAAGGTATTTATCTACTCTGAGCACCATAGTTGTTATATTGATGATGGATTGGGAAATTCAAGGAATATATTATGGATAGAAAGAACTGTTTGGCATTACTATCATAAATATTTATTTGGAATTGCTGTCAAAGGGAGAGATCATATCCATTATCACATCTAAGAGATTATATCCATGGGAGAGATTATAACATCAGGGAGAGATCATATCCATTAAATTATCCAGAGGGAGAGATGTAATTAGAAAGGGAGAGTACATAGAAAGGGAGAGAATTGATAACAAAAGACATCAAAAGAAGAGAACAGTCAAAGGGAGAGAGTTTGACACAGGAGGAGAACACATCACATCAGAAAAAGAAAGATTCTACATCTATCCTGTAAAGGGATTGAAGATAGAAAAAAAGTTGCAAGAATCAAATCTAAGCTATGAGAAGCTTACCAAGAACCCGATATTTGTTTTGATTATAGTACATAAGATTGGTAGTTTGATAAAATTCAAATGTTACATTTCATATTGTATTTGTGATAATATAGTGTGATAATGTAGTATGTTTCCATCAATGCCAAAGGGACAGATTGATGAACTATAACTGATTGAATGTTTGAAGATGTTAAGTTGATAATCATGCAAGGCATTAAATTAGTTAATGTATTGTATTTTCATTGATGACAACTTGATATAATCTGTATGGTGATGGACATCATGCTAAAGACTTCAAAGAGCCAGTGAATCAAAGGCTATGCTATCAATAATGCATAAAAGTTGAGTATTCACAAAGTGACTATATACATTGATGGAGTGCACACTGATAGACAGAGTAAAAGAACAAAGTCACAGTGTTACCCAACAAGAAAATGCACAACATTACCGACGAGCAACGTCATAGTGTTTCCCAACAAGAAAAGCATAGTATAACCCAACGAATAGAATTACAGTGTTGCCCGATGGATAAGACAAGGATGGAGATCCTGAAGACAACTGAATTCATACTGACAGAATAGTCAGTTATCACTAATGACTAACTGAAGTATTGACCGACATAATAAAGAGTTCAGAAATGACAAAATGCTTAGTTGTCAAGAGCTAAAGATAGACTTAACTGGAACTTATCATTGCTTTAATCAACAAGATAAAGCTAGAGATAAGTGAAGGATTTAAAGATGCTTTGTTTAGTTGGCAAGAAGATCTCAACGAGATAAAACTGAAGTTTTTCATTAAAATCTAAGTGGCGAGAATTGTGGATCACACCAAGAAGAAAGAAATCCAAGAAACGGTGATATCATGTCTATAAAGAGACAACCTAATTCATTATGAAGGTGGTGAAGGGGACTGAAAAGAGAATAGATGCTGAAGAGATTTTGAAGGAGAAGAAAGTTTTCATTCATACCTGATCAACAAGCCAAGGAAAGAGCTAAATTCTGCAGACACCAACAAATAGTGAAACAACATTACAAAGTAGAATAGTGTGGAGCAAAGGTATTGAATTGATTATACTGATTAGAGAGGTAATGCACTTACAATAGATCTAAAAATCTGCAATTCAAGTTGTATGTGTGAACAGATCACTTTACTATTTCAGTTTAACCATTGAAGCATCAAGTCTCTTAACCGAGCAGGACTTAAAAGTATTTTATAATTGAGATACGTCCCAAGGAGTATCAAATAGTTTGATCATAGAAAGTAGCATTGGATATACCCGATACCTATTAATAGGCCAAGTGAGTGTTTGATCAAGGATGGTAGCATTAGATTCTAGATACTAAGTGACACACTATCTTTTAAATCCTCTAACAAGGTCACACCTAAAAATGTGTTTGTAACCTTTAATAGGGTTGGATCTTAACCAAGCTCACTTCAGAAGAGTGAAAATTTTGGGTATCGGTCCCATTGGTTTTTCCCTTAACAGGGTTTCCACGCTAAAAATCCATGTGTTATGTGTTTATGTTTCATTACTTTACTGTTTTGCATTTCACATAAGTTGTTCTGGATTGATCGGTATACTTTAGTTATTTACTATGTTTCAGTAAATAGAAGACTACTTATCGGTAAACATACAGAAGAATGTTTTACAAAGCATTTCGACAAGTAGTAATTTGTTATAAGTATTTCAAGGCATTCATCTTGTAGGACTGAGTATAACTAGAGGCTTAAAAGTGGTAATAAGTTTTAAGGGTTGATTTAAGGATTAATTTTTGAGGCCACTGATTCACCCCCCCTCTCAGTTATTACTAATAGTATGTTGTTGAAAAATTGAACACAAAAGAAGAAGAAGCCGAAGAACACCTTTTACCGAGAAAAATAGAGAAACATAGATTGACAAATCTATAGTCCAAGAAAGAGATAAATGGAGTTTGCGATGCCAGTATTCAATTGAGCATAAAGGATCTGACACAAGCAAAGGTAGTTTCTATATTTACAGATCAAAGTTTACTGTTGCTTATTAATATTTGTAACAGAAAAATATCTTAACCGAGTGGATTTTATCATCCTATTTGTAAAACCTAGACTTAGGTGACATTACAAAAGAGTGTTCAAAGACCTCTAACAAGGCCACTCCTAATAGGGTGAAGATCTTAATAGATTTGAGGTAAATCCCCTAATAGGGTCACATTTAGCAAATGTGTTTGTAATCTTTAACAAGATAAGTTCTTAACCGAGTGTACATCAGAAGGGTACAATTTTATTGTGGGTTACAACTCCCACAAAGGTTTTTCCCAAATTGGATTTCCTCATTAAATCTGGTGTCAACTGAGTTAAATCTGGAGTTATATGAGTGAATCTAATGTTGCGAAGTTTGAATGACTGATTTACATATATGAGATGTATTGTTGTTTAAGTTTTTGAGTTATTTGGTGAATTGGTTGTTTACTATATTTAGTATTATCGAGTGAATCCGTGAGTTTAGTTTAAGTGTTTAAGTTTTGATTTGTCTGATTCACCCCCTCTTAGTGAACCAAAAATTGGTATCAGAGCATTGTTACTCTAAAATTATAAGTTTAAAATGACTTGAGTCAAGATATAAAGATATATAAGAGGGAAGCACCGAAGCTGAATAAGGATCATTTCTCTACATGGAAAAGTAGGATGAGGTTGCATGTGTCTAGAATAGGAGATTATGCACTTCACTTTCTTTATAATGAATATGTACCACCAACTACTACACCTTTGACTATTAGTGAGCAAAGATAGAAACAAGAACAAACACAAGTTATGATTGAGATTGCTTCTACAATTACCAACCAGTAATATGATGAACTTGATTGTTGCACTACTTCAAAACATATGTGGGATATTCTTATTTTGACCTATGGTGGAGATAAACATGTTTAGAAGGATAAAGAAGAAAGTTTGAGAGGAAATTTTGACTCTATGAGGATGAAGGAAAGAGAGAACATAATACATTACAATACAAGACTTAAGGAGACTATTAATTCTATTAGAGGAGATGGTGGGATCATAACAAAGGATGATGTTACAAGAAAGCTGTTGAGAACCCTACTACCGAGTTATGTTATTCGTGTATCTACTATACAAGAGGCTAAGATCTATACCTTAAATGAATGTTTCACTGGATGCCACTATTACCAATTTAACTGCATTTGAGTTGAATGCTTTTGACAAAAGTTTGCATGCTACATCTAAGATTTAATCTGCATGTAAGTCTACTTTAAAGATTGGAAAAGCTAGGGAAGCTACCGCTAGAGATGGAGATTTGAGTAGTGCTAGTGAAATTTTTTATAGTTGTACTGAATGTATTGAATGTGATGAGAATGAAAGAGAATTTGAAGCTTTTTTGGCTAGAAGGCTACAAAGAGGTAAAGGAAAATACCGAGGCAAGTTACCCTTGAAATGTTTTAATTATGATAAAATTGGTCACTTTGTATCTAATTGTCCTGAGAAAGATAATGAGGAAAAGAAAGATAACAGAGATAAGGACAAATGAGAAAAAAATTGAGGAGATACAGAGACTACAAAAACAAAGGTAAGAAATGTTGTCATATTGCTAATAAAGGACTAAGTGATGATTATTATTTTGATAGTGATGATGGAAAATAAGTTGTTTATGTTTCTATTAAAGATGATTTTGATGAGGAAGAACCAAGAACCCTAATATCACAAGTAAGTAAGAGTAAAACATGGATTATAGATAGTGGTTGTTCACATCACATGACTGGTGACAAACTTAAGTTTATTTTCTTGGAAAAACATGATGGAGGTTATGTTATATTTGGTAATGATGCTCCATATCCTATGAAAGTAAAAGGTTCTATAATTCTACTAAATAACACAAGATGTGATGATGTTTATTGGGTGGAAGGATTAAAGTATAATATGTTGAGTGTTGCATAGCTGAAAAATGCAGGTCACTGACTCGAATTTCAATATGGAAAGGTGAAAGTATTTGATGAGAAGGATAGTTTAATTTATACTAGAGAAAAATATAAAGGTAATTTATTTCATCTTGATACTTCTATGAAGATTTTACTGTTTGCTAGAGATGAAGATGTTTTGTTATGGCACAAAAGGCTTTGTCATGTTAATTTTGAAAACTTAATAAAAGTGAGTAAGAAGAATAGAGTAAGAGGACTATCGAGATTAAGAAAACCTGAGAATCCCATGTGAAGAGAATGTCAGATGGGTAAGATGACTAAATCTATTTTTTCAAGAAAGACTTATGTTACACAAGGAATTTTGGATTTAGTGCATACTGATTTATGTGGACCAGGAGGACTCAAAGCTATTATGGAGACAAATATTTTATTTTATTTGTGGATGATTATTCTAGAATGATGTTTGTAATGTTTTTAAAATTAAAATTTGATGCATTTCAAATGTTTAAGTGGTATAAGGCACGAGTTGAAAAATAAATTGGAAGACCGTTGAAATGTTTGAGATCCGAAAATGGAGGTGAGTTTACTTCTGATGAGTTTACATTATTTTGTAATGAGAATGGAATTAAGAGACAATTGTCAGCACCAAGGAAACCACAATAGAATGATATTGCTTAGAGAATAAATAGATCCATTGTTGATTGTGCTAGGACACTGATGATTGAAAAAGGAGTTTCACTAATGTCTAAGATCCAAAAAAGGAGGTGAGTTTACTTTTGATGAGTTTACATTGTTTTGTAATGAGAATGGAATTAAGAGATAGTTGTCAACACCGAGAAAACCACAATAGAATGAGAATCTTGAGAGAAGAAATACATCCATTGTTGGTTGTGCTAGGAAAATGATGATTGAAAAAGGAGTTTCATAGAACTTTTGGAGAGAAGTTGTGAGTACTGCTGCTTATACATTAAACTGAGTATAAATGAAGAAAGGTACCAACTGATGACATGTAACTGATTGAATGTTTGAAGATGTTAAGTTGATGATCATGCAAGGAATTAAATTAGTTAATGTATAGTATTGTCATTGATGTCAACTTGATATAATCTGTATGGTCATGGAATACTGCAAAAGACTTCAAAGAACCGATGAATCAAGGCTATGCTATCAATAATGCATACAAGTCAAGTATTCACTAAGTGACTGCATACACCAATGGAGTGCACACCAACAGTCAGAGTAAAAGAGAAGAGTCCTAGTGTTACCTGACGAGCCAATTCTCAGCATTATCGATGAGCAGAGTTACAATGTTGCCCAACAAGAAAAACACAGAGTAACCTGATGGAAAGAATTTCAGTGTTGCCCAACAGAGAAGACAAGGATGGAGATCCCGATGAAAATTGAAGTCACACCAAAGGAACAATAAGTTATCACCGATGATTAATTGAAGTGTTGACCAACATAATAGAGAGTTTAGAAAATGCAAAAAATGCTTATCTATCAAGAAGCTAAAGATAGAATTAATAGATACTTATCATTTCTTTAATCATCCAGATAAAGCCGGAGATAAGTAATTGATTTAAACCTGATTTGTCTAGTTGGAAAGAAGATCTCTTTGAGATAAATCAGGAGTTTGATTTAAATCTATTAGTGAGAATCGTGGAACACACCAAGAATCAAGAAAGCCAAGAAAAGGGGAAATCATGTCTATATAGAGACAAACCCAATTCATTACAAATTGTGTGGGTGAACAAGAGAATAGAGGAAAGATGCTAAAGAGAATCTGAAGGAGAAGAAAGTCTTCTTTCAGTCCTGATCAACAAGTTGAGGAAAGAGCTAGATTATGCAGAAATTAATGAAAAGTGAGACAAAATCACAGAGAAGAACAATGTGGAGCAAAGGTATAAGTGATTATATTGATCAAAGAGGTAATGGACTTACAATAGATCTAAAAATCTGCAATTGAGTTATATGTATGAACAAATCATTAGTGTTTCAGTTTAACCATTGAAGCATAAAGTCTCTTAACCGAGAAGGACTTAAAAGTCTTTTACAATTAAGATACATCCCAAGGAGTATCAAAGGATTTGATCATAAAAGTAGCATTGGATATGCCCGATACCTATTAACAGGCCAAGTGAGTGTTTGATCAAGGATGGTAGCATTAGATGCCAGATACTAGGTGACAAACTATTTCTAAATCCTCTAACAAGGTCACACCTAACAGTGTGTTTGTAACCTTTAATAGGGTTGGCTCTTAATAGGGCTCACTTCAGAAGAGTGAAAATTTGGGGTACCAGTCCTAGTGGTTTTTACCTTAACAGGGTTTCCACGTAATCTATGTGTTATGTGTTTATGTTTTATTACTTTACTGTTTTACATTTCACATATACAATTCTAGATTAATCGGTATACTCTGCATATTTACTGTGTTTCGGTAAATAGTTAACTACTTATCGGTAATAATACAGAAGAGAGATTTACAAAGCAATCTGACAAGTAGTAAATTGATAAAAGTATTTCAAGGCATTCATCTTGTAGGATAGAAGATAAATAGAGACATAATTAGTGGTTATAAGTTTTAAGGGTTGATTTAAGGATTAATTTTTGAGGCCACTGATTCACCCCCCCTCTTAGTTATTACTAACAATTGGTATCAGAGCTTGTGTGATTATAAGGAAGGTTTAAATACCTAAGATAAAGATCACAAGATGAACATACAAGATGTGCCCAAGTTGAACAAAGATATTTTTTCTTCATGGCAGAGTAGAATAAGACTCCACTTATCAGGTATTGGAAATGATGTTACTCAATACTTAGATTATGAATATGTGTTTCCCACAGGAGCACCAAAAGTTGAACAATTGAGAGAGAAGTATGAGCACAACTACATGATGACAGAGCTTTCTTCCTCACTCTTTGATGCTAAATTTGAAGATGTCAAACATTGAAAAAATGCAAAGCAGATAAGGGACAAATTGATGCTTGTACATGGTGGTGACAAAAATGTTTTGAGAGCCAAGGCAGAAAGCCTTAGAGGAAAGTTTGATGATCTCAAAATGAAAGAAGGTGAAAACATCACACAGTAGAACACAAGAATCAAAGAGGTATTCAATGCTATTTGAGGAGTTGGAGGTGTACTAGAAGAAGATATAGTGGTAAATAAAATTCTAAGAACCTTACTGCCTACTTATGCTATTAGAGTATCTTCCATTCAAGAAATGAGAGCAGTAGAAAATAGCAATGTAACTCTAGACAATTTGATTGGAAGACTAATTTCATTTGAGATGAACAATTTTGATAATAGTGTCTTACCAAATATAGAGTCTGCATTCAAAATTTCTATGAGAATAAGTAAATCAAGTTATAAAAACACTATGAGAAAATATAGTGATAGTGAAAGTGAAGAGGATGATCTTGATAAAATTGAAGCACTTATGGCAAGAAGACTGCAGAGAGGCAAAGGTAAATACAAAGGTAAATTACCACTTGTTTGTTTTAATTGTAAAGAGATTGGACACTTTGCTGCAAGATGTCCTAATAGAAGAAAAGATGATAGAAGTAATGCCAGATCATTTAAGAAGAAGTCTGACAGAGGTGATTAGAGAAGCTACCAACAATCAGAAAGAAGAGATTCCTGAGACTACAAGGACAAAGGAAAGAAGGCCAGTTACCTAGAAAAATGCAAAGATGATGATACTGACACCAAATCTGATGAAGACATCAAGATGGTGTTTGTGCTAGTAAAAGATGATTTAGATGATGATGAAGAAAGGTATGTAGAAACTGCACTCATATCTAAAGTTAGTAAAAATGATGTCTGGATCATAGATAGTGGTTGCACTCACCATATGACCGATGATAAGAAATTTTTTGAGACTTTTGAATACTATAAATGTGGTTCAGTAAGAATGGGTAATGACACACCTTGTCCAGTTGAAGGTAGAGGAACCATAATGTTGAATAACTAGATAAAATGTGAAAATGCTTATTGGGTAAATGGATTGAATTATAATCTATTTAGTTTTTCTCAGTTGAATAATTTAGGTCATAGAGTAGAATTTGAAAATAAGAAGGCAAAGATCTTCAATAAATCAGGAAATCTGATTGGTACCAGTGAGAAGACAAAAGGTAACTTATTCTATCTAAATGATACTGACACCACTTGTTTGATTTCTACAAATGAAGACATATTGTTGTGGCACAAAAGATTGTGTCATGTGAACTTTGACAACATGATAAAGATTAGCAAAAATAGAAATGTCAGAGGCTTATCGATGATGACCAAGCCTAACAACATCATGTGTAAGAATTATCAAAAAGGTAAGATGACATAGTCTAGTTTCAAAAGAAAAACCCATACATTTGATGCCATTCTAGAATTAGTACATACTAATTTATGTGGACCTATGAGGACAAAGAGTTACTGTGGAGATAGATATTTTATTTTCTTTGTTGATGATTACTCTAGAATGATGATAGTCATGTTTCTAAAAGATAAATCAGAAGCATTTAATATGTTTAAATGGTATAAGGTAACGGTTAAGAAACAAAGTGGTAATGAGTTAAAATGATTAAGATTAGATAGAGGAGGGGAATTTATTTCAAATGAATTCACTAAATTTTGTAATGAGCATGGAATCAAAAGACAGGTCTCTACACTGAGAACACCACAACAAAATGGAATTGCTGAAAGAAGGAATAGATCCATAGTTGATTGTGCAAGGACACTGATGATAGAGAAAGGCATCACCCAAATCTTCTGGAGAGAAGCTATCAGTACTGCTATTTACACATTGAACAAAGTACAATTGAAGAAAACACCAAAAAGATACCTTATGAGCTATGGTATCGATACACACCCAATGTAAGTTATTTCAAAATTTTTGGCAGTCAGCGTTATATCTTAAAAGATGATAGAAATGGAAAAATTGAATCCAAGGGTGATGAAGGAATCTTTCTAGTGTATTCTACAAAGAGAAAGGCTCATAAATGTCTCAATAAAGCCTCTAACAAAATTGTTGAAAGTGCAAATGTAAAGATAGATGAATTTGTAGAGAAGAATGAAAAGGAAAGCACTAAAGAACCATAGGACTACAACATGTTTTCTTACAATGAGGAAACTAACACTCTACCTGACCAACAATGTAGAGCTCCCAAGCAATAGATCATTGAACCCAAGCATCAGGATGCAAATACTGACGATCAGAATATTGCTCAAGATGATGCACAAAGTGATGGAGAACAGAATGAAGAAAAAAATGATGATCAAGATGATAGAAAAAGAGTTGAACCTGTACTTGCAAGATATGTCAGAAGGAATCATCCAAAAAACTAGATCATAAGAGATAAGAAAGCTGATGTGAGAAATAGAAGTAAGTCTCTTAATACAAGATGTCTTATTTGTGATTTTTAGCCCAAATTTGTCAATGCTGCACTAGATAATGATGAATGGATTAGTGCTATGAATGAAGAGATTGAGAAGAGAGAGAAAAACAAGACATGGACACTTGTATCAAGACTAGATGACAAGAATGTCATTGGTACAAAATGGATATTCAGGAATAAGCTGAATGAGAATGGAGAAGTCACCAGAAATAAAGCAAGACTAGTATGCAAGGGGTATGCACAAGAAGAAGGGATTGACTATGAAGAGACCTTTGTACCCATTGCTAGGCTAGAAGGAGTGATAATATTACTTTCTTATGCTGCATATAAAGGCTTTAAGGTATACCAAATGGATGTCAATTCTGCATTCCTAAATGGAATACTTGAGGAAGAGGTATACATTGAGCAACCAGAAGGGTTTGTTGATCCAACCAAGAGGAACATGGTATGTAGGCTACACAAATCCTTGTATGGATTGAAACAAGCACCCTGAGCCTAGTATGAAAGAATTCATTCCTATCTTATAAGTATTGGATTTGTAAGGACTAGTGAAAACAATAATCTTTATTTAAAGGAAGATACTGATGCTACCATTTTGATTGCTAAGATATTTGTTGATGACATCATATTTGGAGGCAATGATATGCTATGCAAATCATTTGCAAATGAAATGAGAAAAGAGTTTGAGATGTCTATGTTTGGAGAGATCAAGTTCTTT
>MU227064.1:818080-835295 GCA_018584345.1 Thuja plicata
TGCAAATGAAATGAGAAAAGAGTTTGAGATGTCTATGTTTGGAGAGATCAAGTTCTTTCTTGGTCTGTAGATCATGCAACAAGATGAAGGTATTTTCATTACACAATCCAAGTACATCAAGGAAGTATTGAAAATATTCAAGATAGAAGAGTCCAAAATAGTTGGAACATTGATGGCTACTAGATGCAAAATGAAAAAGGAGGACAAGTCATCATAGGTAAATTAGACTTTGTATAGTTCTATGATTGGAAAACTCATGCATGTTGTACAAACTAGACCAGATATTGCACATGCAGTAGGAATAGTTGCAAGATTTTCTGCTAATCCAATAGAATCACATATGACTACTGTGAAAAGAATCCTAATATATCTAAAGAATACTGAGGAATATGGATTATGGTATAGAAGAGAAGGAAAATTTGAAATAAATTTTTTTACCAGTGCTGATTGGGCTGGCAATATTGATGACCAAAAGAGCACAACTGGAGGAGCATTCTTTATGGGTGACAAAATTGTCACATGGATCAGCAAGAAGCAAGGATGCATCTCTAGGTCTACTGAAGAGGCAAAATATGTTGCTACTGCTACAAACTGCTCAAATATTGCATGGACCAAACAATTACTGGAAGGTATGCATATGCAAATTCTAGAACCAGTAATTATCTACTGTGATAATACAAGTGCAATAAACATTTCCAAGAATCTAGTCATGCATGCTAAAACAAAGCATATTGCCATTAAGTATCATTATTTGAGAGAACAAGTTTAGACAAAGGAGGTGATAGTTGAGTACATGAAATCAAAGGAACAACTAGCTTATATCTTCACATAGCCATTTCCCAAGGATGCATTTGAATACTTTAGAAAGAGACTAGGGATCAAACCCTTGTCCACTGGTCAGTAAAATGACTAAGAATGCTGCATCACCCTACATATTATCAGAATATCATTCATGTTGATGCAAGAAGAGAGATGGACTTCAATGATACATCTATGCACAACAAGGTTTTTATCTACTCCAAGCACCAAAGTTATTATCGATGGAATGAGAAATTCAAGGAATATATTATGGATAGAAAGGATCTGTTTGACATCACTATCAAAATATTTGTTTGAAAAGATGTTTGTTTGGCATTGCAGTCAAAGGGAGAGAGATATCTCATTATCATATAGAGATTATATCCATTATCAACTCATGGAGAGATCATATCCATCAAAGTATCTAAAGGGAGAGATGTAACAAGAAGGGGAGAGTACACACAAAGGAAGAGAATTGCTGACAAGTGACATCACATGAAAGGAGAACAGTCAAATGGAGAGAGTTTGACATAGAAGGAGAACACATCACATTAGAGAAATAAATATTCTACATCTTTCCAGTGAAGGGATTGAAGATAGAAAGAAAGTTGCAAGAATTAGATCAAAGCTATTTGAGCTTACCGAAAGCCAAACATTTGTAGGGGTTACATTAGGAAAGCTTGATGAAACTGTATATTTCATATTGTATTATTAATAGTATAGTATGATAATGTATTACGTTTCCATCAATGCCAAAGGGAGAGATTGA
Organism: Thuja plicata; assembly: GCA_018584345.1. Lineage (NCBI taxonomy): Eukaryota > Viridiplantae > Streptophyta > Pinopsida > Cupressales > Cupressaceae > Thuja > Thuja plicata. Next base: position 819,648 of record MU227064.1, read on the forward strand.
TGACATGTAACTGATGGAATGTTTTAAGATGTTAAGTTGATGATCATGCAAGGAATTAAATTAGTTAATGTATTGTATTGTCATTGATTTCAATTTGATATAATTTGCATGGTCATGGAAATACTAAAAAAGGCTTCAAAGAATCGATGAATCAAGGCTATGCTATCAGTAATGCATACAAGTCAAGTATTCACTAAGTGACTACATACACTGACAGAGTGCACACCGATGGTCAGAGTAAAAGAGCAGAGTCACAGTGTTACCTGATGAGCCAATGTTGAGCATTACTAATGAGAAAAGTTACAATGTTGCCCGACGAGAAAAACACAGAGTAACCCGACGGAAAAAATTTTAGTATTGCCCGATGGAGAAGACAAGGATGGAGATCCCAATGAAAACTGAAGTCACACCAACAAAACAATCAGTTATCACTGGTGACTAACTAAAGTGTTGACCGACAGAATAGAGAGTTCAAAAAATGACAAAATGCTTAGCTGTTAAGAAGCTAAAGATAGATTTAACGGATACTTATCATTGTTTTAATCATCCAAATAAAGACAGAGATAAGTAATTGATTTAAAGCTGATTTGTCTAGTTGGCAAGAAGATCTCTTTGAGATAAATCATGAGTCTTCTTTAAATCTATTGGTGAGAATTGTGGAACACGCCAAGAATCAAGAAAGCCAAGAAAAGGGGAAATCATGTATATATAGAGACAAACCCAATTTATTACAAATTGTGTGGGTGAACAAGAGAATAGAGGAAAGATGCTAAAGAGAATTTGAAGGAGAAAAAAGTCTTCTTTCAGTCCTGATCAACAAGCTGAGGAAAGAGCTAGATTTTGCAGACACCGACGAACAGTGAGACAACATCACAGAGCATAATAGTGTGTAGCAAAGGTATAAGTGATTATATTGATCAAAGAGGTAACAGACTTATAATAGATTTGAAAATATGAACATATCATTAGTGTTTCAGTTTAACCATTGAAGCATCAAGTCTCTTAACCGAGCAGGACTTAAAATTCTTTTACAATTGAGATACATCCCAAGGAGTATCAAAATGTTTGATTATAAAAGTAGCATTGGATATGCCCAATACCTGTTGACAGGCCAAGTGAGTGTTTGATCAAGGATGGTAGCATTAGATGCCAGATACTAGGTGACAAAATATTTCTAAATTTTCTAACAAGGTCACACCTAACAGTGTGTTTGTAACCTTTAATAGGGTTGGCTCTTAACATGGCTCACTTCAGAAGAGTGAAAATTTGGGGTACTAGTCCCAGTGGTTTTTTCCTTAACAGGGTTTCCACGTTAAAATCCATGTGTTATGTGTTTATTTTTTATTACTTTACTATTTTACATTTCACATATGTAATTTTGGATTGATCGGTATACTCTGCATATTTACTGTGTTTTAATAAATAGTTAATTGCTTATCGGTAATCATACAGAAGAGAGATTTATAAAGCAATCCGACAAGCAGTAAACTGATAAAGTATTTCAAGGCATTCATCTTGTAGGATAGAAGATAACTAGAGACATAATTAGTCGTTATAATTTTTAAGGGTTGATTTAAGGATTAATTTTTGAGGTCACTGATTCACCCCCCCTCTCAGTTATTACTAACACCAACAAGACACCTTATGAAATCTAGTATGAACAAAAACCTAATGTCAGTTACTTTTAATTTTTTGGGAGAAAATGCTATATTATGAAAGATTCTAGAGAAGGAAAGTTTGATTCAAAGGAGAAGAAGGGATATTCTTAGGATATTATACAAGGATTAAAGCTTGCAAATGTTTGAAAAAAGTTACTAACAATATGGTGGAAAACACAAATGTAAGAATTGATGAATTTGCAAAAAGGAATGATGAAGACAAAAATAAAGAATCTAAATATTATGAGAAGTTTGTGCATTTTCAACTTGATGTTCTTGATACCTTACCAAGAGCACCTGCCGAGGAGGAAGATGAACAAGGAGTTCCACAACTGAATATTGATATTGAAGAACCGAGAGCTACCAAGCCTATTTTGGAAAAAGTATGTGAGAAGGAACCATTCCCCAAGAATTATTATTGGAAATAAGGATGTTGGAGTGATGACCCAAAGAAAGGTAAGAGACAATACATGTTTGATATCTATATTTGAGCCTAAGAAAGTTAAGGAAACACTAGATAATGAAGGTTGGATGAAAGAAATGAAAGAAGAGTATGATCAAATTGAGAAGAATAAGACATGGAAATCAGTTACCAGGCCCAAAGACAAAAAATTTATTGTTACAAAATGGATTTTTAGAAACAAAATGAATGAGCATGGAGAAGTTATCAAAAATAAAGCTAGACTAGTTTGCAAAAGGTTATGCACAAGAAGAAGGTATTGACTATGGAGATAATTTTTCACCTGTTGCTAGATTGGAAGGAGTTAGAATAATTCTAGCTTATGCTTCTTACAAAGGATTCAAGTTATATTAGATGAATATTAAGTTTGCATTTATTAATGGGATACTTGAAGAAGAAGTATACATTGAGCAACCTGAAGGATTTATTGAGAACACAAACAAGAGTTCAAGGTATGTAAGTTATATAGAGATTTATATGGTTTGAAACAAGAACCCCGAGCATGGTATGAGAGATTGTACTCTTATCTAATCAAAGTAGGATTTCAAAGAACAAGTGATAACATTAATGTTTTCTTGAAATGTGACAGTGATAATAAAGTTTTGATTGCTGAAATTTTTTTTGATGATATTATTTTTGGAGGCAATGACACTTTATGTAAAGTATTTGCTGATGAAATGAGAAAAGAGTTTGAAATGAAAATGATTGGAGAGATTAAGTTCTTTCTAGGTCTACAGATACAACAAGTTACTGGAGGGATCTATATTACAAAAGCCAAGTATATCAAAGAGATTCTTAAAACTTTTGGTATGGAAGATTCCAAGCCTGTTGGAACACCTATGGTTATTGGATGTAAATTATCTAAAGATGATGCAATAGAAGAGGTGGATAATAATCTTTACCGGTCCATGATTGGTAAATTGTAGTATGTTGTTCACAATAGACCTAATATAGCACACACTATTGGGATTGTTGTAAGATTTTCTTCTAATCTAAAGGAAACACACATGTCTGTAGTAAAAGGAATTTTGAGATATCTGAAAGACACAAAATAATTTGGTTTATTATAAAAAAAAGGAGGTAATTTTGATATGCAAGTCTACACTGATATAGATTGGGCTGAAAACATTGATGACAGAAAAAGTACTAGTGGAGGTGCATTGTTTCTAGGTGAAAGATTGGTAACATGGATGAGAAAGAAGCAAAGCTGCATTTCATAGTCTATTGTCGAGGCTAAATATGTTGTTGCAGCTATGAATTGTGCAAATATAGTATGGATTAAACAATTAATTGAAGGTATGCAAGAAGAGATTACATATCTGGTTACTATTTTTTGTGATAATACAAGTTCTATTAATATATCAAAGAACCCAGTTATGCATTCAAAGACCAAGCACATTTCTATCAAGTATCACTACTTGAGAGAACAAGTTCAAGAGAAAATTGTGAGATTCGAAAATGTGAATTCAAAAGAACAATTGGCTGATATCTTTACAAAGCCACTACCTAAAGATGCTTTTGAGTATCTCAGAGGTAAATTATGGTTTCTTCCCCTTCCAATGTTCACTAAAGAGCATGAGGCATGCTGCATCAATTCTATATTTCATTAGAATATCTATTTCTGAATTGATGTTAGTATGACACACTTTAGGTGATTCTTAAAGTTTTGAAAATAATTTTTGTATGTAATGATTTAAGAGTACATGTAAGGTATAATACACTACTAGAACAATTTTTTAGGAGTATGAATTTTTGGCATTGTTGTTAAAGAGGGAGAGAATGAATTGATGAAATTTATCCTTAAGGGAGATATTGATGAATTGAGAGAGACTGAATTGCTACTATTTACTCATGAAGGAGAATCATAATGTATGTTACAGAAATAGAATATTTATCCAAGAGGGAGATTTAGATCAGAGATCAAAGTGGAACTAGAAATATCAACTCAGAGGGAGTAAAATTGTGTATTTGAGAGTTGTCATCATTAATTTCTATAACACTGCTATAGTGGTTTGCATTAATGCCAAAGAGGGAGATTTTTGATTAACTGATGAATATCCAATGGAGATGATGAAGATGGAGTGATATCGAGTAACATGATTGTAGAAATGGTTAGATCTATTGTTGTTTTGTCATTGATGTCAAGAAATTAATTAATTGATTTTTATTATGCTACCATATCTTAAGAGGAGAAGTTAAATGGGTGACATATATAGATCATAAAATGATGAAGTAATGATGATATTATTATTTTCTACTATATATTTGATGTTATCAATTTGGTACAATTGATTGATCAAGTTGAAAACTTCAAAGAGTTATAGTTATGCCTGAAAGAGTTACTTTACTGAGCTAGACAAAGTTAGTCGGTAGAATGTTATGTGAGTTGGTCAAAGTTACCAAGCACCAAAGATTATTTAGACACTGAGCAGTGAATGAAGTCAATTACCAAGTTGCAAAGCAACTTTTACCAAGTACTAGATATTGATAATAAATAATGATAAGATAAAATTTAATGCAAAGCGATGATGAGATGGATGAGGATATGAATTAAATGATGTTTTTAGGAGATATACAAATGAGAAAATTTCATTGAGAAGATCTATGATGAAGATCAAGCGGTTAAAATGAATTGTGAGGGTTCCAAGAAAAGTTCAAGTTCTGAGGTAAAAGTGAAATAGTTTACCGAGTTGTGAATTATGAAGAAGATGATCGAACGAATGAGCGCAAATGATGGAAATTAAATTAAGGAGATTAAGAGGAAAAAGTGTCTATATAAAGAATAAGAAATACACAGAGAGTATGTTGCTAGAAAATTGAAAGAGAAGAAGAAGAAACTGAAGAACAACATTTACTGAGCAGAACAGAGAAACAAAGATTGAAGAATCTACAGTCTGAGAAAGAGATTAATGGAGTATGTGATGCCAGTATTCAATTGAGCATAAAGGATATGACACAAGAAAAGGTAGTTTCTATAGTTATAGATCAAATTTTATTGTCTCTTATTAATATTTGTAATAGATAAATTTCTTAATCGAGTGGATTTAAGCGTCCTATTTGTAAAACCTAGACTTAGGTGACATTCTAAAATAGTGTTTAAAGACCTCTAACAAGGACACTCCTAACATGGTGAAGATCTTAATAGATCTGAGGTAAATCCCCTAATAGGGTTACATTTAGAAAATATGTTTGTAATCTTTAACAGGATAAGTTCTTAACCGAGCGTACTTCAGAAGGGTACATTTTTATTGCGGGTTACAATTCCCACAAAGGCTTTTTCCAAAATTGGGTTTCCTCATTAAATATAGTGTCAAATGAGTTAAATATAGAGTTATATGAGTGAATATGATGTTTCTAAGCTTGAATGATTGATTTACATATTTGAGATGTATTTCTATTTAAGTTATTGAGTTATTTGGTGAATTGGTTGTTTACTGCTACTCAGTATTACCAAGTGAATCAGTGAGTTTAATTTTAAGTGTTTAAGTTTTTATTTGTCTAATTCATTTCCCCTCTAAGTGGACCAATAAAATATTGAATTTAGTTTTTCTAGACTTCCCCATGTCAGTAATCTCCTTTTCTGAATCAGTTTTATCACTATCTTCCTCAATATTCTTATTCTTCTTTCTAGGAGAGGCCTTTGTCTGTCCTTGATTTTTACTCTTTACATATGTGTTTTTTTGGATAGGTTGAGATACCTCAGGTGGCTTAGGGTTAGAATATTTAACTTCATCAATCTATTCCATACTAGACTCTTCCACCGATGGTAATTCTAGAGTCTTACTTTGAGTATCTTCTTGCTTCCTTTTCCTCTTTGCATAAGCTTATGGAATATTATCCTTTCTCTCACTAGTGGAACTTCTACCTTCACTATTTACAAAATTATCTTCCAAATGACATGATTTTCTCTTCTTTTCTTTCTATTCTTGTATTTTTGATTTCTAAAGTGATTCTTTCATAAGCCTCCTCAAATGTGTCGTACCTCTTTGCTTCCTTGTTAACCATTAGTTTCAATAATGCTTCAATATTCAAGGTTAAAAATTGTTCATAAATTTCATATCCCATTTCTAGTATCCATGAAATCCTGGGATCTACCACTTAATCTTACAAGTGTCAATGTCAACTAAGAAACAAATAGTATCTTTTTACTTCTCCATAGTGTGTGGGGGAATTCTATACCGCTTGTGCATTCTATCCTAAAAATCCTTAAAGTATCCTGACATAACATTATTTAGGCTTTTACCTAGTTCACCTAAGTACTCATTAAATTAGTATATTTCCAATTTTTTAATCTTCCATGTTACCGCTCCTTTACCAGGGAATAAATTCTTAATGTAAAAGAATATACATACTAAAAGAGATCCAAAATTTAGTGCTTTCTTCTTATTGGTCTGAATCCTCTTCAAGTTAGCCAATAGATGAGTTTTCACCATCTCAAATAGGTAATATTTGGTACCTTCCTTTACTATCTGGTAAGCAACATGAATAGCTCCATAGGGCACACTATTCAACTGACTTGACTGGTGTTGATGGGACTTTATGACCGGTCTGCCAACAAATGTAAGTTGTCACTGGGTACTGGGGTACTGACCAACTTTGCCTGTAAAGGTTGTCTGGAGAATAAATTCTCTAGGCCTTCAAGCACCTAAGAGTCGGGTCTTGATTGTATGGGAGCTAAGTTGGGAGTGTGAATGTTTTGTTTTGGGGGATAGCTGGTTTTCTTGGCTCATCTTCTCCAGGGATAGGTCGAGGTTTCCTACAAGAATTTGGATTATCAAACAAACTTCAAAAGATATGCTAGGGTTAGAGAATATTCATTCTACTTATAGTTATGCAAATACATTTAAAACATCAACCATGCTCTAACAAACTGTACACTAAATACTAAACATATATAGAACCAACGATTCATACATGTTCAATAGCAAGGGGAAAGATGTCGTTAATCTACTTAAATATTAGAGAAAAGGACATTAGAAACATACAAAAAAAGAGAGTATTAACTTGGAGATCAAGACACCAACAACATCATTGCAAGAATCCTTCCTTCTTCATTAATAGTTTTCCAAAATCAATGGTGTGTACATAAACAACTCCAATGGAGCATCTATCTACCAAGAACTACTAAGAACTACTGAGCATTGAGCTCTACGACTACAAGAAAATGAATGTGTTGAAATGCTATTTCTATGGAATGCAAAATCATAAATTTCTATGACCCTTGGAATGAGGTCAGACTTGTTATTTATACACATACTTTCCCTAAAGTTAACCTAATCTAACTTTACACTCAATAATAAAATATAATTTCCAGTGGCTAGTACTACTTGCACCACTTTACAGCTACCTTGAGAAGAACAGAGGTCTGACATGTTAGAAGAATAAGACAAGAAGAGAAGTATGGAAGAATCGGCCTCGAGAAGAGTGCCAGGGTAAGAAAAGAAGAAATTCAATCTCCCAGGGTTCAAGACTACATGCCTCATCAATGTAGAAGCAGCTCACTGTCTTCGATGCACGAGGTGTTTAATGCTGGAGCGGTGCCTTGGGAAGACCATCTATCAGAACCATCCCTTGAGCTGACGTGCCTTGCTAGAGTCACCTAATTTCTGACATCCACTTATTAACTACCTGCTAATGACTGGTTGGCTCCAGGGATCCGGGACACGGGTCATCAAAAGAATACAAAATTGCTAGATCTGGGACTCTGGGATCTGGGACTCTGGGATCTGGGAGCTTACGCTCCAAAAATGATGAATGTAAAAGAATGCACCCTGTTGGTGATAATCCCCAGAATCTGGAGAATTTTATTGCCTTTACTATTCTTAAATGCCTCCAAAACTTGGCTGATACCATCCTCATCTATGTCCTTAATGCTATTCCACCGGTCGTAGACAACTTCAAAATTCTCCTCAACTTCTCCAGCCCCGTTCCGGAATTCATCAACTATCTTTATGGCATCATGAGCCCAGAGCATCATCTTAGATATTCTTGATAGCTTTCCTTTGTCGAAGTCCTTGACAGACTGATATAGGGACTCCATTAGCTCATCATACTTACTGAGGACATAGTACTCTAGGGTGCATGCTCTGGTGGTGAAGGGGTCCACTTGTAACACCCTTACAATGAATTCTTTAAATATGCCCAAAGGGTACCAGACCGTAGTTACTTTCTCTCTTAGGGCCTTAACCAGTTGCTTGCATACCTTGATCTTGAGGCCAAGTCTGGATTACTAGGCCTGGAGGGACTCAAATGATTCCTCCCCAAAAATTCATGTCTCTATGACAACTTCTTCCCCAGATTTGAAGACTCCATCCAACCCGGTCTTCCATCCTTCATATTTTTCTAAGTCTCTCTCCCATAGGATGGTGTAGAAGTTCACCTGATTCAAGAGATTATTGATTTGGTAAAGATCCAGGAGTGATAGCACTAGAAATTTCCTTACAACCATTATCTGCTCAGTGATCCACCCATCCATAGCCTGGGCCTTATTCTTCATGGCCCTTAGAGTATCCACGTCACCCTATGCAAGTAGTAGTCCAGAGGTGGAAGCTTCTAGATGGATCTCGACTAGGGGCTATGTAAGTACTATCACAAGTCTGAGGAGATTCTTGTTGTTTTCTCTTCCCTCCTTCAAATTTTGAGTCTATTTTTTATACCAGGCTTCTATTGCCCAGGTTGCCTCTCATTGTGGGTCTAATTCTCCATGCTTATCTCTCCTCTCCAGAGGCACCTCTATGATTGTATAATCTTCAGATCTTACCACCGCTGCATCTGTATCTGGGGGAGGTGTTGCAATTGTTGCAACTGTACTTCCTTCTAGACCAGTCTAGAGGATGTGGAGTGTTTAGGTCTTCTTAGGCTTCTTGGCCTCTGCATTTTGGGCCATCATTTTGGCCAGGGAGAGTGGAAAACCTTTTGCTTCTGCCAGGGCCTTCCTCTTTTTGGATTCCACTAGTCATTGTGGTGGCTGGGGTGGTTTTCTTGCTAAGGCTTGGGTATTTGGATTCCCTTCGGAGTCCAGTGGTGCATTCCTGGTATCTGTAGTGTCATCGAGCTCTTTCTCCTCTTCTTTCTCCTATTCCTATTCCTTTTCCTTTTTTTGCTCTTTGTGGGCCTCAGTATCTTCTTCCCTATTGACGTCCTCTTTTGTGATGTCTGGGATTTCTTCTCCTCCAGTATCAACATCACCCGTATCTTTGGGGATTTCCCCATCCTTCTCAGTATCGGGAAAATTAATGTTCATATCCTTGGGGATTCTCCCCTCATCTTGCTGCTATTGTTGTTCTTCTTTGGCGTCATTCATTGGGATATCTTCCTCCATTGGAATATATTTTAGAGGATGCAGAGGCATCTAGTCTAGGTTCAACATTTGGGCCACTATGATCACCTCACTGAATGTACTCTGGGGCACTTGGTAACCTAGAGTAACCAAAGGTGTCTGGAGCATGATGATTGGGGGTACGCTTGATCCAGTGGGTCTAGTTTCCCCAGTCATTGGTTTCTCATCTGTTATTTTCCCTAGTTCCTTCTTGATCTCCTTGACCAGTGTTTCCTCCTACTTGGGCTCCTTTTATGCTTCTTCCTGGACTTCCTACTCTAAGGTAGCTTCTTTCTTTAGGACTTCCTTTTTGGCGGGGATCTCTTCCTTTTCCAGGGTGCCAATTTCTTCCACTGCGTGATCTATATACCCATGCAGGTTCATAAGATCATCCGTCCTGAAGATATCACCAAAGTCATCATGTGGGGGAGTGGTATCTAAAATAACATTCAATTCAGGGGAATCCAAACTAACATCTACTGGAGGAATATTGAGCATACCGGGGTCCGCATCTGCGCTTGGGGTGGGGTTCAAATTCTACTTATTCTTTCTCTATAGTAGGGCCCTGGCATCCAAAATTTTTGTAGACTCCACCTTGGTGAACTTCTATCTTCTCATTAGTGTTGCCAATGATGGGGATACCACCGGGCGAGCATATGCTATTGGAGTTACAAGGAGGCCATAGGAAATTTGTGCACTTATCTTCTATCTTGTCATGGTTGATGCCTCCATTTGTTCTTGTATCTATGCCATTATGGGGAGTGGACCCTTGGGAGGTTCCTGAATCAAGGTACCTTCTTTCTCCTTCCCTTTACCTTTGCTGGGTCCTACGACTCCAGAGGTCGAAGCAGACCTCTAAAATATTGGCCATTTTTAGGTGCTCATTGGACACACCCGCTCAAAATATTTGTGACTTATCTAAAATGGGGTGGCATACCTCCTTAATCATTAAGTTATTTGGGGTGCCCCAATCCACCAAAGGGAGATCTAACTTATCCATCCCCTATTCTTTGTACAATGGGTCCTCCAGAGGCCCGTCATCTCAAAAACCCTTTGAGAAACCCTGAAGGTCGAGGGATTTCATCAAGCCTTTGGACATCCACAAATGTTGGAAGGGCTTGAAGATCAAAACTATCCTAGCAATCTGCCCAGTAATGTTCAATATCATCTATATGTGGTGGGGACACTCGGGGGAGTGACATTGCTATCTTTCCCAGTGGATCAAAATTACTTCTGGTATGGTGGAATTCTACTAGTCCTAGACTCTTCAGTTCATTATTGGCTTCCTTTGCCATGGAAAGGCTGCAAGAATAGTTCCCACAAGAGATTGGGAATGGGACATTGGTAACCTTCTTCAATGTGAAGAGGGCATGCAGCTCTAGAATCTATCTGCAATACTCTAAAAGAATGATTCTATCTCCACAATATCGAGGGAGTAGATAGGGTTTCCCAGAGAAGTCAGTCACTCAAATGTATGTATGCTGCTAAAATTGAATGAAGTAATTTTTGTAAGTACTCACCAGGTTCATCACCTCTTGCAAAAACCAGTACCCAGAGTCCCGAGTAAGTGTCAAAATGTTATGGTAAATGAACACATCATTAACTAGGCAAAAATTAGGGAAGCTAAGTTCCCACTGGACCTAGGGATAATGATCCCATGGCACCAACTAGATGAACCTATTCCTAAGAATGCCCAGTATCTGTAAACCTTGAAAAGTAGGTCTCTATTGGGCCAGTGCCCATAGCACGTAGGATGTCATGTAGATCTTTGAAGTATGGAGGATGCTCTTCAGCTGTGTGTCTACATGGTTGGCGATGATAGCTTCCTAGTTGAAGGTCTGACTACAGTTGGTGATGCAGTAGAGAAAGTAGTACATCCACACTAAAAAGTCTCAGTCACGGGGCTCTCCAAAGAGGCTACATAGAAATATAATCCCCACCTGAATACATTCTTTAAAGTCCCTACAGGGAATCTCCAGCTTCATCTTTTTGTAGTCCCTTCTCGAGGAATTTAGCCAGTGAGTGTTGAGATGTTGTTGGGAGAGAAGGGAAGCTTTCTCAAACTCCTTTAATTACATGGACTAGGGGAGAAAAATAGCTCCCTTGAATTGGGGTATCCCCAGCCCCAAAGCAAAAGTAGCCGCATCAAGATTAACGATGGGTGCCGAATAGTGTAGTGGCCGAGGATCGACCAACAAAACAACCTGGGTGGGGGCATTGTAGAGAATTTCTAGTTAGAGTATTAGCTTTGATGCTTGCACCAAGTAGGGAAAACTTGTAGCTTTTATAATCCTGGAGGCGGCCATGTAGTTTGCAATATCATCTCTGGCCGTCCTCTGTTGGTATATGGCTTGAACCAAGCCCTCCATTTCAGCCTATAGTCCAGTCTCTATGTCTGTTATTTCCTGCAACTTGGAGTCCACCTTGGACCCCATGAGAACACCCTTGCTCAGGTATTTGGAGGTTAGCGACAATTTAGCCAGCATATTTTTGGCCTTAGTCTTTGTAGCCGCCCGAGTGGAGGTAGTTGGAAGCTCCAAGCTATCAGGAGGAGTGATCACTTTTGACATTTTGATTGAACTATCTGCAACCTGCAAGACCAAAGAACCATTAATACATAATGTGATAAAAAAATATTTTAGGAACTCTGGGGAATTCACCAGCATTTTGCACCTCTCTAAAAATGTTAGCATGCATCAAAATCCTAGGATATTAAAGTTAACAAGGATCGGATTTTGACCAACACCTGGGGGTTCTGGGGCATCGATTTAGGTGACAAAAATGGGATTAAGACCTAGGGGCATCCTAGCACCCAGAGTCTGGAGAAACTAGCCATTGTCGATGTGATCGACAGTGAGCCATATTTGGCTGATGTGGGTCAACACATGGCCACGTGATAGGTGACATAAAGGCTCTTAATGGTGACAAGTGGGCTGACACGAGGGAAGTAAATGCCAGATGAGATGGGATTTGAATGCTTATTTGTGGGAAATTAATCCCGCCATTAAGACGATATGATAGAGGAGAGAGAAAGCCACCATGGCTTGAACAAGCAAGGTGCTGAGTTTGAACCATGGTGAATACCTCTCTAACAAGCTCAACAATTTGGTCTAGATGTGAGGGAGCATGACAAGCTCACCATAAGTAGAATGATATATATGGAATACACACCAAATGTATAGAGGGCCAAAGTGCTATGAGGGCCAAATTGCAACTCATAGGCCAACCATGAAAACAAGCATATATACAACTATAAACAGGAAGATACATAATGTACAAATTATACAAAAATATTTACATTATCATATAGAGTATACAAATGCTACACTAAACTACAAATACATAGAGGGAGGACAACCCTCTGGCAGATCCATCCCACCAATGAGAGGCGATAATAGAAATGAAACCAGAGATGAAAAAAAAAATAGAATAGAAACAAGCGAGACAGAAAGAAAAAAAAAACCAAAAAACCAGAAACCAAAGATAAGAGAGCCGAAAGGCCTACCTGGAAACACAAGGAAGGTGGGAAGGTGAGCACGGGAAGCACTCTGCAACTGGTTCACCTGGAACTGACTGTGAAAGGAACATTGCTTACTCCTATTTGAACATTGTTAATTACCAAAAGTGATTTGCACTTAATCACTCTGAATCACCTTAATCACTCTGGTAATTGCTCTAAGTGTTTTGATAGTGGTAAATGTGAAAGTGATAGGTAAAACCAATTTATACCCCTAGGGTAAAACATGTTGCATTCCTTCTACAAAATTTAGAAAAGGAAAACCTCCAGACTCTAGACTTGGGGATTCCATGCAGCCACACCTTCCAACAAAACAAGACATGAAGGCATAGAGTCCCAAAGTTTGGAATCTAGATGAATCAAAAGATAGACAAGCTCTGGGACCAGGTCCTAGAGACAAAAGAAGATAGGAAGCAAAATAAAAACAACCCTGACAGAAGCAAAGCCTAGAGGGAAACAAAGGAAATGAAATAAACCAAGGAAAAAGAAAAAGTGAAAAGGGGGACTCAACATTTTGCCTACAAAATGTAGGGACAGGTATGCGGGGAATTAAAACTGGTAGACCTTGTAACTGACAATCATTTCTGGAAGTTGAACCTCTTGATCTTCAATTTCATCTATCATCATCACTTTGTGATCTTTCTTTAAATTAGTGAGTTGTATAACCATCTTCATGGATATCTTACTTAGGGTACATGGTTCCCCGTCCTGTAAGAATCCAGTGATCAAATGCATCAATTCCTTTGTGATCTTGATCATTTGGTCTAGCTATATGAATTGATCATGAAAAAAACTCAAGACATATCAAATCTAATCCTCCTTAAAGATCTCGAGTAAGTCTATTATATGTGTCAAACCCTTCATTTGAAGATGTTTTAACTTGTCCTTAAGTCCTACATTGTTGCATATTGATAAGTATTCCTTCTGTATATGTTAATTTCCTAGTTCAAAAATATTGAAATGAAGAAATGTTATTACATCTTCAATCAGTAGAACATGGGGTGGAATTAGGCATAGGGCACCATTTTTTTCAACTTCAACGACCTTTAACAAATGTAAATTGTGTTCTGGTTCTGCCTCCTTTGTTATCTTGATCAATTTTTGTGTAGCAATCCTTGATGCCATAATGATTCAATATATTTCCTACTTTCTAATTCAAACACACCAAATTCCTTCACAATTGACCATCGCTTTGCTAAATAAATCAGTTAGGGTTTTCAAATTTGTAGTTTTATTCTCTATAAGTATCCAACACAAATAGTTTCCTCAATTGATCACAATTAATAATCACACTCTGATCCTATAAATGCTCTTTAAAATGCAAGGTAACTAATGAATAGGTTATCCTATAGTTTATTTGCCCAAAAAAGTTGTCCAACGACTAGTTGGTACAAAAAATTTAATTGTAGCTCACCGATGTTACACTCTACCAATTACAACATCTACTGGTTAATGCTAAAAGTAGCATTGGTACATTAATTTTGCAAATGATATAATTAGTGATTCATAAAAACTCATCTCTATATAATTAATCAAAATTAACATCAATTCATCTCACTATACAAATAGATATTACTGTTCATCATTATAAGGGTTTGGTTAGATATAACAATGAAATTCAGTCCCTAAGAAAAACTTACTTTATTAGTTTGAGGATGAGTCCCCCAAGCTAGAGGATGATGGGTTACCTATCAATTCATTGGCATCTTCTTTACTTTCTTCCTTATTCAGCCATATTTTTTTTTATCTCATTCCTCACTTCTTCAACATTAACAGTCTTTTTTCCTATCTTCATTGCTTGGTGACCAGTTCCTGTACCTACAATATCTTGCTAGATGTCTGACCTTGTGACAATAAAAGCATGCCATACTTGTTGTCCTCCAGGGTCCAACATTACCTCTAGGAGTCCTCAATCAACAATTCATAGCCACATGTCCATAGTTTCCACAAATAGTACATGTGAAATTCACGTTTCCTTCTCTTCTTAGAACAATCACCGATTTGTTAGGTATCCTTGATTTGCAATATTATACCTTGTGTCCAAATTTGTTTCATGTATAATAATATCCATTGAAACTCCCTTCAAATTCTCTACTACTTGTTCTTGATCTTCACTCATAATCTTGATGACCATACTTATTGCAATTGTAACAATAACCATCAAAATGAGTAGTTCTTGGAACATTCACCAGTTTGCTTCTACATACATTAGCATTGTGTCTAGGCTTTCCACAATTTTAGCAAGTGGGTTTAGTAGGATTCTTACCTTTTGGACTAGTATAAACCTTAGGAATCTTTGATTGTTTCTCAACACCAGACTTGGATGATTCTCCTTTTTTAGAATTTTTGTCACCAGTATATCCTAGGCCAAAAGTATCCCTAGGTCACCTTTGATTTTTTTATTTCTCATCAATATTCTGTAGACTTTGTTCATATCGCTTAAGGTTTTCATTTGTCTCTCTTTCAACGTTCAAGTCCTTTTTCAGTTGTTCATTTTCTTGCCTTAGTGATTCATTTTTAGTACACATTTGTATGTTTTTGGTGTCACTTAGTTGTTCATTTAGTGCATGGTTCTCATGTGTCAACCTTTGAATTATAAAATCCTTTTCTTTGATTAGATCTTAAGAATTATTCTTTATAGTTTCACCAATGCTTTTTGTTAGAAACACTGAGAGGGGGGGGGGGGGGGAATCAG
>MU227064.1:845992-865970 GCA_018584345.1 Thuja plicata
GATCATTTTCATGCTTTCATGTTTTAGCTCATTATTTAGATATCACATGCTAGGATAATAATGGAATGAATCTTAGTTTCTATTGGCATTGCATATCATCTTAGTGTAGTTTGAATCTTCATCTTAGAATTGATCTCCATTCTCATTGCATTCAAATGGATAGCTTGAGACAAGCCTCTTCATGCTTTTTCTTGAGCCTTTCATTGTTTTAGTTTGCATTTTCAATCAAATAGTGGGATTTAGTATTGTGTTGGGAGAGCACACCCACATTTATCTCTAAGAGCACATCAACAAGGTATTGGGTGCCCTTGTTCAAGCTCATCGGAGGTTGTGGTATAAACACTTGCTTTTGGAATTTCATTTGAATATGCTAACCCTCTTCTTTGAATCTTGTTATTTAATGACTAATCTTGTTGTTTGCATGTTCTAGTGTTGTCCCTTGCAGGTAGGTTTTTATCACATACAGACATTGTTACATATGTTCATGTCTTGAGTAGATGTCTCAATTGATTTTTTGATAGTGTCCACCATGATCTCAGCCTCTTCTATCTACTTGATATGTTTAGAAGTGAACTTCACTCTGTCCATGCAGTTAGCTATAACCGTCTTTCCGTTAGCTGCCATTTCTTTCAATATGGATTGCCCAATCTTTAAAGATTTTAAGTCTAAAGTTAAATTCTTTACCAATTCATTCAATCTCTCCTTTTTATATTCATCTTCTGCAATTCTAATAGCAGAGTCTACTAGGTCTGTAAAGTGTGCTTTGAAGCTTTTTAGAATATTGTTGACATCTTCAACTAATTGAATCTTGGATACTTTCTTATCTGCAAGTACTAAATCATTCAGAATGTTAACTGACTCCAAGAAAAGAGGGTTCCTCATAACCTATTTTTATTTTTCCTTTTCCATAGCTAGCACACTAATCTTCATTAAGTCCTCTTCTCCCCATACATCTAGACTTTTATAAATCAGGAGTTAACCTTGACAACAACGAAGTAGATGGTAGAGTGGATGGAGTGAATATAGTGTTTTGAATGGTATCCATTCATTCACTCTTAACTGGTTTCTCCTTGATTGGTGTCTTATTATCTTGAGTATCTTTTTCTTCACTCAAGTCTATTGTATCATTGGAGGGAATTCCATCTTGTTGTATAGATATATCATCAGTGCACATCTCTTCAGTGCTTACAAATGCTTTATCAACTTTTTCCATGTCTTTGTCAGATGCTGTCATGGATATCTTGATATTATCAATCACTATAGTATCATCTGAGTCTTTTGATGTATCAGAAGTTATTGTCACTAAGGGCACTGAAACCTATGGACTTGTCATAGGTGCTCTCTGAATCACTGGTTCTATAACCTATTTGGGAGGAGCTAGAGTTACCTTTGTTGTAGGCACCGTTGATGGATACATGTGTCTATCCATAAACACTTGTGCAAATGCCTTTTCAGTTTCTTTTCCTATCTGTTCATACTCTTTGTTCATAATATGTAGAGTTCTTGTCTTGGTTCTGAGATGAGGCTTAACCAGATCTAATATAATTTCCTTCTCATTATGTGAGCATACAGGGAGAAGATTATCCAATGTTTCTTCTCTTATCCTCATATCTTCCTTAATTGCATGTCTCTTCATTATCTCCAATATGTTCCATAACTTATCAGGTATCACTGTTTTGAGTTCAAGAACTCACTTCTTAAACTTGACCATGTGAGAGATGATCAAAGAATGTATCTCAGTTTTATTA
Source organism: Thuja plicata (assembly GCA_018584345.1). Lineage (NCBI taxonomy): Eukaryota > Viridiplantae > Streptophyta > Pinopsida > Cupressales > Cupressaceae > Thuja > Thuja plicata. Next base: position 847,741 of record MU227064.1, read on the forward strand.
ATCTCTTGATACTTGTCAAGACCTTAGCAAGTGTGTCTAGTCTCCCTTCATTTACAATCCTATTCTTCAAAACATTTAGACTAGGTCTGAATCCTACCTCAGGAGGAGCTTGAGTGTTCCTTGCTTTTCTCCATGTGTTCCTTGAGGATGGGTGATTTGTGGGTGCTTTCTTCCTTCCTCTAGACTTCTTGCTTGGTATAGAAGGTGGAGATGAGTCTAGGTCAATGGTGGTAGAGGGCATAGAGGTTCTCTCTACTTTCTTCTTCTTCTGGATCTCATTAGTCTTCTCAAGTTCTTTGGCTATCTTGGCTTCTCTAGCTTTTTCAAGATCTTCTTGAGTGACTCCATGAACTTGTAGAATGCTAGATGTAATCTTGGATGCTTTTCTTTTGTTATCAGCACTATATAATACAAAATCAACTGCATCAGTCTTCTCTCTATAAGTGCCCCATCTAGGCTCATTGGGATCTTTGGGTGCCGACAAAAGGACCTACGCATATCCTTCCAATACATGTTCCTCCACTTCACACCCAAGTGGATGAATCCATTTAGTTCTGGGCTTAACTACCTCCATACAAGTGCAGTCGGTCTCTACCATGAAGCATATGGTTTCCTTATACTTTTCAACAATCTTCTCAGGTATTCTAAACCTCTTCTGCATCTTCATCTTGAAATATTTGATGTCCATGTCCATAGCATCCTTTGCACTACTCTCTAATGTGGCTTTTAGTGACATTTGAGACATTGTAGGTTTGCTTCTATCTAGGTACAGATTTGAAACCTTATGAACAATGTGGAAGTACAAGTAGATGTTCAGAGACCCAAACTTGAATGTCTTGTTCTTGTCATGCTTGATAACTTGAATGTTGTCCATCAATTGACCATGCAATATCTCACATAGATTGAACTGAGTGTTATCCTTCACAATATTGATAGCTGCTAGAACTGTGGCTGCTCACACACTGTTTAATCTGCTTGCATGCTGGAACTTGTAACCAAGGATCATTGTTAGAAGCTTTATGTCTTCTTCCTTGATAGGATCAACTGTCATGCTGCGCCTGTCACTTCTAGATAGGCATGCTTTCTCAACTTGTTTCTTGACATCCTTGCCAGTAGGAAGAATTGGTCTAGTATTAGGTAGTCCAGTCATGTTATGGGTTAGGTCTACAGTAATATGGATGGGGACTTCACCAATCCAGAAAAGATCACCATGAATCCTGCTCAACAATATTTTAACCCATTCTAGTTCATAGAATTTGTGCGCATTCGAATACTCAAAGATGGGGTTGTCTGTGAGGTGCGCGTATTCATCCTTGAATGAATAGTCTGGTTTCATCACCGAAGCCATGAGAGTGGCTATACTATTATCTCCAATTGTTTCCTTCTTACAATAAATATACGTGTGGATGTTTTCTACGTGAACAACTCCTAACGGGGTTTTGGAGAAAGCTCCTTCCACATCATCTAGTATGGATTTGAATGGATGCTTCTTAAGTACAAATCTCTTCCTCTCTACAATATAAAATACAACTAGAGTTGCCATACTTACTTTATGATTTCCTAAATAGGGTTTCACAAAATTTTGAAATGGCGCGACTGCTAGGGTTTCATTCCAAACTTCTTAACCATGCTTCTTAACCACCAAATCTGTTATGCTTCCATGCTTTGATGCTTAGTGATCCTATGCTCTCCAAATTTTTTGATCCCAAATGCAAATGTGAAGATGATCAAAGACTTACATCTTTTTATAAAAGTTACTACATTTAATGTTTGCAACCATACACAGTTTTCACAGTGAATCTCAAACTTTGTTCAGATGGCGTTATAGATAATGCCTATATGCATACTTCATCCTATTATGATCATAACCATAATTTCATAGGTGCATACTCAGAGGTTAGTATACCAGCCATGCAAGGGATCTGAGCTAGAATAGCTCCCCCTAAGACCAAGAAGGTCTATTCAACTAGAAATAGAGGATGCATCCACTGTGGATTCATCAACTACTTTATCAACATCATTGTCCGTCTTTACTTCAACCCAAATTTTGCTTGAATCTTATTTTTCTTTAACAAACTTGACTTCTCCTTCTTCTTCAAATAGTGATTTCTTAGGATCCTCTTGCTTTTGAGTTCAGGATCTACAAAACCTTGAGATGTGTCCAACCTTTCCACATGTGTGACAAATGATAGGAGGTTTGATGTTCTTGTTCATCATGCTGCACTGCTTTGCCGTGTGTCCATTGTAGTTACATATCTGACATGTAGTGTTCTGCAAATTTATTTGAGGTTGATTTCTATGATTGTTTTGATTCATTCTTCTCTGATTCTACTATGACTGATTTCTTTGATTTGTTCTGCAATGTATAGCCCTGTGACCAAAATTATTATAGGAGAAACAATAACCATTGAAAGGTCTTACCTCTTTGCAATCTCTTTCCAAATGATCATGTTTGTTACATGCATAACAAGTTCTGTTAGCTTGCTTGATTTCCCCTTTAAGTTGATCTATTTTAATCTCTGCAACATTTTCAATTTTCTTTGCTTCTGAAGATGATTCATGTGCTTTCTTTCTTTCTTTCTTCTAATGAATTTACTTCAACCTGTGCTACACTGTATCCAAGACTAGTAGTTTCGCCTCTTAGATTTTGTGCATTGAGCTGAGATTGAAGTGAATCAGAGCTTGTGTGGAGTTTATCAATATTATCCTTTGCTTCTATTAATTCAAATTCGATCTTCTTCTTTATGTTCTCTAATTCCAATACTTTCATGTTTACCTTCAAGAGTTCATCTCCTAATTGTTTGCTTTCTTTGATCTTTTCTTCAATAGCAATTTGACTGTCTGTTACCTGTTCATCCAGATTTTCAATTTTATCTTTCAGAGACATATTCTCTTCATTGAGATTTTTGACCATTTTCCCTAAATCACTTTTAGAACAATCTTTCAAATCTTTTCTCAATTTCTTGATAAGCATTTGTGAGCCATCAACTTTTAGTCTAAGTTCTTCATTTTCTTTTTTAGATCTATCAAGATCTTCAAGAGCTACTTCAAGATTCTTTTTCAAATGTTTTTCTTCTACTAAGTCCATGATCTCCTCAAGTGGTTAAACTTTCTTTTAGAGGACCAGAGCTCTGATACCAATTATTAGAAACACTGAGGGGGGGGGGGGGGNTGAATCATTGTTTGTCTATTTATTATATTTCAACAACTTAAACATAAATCAAACATACATTCAATGAAGCTTAACATAAGAAATCATAACACATGATATGATTACTGGGAAACCATGATCAGAGGAAAACCTTAGTGGGAATTAGTACGCACAAATATTGTACTAGTATAATGAACCTGTTAAAGTTCCTTTGTCCTGTTAGAAGCAATCTTTACAATGCAAGTACAATGACCTGGTTAAAGGCCTAACCCTGTTAGGAGTCTTTTACAAAACCTTGTTAAAGGTATATGGATCACTGCCTAGGCTCACTTCCCAATAAGATGAAGGCTACAACCTTCTGATAGTTGATATACACTATATCAAAAGTGAACTGCTGTGATGACACTGTTCTCTGATCAGTTCCGTGTATGCGCGAATGCTCTTACTCTCTTAAAGAGATTTATCTCATACTGACTTCATCATACTACTCTTCTATATCTTTCTCATACATATTATTTGACACTTGTAACATAACTTACATTTCATACTTATATGCTCATACCCGAATAGACACGACCCAAAACAAGACTTATGGTCGGCCCTAAAACATAATACACAAAACTTCTGAGCAAGTTGAGTTAAGTGTGTTTACAACAATAATAATTAAATCATTACAAACATATAATCAAAGGCACATGGCCGTTACATAACAAAATAATTCACGCAAATCAAAACACTAGTTGGTTTCCATGCTCTGTCTCCTGGACTGCTGGTGTACTGATCTGTTTGTAACTTCTCCGTACTATCATGCCATACCATGCGTGTCTAGACTTAGTATGTAGACATTACATAGAAAATATATTTGAATGCGCATACTCTGATTTGATTTCTTGGACGTGCGCTGATGTGCTAATCGTTGTATATCTCTGTCTGCCCTATTTTCATACTTAGACATTTTATCTTCTAAGTTATCTTTGATAGAAACTTAGTATGACTTTGTTTCCATGATGAAAACACAAAATAGGTCATGCATCCTTAGGAATTCAACTTTCCAACACTTTTTGTATCTTCAGTAACTCTCATACCTTCAAGCATTTCACACATCCTTATGGATTGACTTTCTTATTCTCTTTTCATCATGGTTACATCTTCAGTTAGGATCTTGTTCTTTTCCATCAAATCAACTTGTTACCCAAAATTTCCTATCCTATGTGCTTTTGGTTCACAAGTGGAGTAAATGTGGCTCCCATAAGGGTTGATCCCAGCTTGTATGAGATGTGTTCATGTTTCTAAGATTATTGTCTTATTTCTACAAGCCCTAATGTTTTTGGTCTGAAGCCCTTGTTTCATTTTCATAAAAAACCCATTAAAGCCCTAAGTCTTTGTGGCTTGTTATAATTTTACATTACCTTTTTTATGCCACTTAAAGTCTTATTATCCATGTGCCTTTTTAAATTATCTCTTAATCTCGTAATGTTTGTGGGTAAGTGGATAACATTAAGCAATCTAGCGACATGATTAGTTTTGGGATTTTTATGCATATCTCCTAATCTCGTAATGTCACGGCTAAGTCTCAAAAAATATAGAGATCAAGCACAAAACATTGATGCAGATCAGATCAGAGGCTTATCACTGAGTCTCAAAATGGAATTGCAGTTAAGACTTTCACTTGGCGACTCTGAGATTTCTTTATCTGTGAATCTCTGAATGGAACCTGAGTCACACAGAGTCTGGTTAAGACTTTTATTTGGATATTTAGAGATAACTTATATCTCTGAATCTCATGATCAGACCAGGGTTAAGCCAAGTATCTAGAGACTTGGATATATAAAGGATTTATGTGCCCTAGGTTAAAGGCTAGGTTAAAGCTAAGTTTCAGATGTAGGGTTGATTAGATGATCATCGCTTTGCCTCCATGCAGAGACCAAACACTAAGGATCCATCAAGGAATCATGACCATTTGACACGTGGAAAGGTGGCCAATCTAAGGCACGTAAAATTAGAGTAGGTAAAATTTGATTGGACACTAGGCATTATGCCTGAAGCACAAAGATGAAGGTTGTTAAGATTAAAGGCATCGTGCCTGCTTGGCACGTGTCCAAATTAGATCCTAAGCTCACAGGTAACTTAAAAGGGATCGACAGTCATATTTTAAAGCTAGTTGAGATTCAAAATTGAGCCATTGATGGGATGTTTTGTGCCACCTATGATGATTATATCATATTTTTTCAAATATTCAAATCTTTTTCATGGTGGTGGCGTGATTTTTCAAGTTGTAGACAAGCTAGATGGATCAGATAGATTTTCCAGTTGAATTTATGGTGATGGGAGATATCTAGAAGACATATATGATTGTCTAAGATATTTTCCAAGGGGAATTAATGAATAGACTTGACCATTTTAGGGTTTATGGTTTTTTTTCAAGAATATCTTTTGTAACCCTAATTTTCTAATCTGATATAATGGATTGACTCCTGAGCTTTAATGGTTGAGGAGTTTGTATATAAGTAGTTTTATAAGTTGTAAAGATTTTTTTTTGGGCTTATGTAAGAATTTCTATGACATTTTTTCTTTCCTCAATTTTTTCATATGCTTGTAATTCTCTCTGAAGCATAATACAATGGCTATTTGTTGGAGAAATCTTTGAGTTATTTTAGTCTTCTTTCTTTCTTCATTTTTTTGTACTATTGTGAATGATTGATAAAGATAATCTTGTGAATTTTTTTCATTCCTTGTTATCTTGTTTCATTTCTGTACCTATATGCTAGAGTGAATGTTTTCTTGTAGGTCATAGTCGGTGTATATCTTCTTGAAAGCTATTTTTGTGAAATCTTTTCTTTCCTTGAGAAGTTTTCATCCTGGACCTCTCTATAAAACACTTTTGCGATCCTAATCAGAGAGTTCTTCTTGCTTTGTTTCAAATATTTCATGATAAATCTTAGCCATTTTTGTTATGATTCATGTCATTTTGGTTTATCACCTAATAGATTAAGCTCTTACTTTTTGTCTTTTCAGCTTCCTTCTATCCCTTTTCCTTCCAAGTTTTATTTCAAGTTTCAATAGAAAAATAGGTGATTATCCAAGAGTAACTGACCTAGAATACAAAGGTCTCACTTCAAGTTTAGAAAGGTCCCACAACCTAGAAGTGATTCCCATGTTATACCAGATCACTAGACTCTCAAGTTTAGTAGGGTGCAAATTTGGTGTATAACACAACTATTGTTGTCTCAACTTCCTCAGAGTTAACACTTCCTTTAGAGAGTTCATCAATGCTATCCAAACTATCTTTCAGCTATTTTGAAAATTCTTTCCTCTTTTCTAGTGAAGTCTTAAGCTTGTTCTTCAACTCCATAATAATCTTGTTGGCTTCCTACAACTGTCTTTGATACCTATAGCTTTCCATCTCCTTGAATCTACTCCCCAAGTTGTCAAAATGTTCCTCTAGAGATTCTAAGCTTTGATACCAATTGTTGGAGATAATAGGTACTGAGAGGGGGGCAGAGGGTGAATCAGTACTGATATAACTTTTAAACTTTTAACTATACCTTTAAATAACAATAAAAGAAACTTCCAAACTATGAAGCATATAACTGTAACTATAAAGTAAAAGTGAAATGAAACAAATGATAACACATGCACACATGTAACACTCTGATTTTTATCATGGAACCCTTGGTCAGAGGGAAAAACCACAGTGGGGATGAAACCCACAATCTTCTCACTATAGAAGAAAAGAGTGTTTTATGAGGAACTTATAATCTGTCACTTTCTAGGTGACTCAGCTTGTTAGGAGTGACTGATACCTTATTAGAAGTATCAAAAGTCCTATTACAGACTACCTTGTTAGATAATTTTAATCCCACTTATACAATGTTCACCCTATTAAGGGATTTACAATAAAGTCTTTCTAGAGACTACCCTGTTAAGGGATTTTAAATATTTGAAACTATTAGGAAAACAACAAGAGTAATTGACTGATGATATGCACTCTTCAATTCTAATCAGATCCTTGATGCTCTGTGCTTGTTCTAAATCCAATCCTAGATCTTCTTTGGAAATAGCTCTATAATCATTGTTCAAGATCTTACTTTTCAACAACACTTCAACTGTTTCTCAACAACATAACTTATTTTTGTAGCTATCATCATATAACCTTATATAGTGTGTTTACCTTTGACTGTAAACCTAATTAGGGTTTCCATTTACCTCCAAAATTAATTTATCAATCTTAACTAACTCATAGAAACATGAAATTCTTACCATGTCGACCATAAAAAACTTTAAGTTGTTATCCCCAATGTGAAATATTTCTTCAATGTTATTGGCCAAAATATATGATGCAGAGGCTATTGGTTACTAGGAAATATCCTATCAATGCCCTCTGATCCTCCTTCAATGGATCAATCTCCTTAACCCTAGCCACACAATAGACCTCTCAATGGTCAACAATGGTTCTTTCCACTAGACTCTACACTTTGTAGACAACTCCCATTACCCCTCTTATCAACTTGTTTGATCATGCTTGATCATACCTCCACTCACTTGTGACTGTCCTCATCAACAAACACACCCTTTCACAATTTGATCACATACATGGGATCAATAACCATTTAATAATGATACCCTATGAAACCACACATAAATGGAGAACATTTTAACATTGGCTTTAGTGCCAAAACTCCTAATACAACCCAACATTGGTTCACAATTAAATGACTTTCACTGTCTTAAACACTATTTTTATAACAGTCAGATACATAATCCAAAATCCCAAAGATAGCCACTAATTATATCATTACTATGGTGTCTCTTGAATTCCCCTCAATGACACATATCCAAGACAACTTCTAAAATCCTTCCCACACTCGCCATGCCCACTAGATTCATCAAAAATGACTTCATGATTTAATTAAACATAAAGTTACCTTCTTGTTGTCCTATTGGATAGACCTCTACATAGAGACTAATAAGTTTTGAACCCGATCACAACTCCTCAATTTATTTGGTCAGGACTTTTGGAACTTCATTATACAAAAAATATCCAAAATTTAGGTCAATCCAATTGTTTAATTGGGAGATATTCCCCTCGCACTAAGACTGTCCTTTCATAGACAATTATTCCTTCAACCTGACTGTTAACAGTCACCTTCCTTCAATGGAGTGCATGCCAAAACTCTGCATGAACACCTACACACATGGGGGAATCAATATACATTATTTCCACCATCTTTCACCCAAGGATGGAGACCTTATTTAATGTGGAACTATGATTTTCACATCAAATCACCCTAGAATATCCTAGTTGAGGGTTTATAGTAGTTTTCAGAAAAATAATAATAACTTTCACTATAATCAATGAAAATTTCTCATTCCAAATCCAAATTAAATTTAATTCAATGGAATTTCCAATAAATATATGTATGGACCACTACAATGTTAAAACAATGCCAAATAATCCACGTTTAAAGACTGTTATACAAAGAAAATCATGAAAAATTATAGAATTTCAAACTTTTATTAATTCTTCTTCCAAATCTTGACCAAACTCTCATTCCTCCAACCATTAAATGATAAATAGGTCTCATGTTATCACAAAAGTCCAATGAACTTCATTTTAAAACTAATTTACAACCAATCCTTTAATCAGTTGTCTCTTAATCCTATGTTGTCAACTTTGACAAGTTGTCAACCTTGAAAACTTACATGTAGCTTGGAATTTTACCATTTTTATATTGTTCAATTACATAAAATGTTCCTTCATAGACCTTATAAACTTTGAACATAAAAATTTCCTACTTCTACCCTCAAACCCTTATAAATTTTCCTCAAGGGCACATATGCCTTATATGGCAACATTGAAAACTTAACGACACCTATCACAACTTGATGGCACTAATGGCCATTAAATAACATAAATGACCTTTTAAGGTATTATTACAATGAGAAAGACCTTTTCCTTGGTCATTATTGGTGTTAAACCTCCCTTAGGGTCCATTTGTGACCCAGGTGTTCCTCGATGGTTCAAGCTCTTTACCTTGGTGCTCCTGCACCATACTTCACAACTTGAAAACTTTCCAAGTCCTCTTGGAAATCCTGCAAGCACAAACATGTCAGAAAAAAAAAAATATTTATCTTCACCTTTGGTTTATAAAGATCCACATTAAGGATCCATGGAATCCTTGCATGATTCTACTCCAAAATGTACTCTTGCATGCTTTCTCTCGGTTTGCCTCTCATGGGAAAAAAGTAGACTAATCTATGATAAAAAATCTTCATTCCATCCTTAGTCTCATGCCATGAGACGAATGCTGCAACTTGTAACTCTTTCTCATTCTCAAACCTTGAGTCTCTTCTCATAGGGACCAATCCATCTAGGATCTCATGCCTCTCATCTAGGCATTCCACATCTTCTTCAGCATCCATGGTTACCTTCTCAACCTCACCAATGACCCCACAGTCAGTTCCTTCCTCACCTACTGCCTCCACTTGTTCATCCTCATCATGCCCTTCACCTAGGCCTATCAACAACTCACAAGCCATTTTGGATGCCCCTTCAACCATGTTATCATGTTTCTCATCATCTTATTCGATCGTCAAGGGACTCAATACTGCTCCAACCTACAAATTTTCTTCACATTCAAGCCTCTCAAGACTTGATTCCATGCTACCTTCATCAACAACCTCATCTTCAAACTCTGATTCAATTTTAGGAACCTCTTTGCCATAAGGTTCATCCACTTTCTCATGTGCAATCTGTTGCTCCTCTTCATCTTCTTCATCTATTGTTTGTTCAAGGAGTGATGCAATCCACTCCAATTTCTTCTAGTGCTTGTCCAAATCCTCTTCAAGACTTCTCAATCTTTCCTCTTCTTCTCTCTTCTTCTTTCTCTTTTCTTCTCTTCTCCTCTCATCAGCCAAGTACTCTTTAAGAGCATTATACATCACCTTCTCTGATCTTTTCAAGTACATCTTCACCAATATAGGATTCTTCTAGTTTCTAGCCACCACTTTGGAACACACAAGGAGGATAATTCAACTCCAAGGCCTCAACAAAGGACTTTCAACCTTCCAAATCCCATACTTTACTCAAAATCCTAGAACTTACTCACTCTGATACAACTTTATGCAGAGGCTAGTGGTTACTAGGAAACATCCTATCAATGCCCCTTAATCCTCCTTTAATGGATCAATCTCTTGGAACCTACCCACATAATAGACCTCTTAATAGTCAACAATGGTTCTTGCCACTAGACTCTACACCTTCTAGAAAACTCCCATCACCTCTCTTATTAACTTGTTTGATCATGCTTGATCATACCTCCACTCACTTGTGACTGTCCTCATCAACAATTATACCCTTTCACAATTTGATCCCATACATGGGATCAATAACCGTTTAAAAATGATCCCCTATGAAACCACACATCAATGGGGAATATTTTAACATTGAATTCAGTGCCAAAACTCCTAACACAACCCGACATTGGTTCACAATCAAATAAGAACTTTTACTATCCTAAACACTATTTTTATAACAGTCACATACATAATCCCAAATTCCAAAGACAACCACTAATTATATCATTCAAATGGTGTCTCTTGCATTTCCCCTCAATGAGACATATCCAAGACAACTTTTGAATGCCTTCCCACACTCTCCATGCCCACTAGATTCATCAAAAATGACTTCACGATTTAATTAAACATAAAGTTACCTTCTTGTTGTTCTATTGGATATAAATCTACACAGAGACTAATAATTTTTGAACCTGATAACAACTCCTCGATCACTTAGGTCAGAGTATTTGGAACTTCATTATACACAACATATCGAAATTTTAGGTCAATCCAATTGTTTAATTGGGAGATATGCCCCCCGCACTGGGACTGTCCTTTCCTAGACAGTTATTCCTTCAACCTAACTGTTAACAGTCACCTTACTTCAATTGAGTGCATGCCAAAAATTTGTATGAACACCTACACACATGGGGGAATCAATATACATTATTTCCACAATCGTTTCCCCAATGATGGATACCTTATTCAACATAGAACTATGATTTTCACATCAAATCACCCTGGAATATCCTAGTTGAGGGTTTATAGCAGTTTTCAGAATAATAATTTAATAAATTTCACTATACTCAATGAAAATTTCTCATTCCAGATCCAAATTAAAGGTAATTCAATGGAATTTCCAATACATATAAGGATTGACCACTACAATGTTAAAATAATTCCAAATAATCCACGTTTATAGACTGTTATACAGAGAAAATCATGAAAAATTGCAGAATTTCAAACTTTTATTGAGTCTTCTTTCAAATCTTGACCAACCTATCATTCCTCCAACCATTAAATGATAAATAGGTCTATTTTTATACCAAAATAATGATAAAATACTTCTTTAAACTATTTTTCAACCAATTCTTTAATCGGTTGTCTCTTAATCCTATGTTGTCAACCTTGACAACTTACATGCAGTTTGGATTTTTACCATTTATATATTGTTCAATTACATCAAATGGTACTTCATAGACCTTATAAACTTAGAACATAAAAATTCCCTACTTCTACCCTCAAACCCTTACAAATTTTCCTCAAGGGCACATATGCCTTATATGGCAACATTGAAAACATAATGATACCTATCACAACTTAATGGAACTAATGACCATGAAATAACATAAATGACCTTTTAAGGTCTTATTACAATGAGAAAGACCTTTTCCTTGGTCTTATTGGTGTTCAAACTCCCTTAGGGTCCATTTGTGACCCATGTGTTCCTCCATGGTTCAGGCTCTGACCTTGGTGCTCCTGCACCAATATACCTTGGATTCATACACAAATATGTACACAATTCCCTAAGAATTGACTTATTCAACTCCTTGAAAAATGTACTACATTTTTCATGTTTTCTAGATTGATTAAATCATCCACCGTCATAACTGATTTAGCCAACTAATCAAAAAAAATTAATAGCCTTTAGCTTTTGCCTGTTCACTACACTAACTAATTAATAATATCTTCACTTTTTCTTGTACCTGTGTGATCTAAGAGTCACGGTCACAAAACATAGTTCACCTGTGTCTTTACACATTCCAATGTATCAATATAAAACTTGTCTTCCTTTACCGATTTGTCCTTCACCTATTATTCTATTCACCGATTACCTTTCTCACTTATCTTCTCTTTACCGAGTGGATATAACTGTGTACCGGTTGGTATAAATTTATATACTTACAAAAAAAAATTCTCACCCATCTAATGGTTTTATAGAAATGACAACCATACTCCATAAAAGCATCATCAATATCATCTACCAAAATTCTTCTATCAATAGGTTAGCAAATTGTGTGATGCTAGTCAACCAATCTCAAATATGTGAAAAAGGAGAGTTATCTAGCCATAGAAAGTTGTATTATGCTAGTGTACTTTCTCTATCATGCTTAAAGTGAACAAAATATATTCAATAAGGAGGACATGTATGCCCCCCTTAGGATGACAAAATAAGTAGTGTTTTTTCATCTTAAGGAAATGATGAACACGAATAAAGTAGTTTCAACATCAAGACAATATCCAAAAGCAACACCTAGTCCATACCAAACAGGTCACAACTCCTATGAGGTCATGGAAGGGAAGAATACAAAGAGATACCATGCAAGAACTCTAAAAGGGTAACCAGACATAATAACCTTACCAAAATAACCCTGGACACAATAAAACCGCCATAATAACCCAAGGACACAATAACCCAGGGTCACAATAACCCATGGTCAAAATAACCCATGGACAAAATAACCCATGGTCATTTTAGATCAAGTTAGTATGCTAAAAAAGGGATTGTGAGGCACCATAAATGATATTTAGGTCATTTTGGACCATATCTCCATTATATACCTGTAAAATAGCCTTAAAACATATTTAATATGCTTAAATAACTTATAAAATAGTAAATAATTATATAAATAAAGACAAATTCATGGGAATAAGCTAAATAAGAGTTATTATGAAAAGATATAAGTCAAAAGGCATTATGAAGAGGCATTAAGAGGATATATAAAGTGGTAGAATTAAGAGAAGAAAAGGAAGGAAGAAGGGGAGAAGAATTAAGAGAAAGTAGAGTGATAAGAAAAAGAAAAATCACAATTCATAAAAAAAAATATATTTTTAATATAAGTTTTTGAACATTATATTAAATTTTCCTAGGGGTTTCTATAAAAGTATACAAATATAAATATACTTTTAGGGAATCAAGAAATTTTTCATAATTTTTAATATATACAATGCCTCTTTAATTATTAACAAGTCAAAAAAATGAAATTACTCATTTTAAATGGTTACACATTTTTGCTTCATTGAGAAGGTGTCAATAAAATGATCTGGTGTTGTGCATGATATTTTACAAATAAATTTTGAAGTCAGTGCTATACTATAACACAAACAAAATCTAGTGATGTGATTAGCAGTACAAGACATAATCATTCTCCAAAAATTGAGATGATCGCTGTCAAATAGAAGTTGAATGAAATGAAAGACATGGTGTGCTTGACTCAAGACTCTACAAGAAATATTATTTCTACTACATGTTCTAATATTTCATTACCGGTAGCAGGAGCAATACCATCAACCAATGCATTATCCAAAATAGTTCAAAGGAAAAGAATAAGATTTGAAGCACCACCACCAAATCCTCAGACATCAAGAGATCTTGTCCTCGGGTTATTGTGGCTGGGTTATTATGTCTTGTAATCATTCAACCTCTATCATGAGAAATGATATATAAATGAGAATAATCACTCAATTACACCTTACGTCCATCAAATTATTCATATTTAAAAAATTAATCTTTATTAACGATTGTATGAAAAGAAGCACTTAAGTCAATTAACTATATATTGTCACCTGCATAAGTGGCCAAAGATGCAATGAATGCATCACCATTTTCCTTCTTAGACTCAAAATAAAAATCAAATTTCTTCTGTTTCTTCTTCTATTATTATTTGAAGTCCTTATGGATGTGTCTAGACTTACAACAATTCCAGCTAATGGCTTTAGACTTCCCAAGAGATTTGGATTTGCCCTTGGAATTGGATTTGTTACAGTTCTCATTTTTCTTTCCTTTTTCCTTAGGTCTTCCATAAACACTTAGGTCTTCCTTAGAATTTATGTATACCTTTCTCCTCATCTCTTCAACAAACTAAAGAACCCACCTCACCTTCAACCTTCAAAATAACGAAAGTACTCTCGGTGGCCACTATAAGATAATTTCATGAATTGGGCAAAGAACAAAGAATGATTTGAAATTTCTCCTCATCATCCATTCTGATACCAACATATGCCAATTGAGACAAGTTATTAAATATTTTTAGGTGTCCTGTAATTTGTGTACCCTCTTCTATTCACAAGGAATATAATTTTTCCCTCAAGAAAATCTTGTTCAGTAAAGATTTGACTTCATACATCTCACCAAGTTGCTTACATAACTTCTTTAAAAAGGACTCTTCATAGACATTGATTAAAACAAATTATTTCAAGAACAATCTTCTTAGAGCCTTGGCTATATAGTCTATAACATAATATTGAGTGACTATGGTAACATCTATAGGTTCGAGAACATCCTAATAAAAAAAATTTCATAGATCTTTGATCTATTGATAGATCCCCCATTTTCAACTTCCACATTTCAAAATTATTTTTAAAAAAAATATCAACCTCTATTCTCAATTTCAAATTATCTTCTACACAAGTTCCCACTCAAATATGAATAAGTTCAAAAAACACAATGACCCACAATTGAAGCCAAAGGTGACTAGACTTAGATACCACTTGCAAGTTAAGGTAGTGAAACAACTTCCTAAACTAACTTTGAGAGGAGGGTTATTAAAAAAATTTCATAGATCTTTACAAAAGTTACAAAAATTTAACAAAAATAAACATAAATAGCATGATTACTATAACACAATGAATTAGACGGGGAAAACTCTACGAGGAGGAAAAACCCACACTCCAAAAGATGTCCAATATATTATTCATAAATAAAAAAAATTATACAATATATTTGTAGAGTAAGATTTTTATAGGAGTATCACCAATCAGAGATATTGTGGTAACTCATTAGCTATAAGACTCTTGCACACAACCTCCATTTCTCACACCTAATATATAGGATATATAGCATGAAACCATCAAATAGTATTGCAAGAGCATGAGCTAAAACCACCTAGAAAGTGGAAACCATCTTATATCCAATCCAAGATTCTCTATGATGTGTCAAAACACACACCAACATGTGTAACTCCATTTTACATGTCATTTATGTGTCAGACACATTTATATATTTCCTATTTCAGGAGACCAATCTTTTAGAGGCCATAAATTTTGAACTAGGTGTTATATTGATGAACTATCTAAAGTGCTAGAAAGCTCCTGGTGTGCTTTATCAAGATATAAACAGTTAAACTATTTAGAGACACTTTTTGGCCATTTGGAGCCTATAAGGCCTTCAAAATTGACTCTAAAACTTTTATTTGCAACATTAAAAATGAAAACTTTAATATCTTCAAATCTAGACATGATCTTGCAACAAAAATTTATTGGAAAAATTCTCTATCCAATCCGTAGCTCTGGAGAACATTTTGGACCAATCCATGCTCAAATGTAAATTTACTATAAATAGTAACCTTATGTAATGATGTAGTCAAGGTTGGAGGATCCAATAAAGGACAATCCAAACTTGCAGCCAACAACAAGAACAACACAACATAAATAACAAAACACCAAATATATCAAAATCAAATTTACATTATCTCAGAATTCTCATTACATGCAACATGCCAGGCTATAAGGCCTTCTTGGTTAGGGCCAATTACATCAATGGATTCAACAAGATCTCACAAGATCCAACCTTATCCATCTACCCTATAGCTAAGTGGAAGAAACCAGATCTGAACTTGTGCTCACAATCCACGAAGCAATCTGCAATCTCTGTCTGCCCACTTACAACAATCTACATCAACTTATAATCATTCAAATTATTAGCTTGCTATGTTATCCTCTATCTATCTTCCCATGCCTCTGTCTCTCTCTTCTCAAACATCAACCTAGACTCTCTTTTATACACACTTGCCACAATTCAGCTTGCAAATAATAATTAAATGACCCAGTTGACCATATACTCTATAATGAATAGATATTAAATGTACCAGTCAGCTACAAGTAATAACAAACTACATAGGAGAACACATCAACCTAGATTTAGGTCCACACAAGATCCAATACCACAAATCTACATGCCTTAGAACTCAGCACAATCCCAATGACAGCTCAAATCACAGATGTAATCTCTAATGTTTTCCCAATCCATAAACATAAGTCGATGAACCCCAACAACTAGTTGGTAAACAAGCACACCAAGAGCCAGAAAACTTCGTGAAAGACACAACTGGGAAGAACTATAGTGAATAGACACCACCAAGTAATATGCTACCAAGAAAGACATCAACAAGCTTCACACACCGAGCAACCACCACCGAGTAGTGTACCCTGAGTAGAATATCACCGAGAATAGGAACACCGAGTCCAATAGTGAAGCAATACATCTTCCAACTGAGAACTATCACCAAAGTGACCAAGAACCTCACATCTCCAACCAAGTTAACTACTAAAATATAAATCAAACCAAAACATGTTTTTAGTGACACATGATTGCCAACTACCCCTGGATGGTCCTACATGAGACACCCAAGGTGTGAAAAGATGTTCTCAGAAGTTAGATGAACATCTTTTGGGATTCAACACATCGATCCCAAACTAGTACTTGATATACATGTATTCTGAATCTTCAACCGACACACTCTTCCCTTGGTTCTTCTTCTACTTCCTTTTACCACTAGTACTTGCCAATTTATCTTCATATCCCTGCATAGTCATGTCTACACCATCCACTACAACCATTTTAGATCTTCTACCAATGCTCAAGTTCCTCTTACCATACTCATCCTTCAAATGAATCAAAATAGACTTTGGCCCATCCTTCAGTATAGTATTTAGGAATTTCTATTACAATCATGAATAGCCTCTCTATCATACTGCCAAGGTCTACCAAGTAAAACATGACAAGTACTCATCTCCATAATGTCACATAATACTTCATCTCTATAAGAACCAATATAAAAACTCACCATGAATTGATCCTTCACCTCTACCACATGACCATATTGTAACCAACTTATCCTATAAGGACAAGGATGCCTCAACCTTTTCAAACCAAGTTTCTGAACCATCTCCTCAGCAACTAGGTTGTCTATACTTCCTCCATCAACAATAACCTTACAAAATTTACCACTAGACTTGCACATAGTTCTGAACAAGTTCTTCCTCTGACAAGAATCATCTTTCTTTGAGGGAAACAAAGTTCTCTTAAGCAAAAGATTCATACCTTCCACCTCAGGTCCATTCTCAGTAACCTCATTCACCATAGAATTTTAGTGACTACCGACCTTCTTATCTGTGTGGGGACATTCAAATGACCGATGTCCTTCTTCTCCAGAGTTGTAACAAGTACCTATGAATACACCTCTACCTGTCTGTTTCCTTGGTTCAATAGGTTTTGGTTCATATTCAACTTTTGGTTTATCCTTTACCAACTGTTCCTGCTTCTCCTTCCCTTGAGAACTACCATAGCATCTTTGTAACACCCAAAAATTGGCACCTTACGATTCTAATCAATTTTGGTGCATTTTCTCATCATCGAAGTCCTATTATACTAGGCAAATTCTCTTCCTAATTGATTTTAATTGACTTGGTCTCAAATGCAGAAAACCTAAATTTGCATAAATCTCACATTATATTTAATTTCTAAATTATCAAGGTTTATTAGCTAAAAATCCCTATGATTAATTAATTTAATTCTAAAGTCCCAAGTGCTTTCAAATTAAATTAATTCCACCACCTTTAGCTAATACACATCAAAAAGGAATTGAATAGTTATTTAATTATTAGGATGAATTATCCTCAAAAAGGAATTCCATAATTCCATGTGAAAAGCCACTCATGTGGCAATAATTCATTCTTTTAA
>MU227064.1:866020-886817 GCA_018584345.1 Thuja plicata
TTTCAAGAAACTCTTCATCCCCTTCTCAGGTTGTTCTATATTATGGGCCTCATTTTCTTCATTTGGGAGGATGAATTGGAGAGCATCAAAACTATAGTTAAATTTTATCTTGTTTTTATCATCTTTTCAAGCTTTATTTCATAATTAGCTTTACTTTCATTTGGATTAGTAACATGTTGCATTCTAATATAGTTTGTTTACATATCTAATAGATCAATTCTATCATTTTTCAAGCTTTCTAGATTAGATATGCATTTCAATTCTTAGATGGCTATTGTATCTTATATCAATTAGTTTCAATTTCAAGTTTTATCATGCTTTAAAAATCCTCCATTTTAGCAATGGTCTAGGTTGTTGGCTCTCATTCTGAGAGTAAATTCGACATCCCCAACTAAATAGGAGGCAGCAGGTCACTTCAATCAAGTTTGCAAAATGGAAAATTCATGTTCATCTTTGAAAATTGGATGATTGAGTAAGGACCATGTTGTGATTGTGCCTGATTTAGAGGTCACATTCAAGCACATAACATTTTGGCCCCCACCGTGGGGCAGGAAAAATGATTTCTGGCCTCACTCTCAAAATCTTCTGACAGTAATTTGAACTCTGTCGTACGTCCGTACATCATTGGTACGGAATCTCGCATGACATTTCAGATCAAACCGAGCAAAGTTTTTCTCCCAGTAGCACTCTCTCACATGAGGAAACAAAAATCTCGCACATGTCCCTGCACTTTCTCGCGCGCAGTGAAATACTTTCTCATGCGAAGTCTTATAGACATTTATTTAATTTCTAGAATCTGCAATTTACTGTTATCATTTTCTGACATTTACTTTCTGCTATTGATTTCATGTTTTTGATTTCTACTACAGCATAACAGTGGTCTGCAGGTCGCTTTTCAAAGATCATAAAAACTTGCTAACGGTTTGCTTATAGGACAGTTGTCAAAGGAATATTAAAAACATTGTCCTTGCTTACTATTTTTCATTCACATAGTTTAAATAGGGCTTTGTTAAAATTTCTTAGGGGTCCTGCTAGCAAAGTAAGGGAATAGGCTCTTCATTACATGGAAGTGATGCCCATGGATGAAACCAAGACCTAGATGTTGCTAGAATGACAGATACCTAGGGAGGCAGAGCAAGATAGTGAATCTTTAATACATCTACTTGTTAGGGGATTGTGTTCTTCTCTCTTTGTGAGAATCAGAAACCCAAAGGCTTGTGGATTTGGTGAAGTGAAGCTATCTTGGTGATGAACATGTCTTGAGTGTTTGGGTAAGGTGAAGAGGTAGAGAAGTATGCTCTTCTCTCTTTGAGAGAATCAAAAAATCAGACCCTTAAATCCAAGCCAAGTTGTGTCACCTTTAGAGGGCCTGCCAGAAGTTGAACCTCTAAGAACGAACCAAGTGAGTACACACCTATCGCCAGTGATTCCACCTCACTATAATAAAGTCTTCTTTGTTGAGTCCAAAGACTCCAAAGCCATGGTAACTTCTTTCTCATGATTTCAACTATCATCTTGAGAAAGTCTTGTTTGTCGTACTGAGCGGCGTCGCTCCTAGCCTTGCTTGCAAGGGTGTATGACTTTCAAGTGTTGGTGTGGCTGCGAGGTCCCAACTCTATATCAAAGGCACTGAAGGTTATTGTGAATAGAAGCCCACTAAAAAATCTCTTAGTTAGATGCCTACCTGGATCACCTCTGAAAGAAGACATAATCTATGCACAGGGAGAGGGAAGAATCTCTCCCCTAGATTCTCGACATAGGTATGCACCTGGATTCTTGAAGTGGTATATGACACTGGCCCCTGCTTTAAGGGTAACCTTTGAACATATATAATTAGTCCTTGGAAACACAAAAAACACGGGTGCTCTCTCAAGGGTGACACTGCTGTGTGAGGTGCACGCATACGCATAAGATAGTGGGGCACGGATTTTGTCTTCTCCACCATTTTTTTTGTAGGGATAACTAAGTGTTTGTTTTGAGTCTTAAACTATCCAATCATGATCAAACAAAGACTCCCATGATTCTTCCAAGTTGCTTTGTCCTTGGTAGAAATGTTTATGACTATTGCTTGATTGAAAATTCATGCTTGTTAACGAGTGCTTGTCACCTTGAAACTGAGATTTCTAATCTATATCATCATAAAACTACCCTAAACCTAGAAATTCTGCTAGAGAACAGTCCTGACTGCGTCTCGAGATCTGGTTTTTGTCTCAAAAACTGAATCTGTTTATCAAAATCTAGAGTTTTCTTGCACGAGATTTTTGAAACTGAGCACTTCCTCATGTGACACAACACTTTCTCATGTGAATCTGTAGCCTGGTATCCTAAACAGTGAGCTTTTTCCCATTGACTAGTAAATTTTTTGGCTGATCTAACTTTTGTCTGGGATCTGATTACCTGTTTCCCTGTTGTCTGCAGTCTGAAATTGGTTGTTTCAATTTGCGAACTGACTGATTCTTACTCAAACTTGTCTTATCTCTTTGTCTCTGTCCTATCTTTTCTGTGTTTTTGTACCTTGCAACATGATAGTCACATCTTGGCTGTTCTCGCCACACTCTTGATGATTCATGTCGGGTGCATCTCACACCTTGGATATTTTAGCCTTTTACCTCCTTTTTTGTTATTTCTAGAGACAAAGTTCTGAGTTAGATCCTAAGTTTCCTCTCATTTCATCTTTGTCTATGCCTGTTACGACTAGAAGAGGCAATATTTTTCCCATTCGTGGTTCTGGAATAGGTAGAAGTAAACCTTGTAATCAAGGAAAAGGTCATTCTGAATCCATTGTTCAACTTGATAGTCAAGAAGGATCCTCGCATTCCTCTTCCCCATTCAGTATAGATCCAAGTCTGAATCAAAAACCAGTGTTCCAGCTGTGTTCTAATCCTTTGTTTCAAGATCAACATAATCCATTTCTTTCAGATCAATAAGGCTTCAAAAAGTCACCTATTTGGGTTGACCCTATTGACGATCCTTGCTTCCTTAGTGATCCTTTTGAACATATCAATCATTTGACCTTGTCAACCCCTTTGATCTACCAAGAGATACATTGACTACAAGTTCTCAACTCGATACTCACACTCATACTGAAGAGGTGCACACGACACAATCTCACATTAACAACATGGAAACTCCTTTTGATTACTTATAAGGTCAATATAGCGGAGTCAATGACCAATCTCAAAATGAGCAAGGTTAGAAATAAGAGCAACATCACCAGGGTCAAGATCAGACTCAAAGCATTTATGAGATTCTTGGTAATGACTATGAGCCAATAACTCAAAACGACATAGATGCTGAAAAATATAATAAATCTCTCATCAAAATGATGGAAATACTCCTTGCGAAAGATAAAGAGAAATATTTTCTAGATTTGGCAAAATAAGGAGTTAAGCTACCCCCAAACTTCCAAGTAGAAATGCTTGTGGCTAAAGAAGAAGAGAGTGAGACTACCAAATTGCATAAATTAATTCAAGATATGCAAAATCAAATCAGCCAACTTATGAAGGATAAGGACAAGCCCACACAATAATTCACGATGGAAAGAATTTGTCCTTTTCCTTTTGATAGGAGTCTTCTTATGCTACCTTTTCCCAAAGGTGTAGAACTCCCTAAATATGATAAGTATCTAGGTACCACTGATCCTCAAGATCATTTGAGAGAATTTGGGGCCCTAGCTATGGAGTTCATGCATGATCAAACCTATTTGATGTGTCTCTTTCCCTGAAGTTTGGGTGGACTTGCCATGGAGTGGTTTTCTTGACTACCCACTGACATCAAGACTTTTGATGAGATTGCCAATCTCATTATACAATGTTATTCTCACAATATAAAGCATCCTGTCAACATAAGGGACCTTTGCAATCTCAAGCAAAGGCAAAGGGAGCCATTCTTGACATTTCTCCAAAGATGGAGACAACTTTGCACTAAGTATCCTCGCAAAATACCTGAATCTGAGAAACTCGATATCTTCTTGGATAATCTGACACCTGATTTTGGGTATCAAGTACAACTTAAAAGTCCCCTTAATTTTGATAGCATGATAAAGCAAGCAATGAGGATAGAGGAATTTATGTTTAAAAAAGGTGAATTGACTTTGTATAAAGACAACAAACGAGGTTTCTCCTCTTCCAACAAAGATAAAGGGAAGTTTACCAACAAAAATAGGGACATTGTGAATGATGGGGTGGTTGATAATGTGACTCCAGCTCCTTCAAAACCGGTCTTCAATCTCAGCTCTAGTATACAAGTGACCAAAGCTATTGAAAAGGCTACAACAAACACTCAACAACCTTCTAGATTCTCTAGCAACAAACCTTGGGCCCCATGACCCAAGTGTGAATTTACTTCTTTGGGAGAATCATTGGACATAGTTTTCAAGACTTTGGTGCAAAATTAGATTCTCGCTCCTTTGGAAAAACATCTATACAATCCGCAACCATGACCCCATTTTTGGAATGATAACGCATACTGTGACTATCACCAAAACAAGGGTCATAAGACTGCTACTTGTCTTCAATTGCGTCATAAAGTCCAAGATCTGATTGATAACCAGGTTATGATTGTGGAAAATCATAACAAGAATTTGGATCACTAGGCATTTAAAGATCCCTTTCCTCATCATGAGAAAGATGAGTCTTCCAACACTAAGAACTGTAAAGCCAAGGTTAACTACGCACATGCAACTTATGATAATGTCATCAACATGGTTGAAATTATGGAAGTGGGGTATTGTAATGTGATTACTACCAGGGGGAGTGGGGATGCTTCTAAGCCTAAGACCCTGTTTGTCTTGAGAGGCCCCAGGTCTCGATTATCTTAATCTAAAACATCTCAGGATTGCACAAACATTGTTACTAGATCCCGTGCTAAAATCACTATCAAGGGTCTTGACCCTCCTGCTGCTACATCTGCACCGAAACAACCCACAGATAAAACTATTGTTGGCTCTGCCAACAAGACCAAAAAGGTGGTCCCTTCAATTCCTACTGCTGGTTATAGCATTCTTGACCAGCTCCAAAGAACCAATGCTCAAATAACTATCTTTGAGCTGTTGAAGATCTCACCTGCTCATAGGCAGATTCTGGATAAAGCTCTCCCAGAAGCTAATGTCCCCAAAGATATCAATCTAGATTAGTTTCAATCCATGGTGGGTCACTTGACTTCACCAAATTATTTTTCCTTCTCAGAAGAAGATGATCAGTCAATTAGTCACCTGCATAATGCCGCTCTGCATATATAAGTCATGATTGGCAAACAACTAGTCCACCGCGTCCTCATTGATGATGGTGTTAGCCTCAATATTTGATTTACTCACTTTCTTACTCAGCTAGGTTATGATGAAGATCACATAGATTCCTGCAAAAGAATTACTATCAAGGCCTATGATGAAGAAGAGAGAAAATCTAAAGGTTTAGTCGTGCTACCCATTCGGGTTGGACCGGTTGAAAGAGATGTCACATGTCAGGTGCTAGACCTTCCTCTTGCATATAATATCTTGCTGGGAAGACCACGGATCTATGAGATGCAAGCAGTTCCCTCTACATACCATTAGTGCATTAAGTTTCCTTTCCAAGGTGCAAAGGTGACAATTCCTGCTAGTATGGTCTCTTCTTGTAATGTGCTCACTCAGTCAGCTGATAGTCTTGTTCCAACTAATAGAGAATACACAAAATTCTATGATGCCAAGCTTAGAGACATGGAACAGACCTTGAAAATCATAGACATAGGCATGGGGGGTATCAAATAGAACCTATGCTATCGTTAGCAGCTCTACCTCCATCTCCTCGTTCTTATGGGAGACCTTCTAAGAACAACAGATCTTCTACTACTCCTGAGATAGTTTATGATGGTGCCTTTGTATGGGCTTCTACACCATTAGAAGATGAAGATGAGGAAAGAGCTATTAAAGCTTGTCTTTGCAAAGGAAAGAACATATCTGAACAGACTGTCCCAGTTCGTGAACTAAATCCCAACAGTGAAGGTCTTAAGATTATGAAACACTTTGGGTACAAAGGGAGTCACCCAATAGGGGTGAATGGTAATGGGTTAGTTGAACCTATTAAATATATAGGTCAAAAGACAAAAGACACAACTAGTTTAGGATTCAAGAAGATCCTGTTCCATCTAGGGATTAACAAATTTGTGCCAAAATTAGATCCTTCACTAGAACCTGAAGGCATAGCTACAGTCAACACCCTAGAAGATAGCTCTGATGAGGATTGCTTTCCTTATCCCATTCCTCTAGACCTGGAAAAATTCTTTGTTGAGCCAGATAATGTTGTACCGCATGCTAGTACAGTCGAGACTGACAGTGATTTTGATAAAACCACTCCATTTGATGCACTAACCTATGAACAATGGAAAGTGTTACAAGATCCTAGTTTCCAAGGTGAATGATATATACCTCCAGAGTTTCAAGAGTAGTTGGTACAAGAACAGGCTGGTGTTGCAAGAACTCCCAAACCTTCATGGTGCAAACACCCAAGTTAGAGTTCAGACATAGACTCTCATGAATATGAGTTTGACAGTTTATCAGAAGGATCTTATGAAAAGATTCTCAATGTAAGTGAGGGGTCTAGTGAAAGGTCTGATGAGTTTGAGTCTATAAATGTTAATGTGGCTTCTACTACGGTCACTAGGAATCAAAAGGATTTAAACGCATCTTTGGATGAGATCAATTTAGCTCTCAACTTACTAGTCAACACTTTCGATGATTATACCGTGAATGCACTTGAACCCATCATGTCTCTTTCACTCCAACATCCCGAGTTAATAGACTAGAATTCCCCTACCTCATCCGATGAAGTGCTTACATTCTAGAATGACTATGCTCTAGCTTGCTACCTTTATGCTATTGAACCTATAATGTCCTCCACTAGTGAAGAAAATGTCAACATGACCGAGGCTGATATCAAGTATCTTAGTCATAAAATTAAAGGAAGAAAAAATAGGCGCTCTGATGGTGAAAACCACATTGTGGCAATGTCAGAGCCAAAAAAAGTAAAAAGAAAAGATGTATCCAAAGGTGAAAACCTCTCTGAGGCACCTGAGGATGAGATACTTGATGTGCTTCCGAGTCATTTCCAGGAATTCTCATCGGTGTTAATTGAACCAACTTAGCCGATAAATCTGGGAATAGAAGAACAGCCACACATTATTCATGTGGCCAAATCATTATCTACAGAAGAACTTAAAGAATTCACAGAATTCTTCAAGGAGAAAAAGATAAACTTTTCATGGACATATTCTGACATGCCGGGTGTGGATCCTAATCTCATCATGCATCACTTGTCAATAGCTCCGGGTGTGAAACCAGTCAAACAAAAACTTAGAAAGATGCATCCACACGTGGCTCTACTGGTTAAGGCAGAATTGGAAAAACTTATAAAAGCTAGGTTCATCCGAGAAATTGATTATGCAGAGTGGATCTCTAACATAGTCCCAGTGACTAAACATGACAAATCTATCAGAGTCTGCACAAACTTCTGGGACTTAAATAAGGCCTGTCCAAAAGATGATTTTCTACTGCCCAATATTGATATGTTTGTCGATATGACAGTAGGATATGAAATGTACTCCCTAATGGATGGCTTCTTTGGCTACAATCAAATCAAAATTGCACCAGAGGACCAAGAGAAGACTGCTTTTACTTGTGCATGGGGTACATTCTATTGGAATGTTATGCCTTTTGGTCTTAAGAATGCTGGAGCCACCTATCAGAGAGCTGTCACTACCATATTTCATGACATGATGCATAAGACAATGGAGGACTATGTGGATGACATGCTTGCTAAAAGTATAGATAGTAAGACACATCTCACTAATCTAGGCCCTATACTAGATCATATGGAAAAATTCAGACTGTGTCTTAACCCTAAGAAATGTGCATTTGGGGTTACTTTAGGAAAATTACTTGGTTATATCATCTCTGCGAAGGGAATCAAGGTGGATCCTGAAAAGGTGCAAGCTATCATGGAAATGCCTCCACCTTGCAATATCATACAAATTAGAGGTCTTCAAGGTTGGCTTCAATCTATCCGGCATTTCATCTCGCAGCTAGTTGACAAGTCACAACCATTTACTAAAACTCTACATAAAGGTGTGAATTATGAATGGAACAAAGAATGTGAACAAGGCTTTCAATAGATCAAACAATATCTATCCAATCCACCTATATTAATGCCTCCTATTTAGGGGAAGCCATTGATCTTATACATCTTAGCTACAAAAACATCTTTGGGTGCTCTATTGGCCCAAGAAGATCAAAATAATAAAGAAAGAGCCATTTATTACATCAGTAGAACATTGGTCTCTTATGAAATGAATTATTCTGTAATTGAGAAATCTTGCTTAGTAGTGGTGTTTGCTTCCCAAAAGTTACGACACTACATGCTGGCTCACACTACAAGGCTAATCACAAAAATTGATCCATTAAAGTACTTACTCAGTAAAGCTACCCTCATAGGTAGACTAGCTAAATGGGTCATGCTCCTTAGTGAATTTTATATTGAATATGTTGAGAGAAAATCTATCAAAGGGCAAGCGATCGCAGATTAGTTGGTTGAGGCACCTATTATAGATCATCAACCATTAAGGATTGAGTTCCTAGATGAGTCCATCATGCTTCTCACACATCAGACATGGACCATGTTCTTTGATGGATCATTCACCCAACAAGGGCCAGGTGCTGGAATTTTGTTCATTACACCTCATTGGTATTCATTACCAAAGGCATACAAAATGATGTTTCCTTGCACAAATAAAACTGCTGAGTATGAAGCTTTGATCAATGGATTAAAGATCGCTATTGAATGGCGTGTTGATGAGCTAAAAGTCTTTGGAGATTCACAACTGGTTATCAATCAAGTGAATGAAATCTATCAAACAAAAGATGAAAAATTGGTGCCCTATAAAAAGATGGTTGATGACCTTAAGAAATACTTTGCACATGTTACTTTCTAGAAAATTTTGAGGGTGGGTAATAAAGTAGATGATGCCATGGCTACTCTAGCTTCTATGTTACAAATTCTAGAAAATGATTTTAGACATGAATTCCTAGTGGAGATGTTATGCTACCCTGCCTATGATTCCCCTGACTCCCAGATGATCTGTTCAGTCATTGGACATGACTCATCCCGCTACCACCATATCTACTCTTATCTTCATGACAAAATTATTCCTAACACATATTCTCAAAATGAGAAACGTCATTTAATCCGCAGTGCTTCATGGTTTGTCATCGTAGCTAACGATTTATATAGACAAGGTCTAGATGGTACCCTCCTTAGGTGTTTAGAACCTGATGAGTCCAAGCATGCGTTAGAAGAGGTACATGAAGGCATTTGTGGGTCTCACTCAAATGGCCTAACACTGGCTCATAAACTTATTAGAGCTGGTTACTATTGGTGAGATATGGAGAAAGAAGCTACATAGTTTGCTAAGTCTTGCAAACAATGTCAACTATATGGTAATCTGATTCATGCTCCAGCCAAGGAGATTTTTCCCTTCATTACTTTCTGGCCATTTCAATAGTGGGCCTTTGACTTAGTGGGTCAGATATATCCGTCTTCTTTGAGAGGACATAAATACATCATTACTGCTACTGACTATTTAGCCAAATGGGTTGAGGCAGTACCTCTCAGTGTAGCTGATGGCAAGCCTGTAGCCATGTTTATACTAAACTACATCATCTATAGATATGGTGTACCCTCATCTATAATCACTGACAATGGGGGAAAATTGAAGAACAAAGATCTGACAAATTTGTGCACTAAGTTCAAGATTATTCAGCACTGGTCTTCTATCTATTATCCCCAGGGTAATGGCCAGGTGGAAGCTTCAAACAAGACAATTCTCAAGATCCTACACCGTATAGTACACAAATCTGAATGATACTGGCATCTCCAGATTAATCTGGCTTTATGGGCTTATTGCACCAGTATACAAACACCAATAGGGGCCACACCCTTTGCTCTAGTTTATGGTGCAAATGTAGTACTTCCTATTGAGGTTGAGATTCCTACCTTGCGAGTCTCTTTGAGAGGCCTCATTACCAATGATGATATCAAAATATCTCAGCTACAAGAGCTTGAACTACTGGATGAACATCGGAAGGTGGCATTCGATCATCTTTGAGCATATCAGAAGAGGATATCTAAAAGCTATAACAAGAAGGTTAGACCAAGAGACTTCCAAATGGGTGATCTCGTCCTGAGAGAGAATCGTAAGAATCAACAACAACAAATTCAGAAAGGAAAATTTGAGCCAAACTGGCTTGGTCTGTATATTATTACTATAGTATTTGGGTCTGGTGCTTACCAGCTATCTACCACAGAGGGTGAAAAACTCAAAGAGCCTATCAATGCTCTTCATCTGAAGAAGTTCTACAGTTGAGATGTCTTCTGAATGCTCATGTACATATTCTATCCTGAGAAAATCCTAAAAATTGCAAAATGTCCTAAAAAAAATGATCATCTTAGTGAAAACCTGGCAAATAGGTGCTTCGATGTATCTATTATCCTGGTGAAAATTTGGTAAACTTGCACCTTGATAATACGAAAAAAATTGAAAAAAATAAAAATACAAAAAAATAAAAAAATTCAAAAAATTCAAAAAAATAAAAAACATGAAAATACAAAAAAAAAAAGAGAAAAAGAGAAAAATGTGCCATTGATGAAAACCTGGTAAACAGGCGTCATGGTAGCAAAAATAGAATTTTTGCCAAGATGGTGAAAACCTAGTAAACAGGCACCTCTTGTTCCACAAGGCTCTATCTATCGCAACATCTCTTGGCTTTATTGCAATTTGCTTTCTTGCTTCAGCTTGCTTTCCAACTTTAGTGGCTTTCCTGCTTTAGTTTGTTTTCTCATGCATTCTCTCTCAGTCATCTTCAATATTTTTCTCAACTTCACATGGATTGAAACTGGTCATGCTTAGGGGCATCTTCCTGGTCTAGGGGGCATGGTCCTATCTTTTGGAGTCTTTCTCCTCTTCGCATCAGTCACCAATGATTCTCACTGCGTCTGCCTGCTGATGCCTAGATCTCACATCAATCTTTATGCTTGAGAATATTTCTCATGTCAGTCACCAGTGGTTCTCACTGCGTCTGCCTACTATTTCTATATTACTGAGATTTGTCATATCAACTCACTATCTGGATATTTGACATTGATCTATTCATTACTTGGGGGAATGGTTCCCCACTTTGATCTCATCTTCAGTTTGCACACAAGTAGTAATCTTGTCAATTCTAAAGGACAACTATCTACTAACACAAACTGGTGTTTCTCATCACCCTCTAAATAGTGTTTTTCAACACTCTCTTTGGACACATATGTGTTTTTTAACACACATTGGATATCTCACACGTAAACATCTCTCGATAGCAATTAAACACATTGCACTCACAAGCACAATGATTTTTTTCAACACCCCAAACATAGGCACATTCGTGAACCTTGAAATGTGCTGAGCTATGATTGACTCTTTCTTTCTATGTTGTCTATTCTCATGAATTTCACTGATATTTTCTTTGTCTACTACTTGTTGGTGTGGTTTCGATGATCTAACAATGTCAAATAAATAGGGTGGATGTGATAAGAGCTTCTGCATTAAGGTGGAAAAGCCTCACATCCCTCGATCTTGTTTATTTGTACACCAAGGAGAGGTTGGAACTATCTCCTTGACTGTTATTGCTTTGTTTGTTTACTTGTATACTCTTACTATATCAAATTGGAAACAATGTTCAGGTCACCTTGGCTTTTGTGCCCTAGTGCTTATGTTCATTTCCTACATTTTATCCGATGAAAGTCATATTCATATTCTTATGGTTGCCTTGGCACCAGTAAGGATTGTATTGACTCTAATGTTCCAAAAGTACTTGATGATGATAATTATGTGATGAGTCCAACAACCAAGTCCTAGGGTTGCATTTAGCTTAGGCTTGCATTATGACAGTTTTGGTGCTCTCTTCATTGTCTTCTCATTCTTCAAAGGTCCTCATCTTTTATCCTAGCTTCCTCTCAACTGCACGAGTATCTGGTCCTCACTCTCGATCTTCATTCATATTCTTTTGGTTAGTACCTGTTGTATATTGCAATATCCTACATGAGATGATTAGTACCATTGCATTCATTGCATTACATTCATTTCCAAAAGTGCATTTCCATACATTCATGTGCATTTATATATATCCATAAACATGTGCATTCATTATAAGCATAAATCAAATCATACATAGCATTTATCCATCTAACATCTATCATAGCATTTATCAATAAAACATGTGCATAAACATTTGCATATTCATCCATGGCATACATTTCTAATCCATACATCTAAATCATGTAAGAAACATCTCATAAGACATACAAATCTAAAGCAATATATAAACAAGTACAATGATGCCAAAATTGAGCTCATATATATAATGCTCAATAACGTTGATAGTACACCTGATCAAAGGATGTGAATAGAACATATACAACATCTCATGTTGTGCATCATCCCATACCTCTGTGGCTATCCAGGGCCACCATATGACTGCTACCATATCATCTATCTGAGATCGCCACTGCTCCATCTTACCCAGCATGGGCTGGTTCATAGGACCTGCATACCTGTATATATATAGCTCCAAAGGCTACCATGTGTCATGGAAAATCGGCCTACATATGGGAAGGTGCTCCTAGGCCCAGATCTAAAGAATGATGACTCCTGCCACCATAGTCTGTGCACCTTGATACACAATCTCATGCATCTCATGATACATCTATGCGAGCATACACTCACCCCATCTAAAAGTCACTGTAGGTGTAGCCAGCATCCTCTGCAACATGCCTCCTCAGCCGCACTCCAACCCTTGCTGACCTTGATCGGGAACCAAGTGGCAACTCAAGAAAAGCACCAAGACAACTGCCAGTGGGTGATCCATGTCATAGAGGCTCGTCAAAGCCTCCCAAGAGATGGTCCAACCCATCAATAGATCATCTTAGAAGACTGCTCTTAGTGCCAGTGTACCTTCTCTCGGCTGAGTATCATACTCTACACGAGCTCTGTGAAATGGTACTCTTAGAGTCTTGTAAATGTCCTCAAGAGTGACTATCATCTCCCCCTGTGGAAAATGGAATGTGTTCATCTTCGAATGGAAATGCTCAACCAGTGCACCAAATAGACAGTGATTTACCCAAATATTGGGTGCATCACAAAGGTATGACAATTCAAGCTCATCAATATGAGCACCATCAGCATCTGACAGTCTCTGCAGTAGCTCACACATGACAGGATGATGTGACTGGAATGCGATATCAGGGAAGTCAACCTGCAAAGCAAGTGATGAAATTGGATCAGTACCTCAACATGATTATTTTTCAAAGCAATGATAGAAAATGCAGCTATGGACCTATCCTAAACACAGTTTTGAGGCATTGTAATTGGTTGACTCCGCGACATAAAAAAATTGACAACTTTTTGAGCTAAGCAAGATTCCCATGCGAGGAAACTCTTTTCCCGCGCAAGCTTTCTGCCTCATGCGAGACAGGATCTCTTCCCACACGAGATTCCTAAAATCTCACGTGGATTTGGCATGCACTTCGTGTGAGCATGTGGAAGGGACCTACGCGAGGAATCCTTGACTTGTGCGAGGAATCTGATTCCTCACATGAACGATGATCTAGGCCGGTGCAAGGAAACTATTCCCTTGTGTGAGATTGGATGCGATAGACCGTAAAAGCTTCAAAAACATGCTAAAATGCTATAAAATTAATAAAAATTTGAAATGCAAGATAATGTTTTGATTAATTACAGGTGCGTCATACTCTGGTGGCTGGTTGTGTCATTGCGAGCACTCCAATCAGTGTGTATGCACGAGAATGCTATCAATGTCAACTGGAGCCCTCGCCATCGCTAAAGTCAAAGGTGAATAATGATTTGAAAATGACCCCTCTGGGCCTTATATAGCTTTTGAGATAATTTTTAAAAGTGCTCTTTTTTCTGAAAAATTGCACCCTTGGCTAAATGGACCATTTTGAATCCATTTTTGTGATCGAAATTGAAATCTGACACTCCTAAGTAGCTCAAAATCACATTTTAAAATTTTGGGACCGATGCGATCAGACGCTTGTGCAGTCAACTTTCTGACGTTGCTTTCTTGTCAAAATTATCTCTCATTATCATTTTCTTAGCTTCTGCAATCTTTTCATCAAAGTCAAACTTGGTCAACTATGGTCAAACCTAATCAACAGGACTTCCTGATCGCTCTAAATTGATTTTTCCTTCTCTTGATCTATCTTTGATTCCTTTGGATCTTCGATTTTATTTCTATCTATGATTTCTCACTCTCGATCATCATTATGATGTGTCATCTTTCGATTTCACTCTCGAGGGGGCAGGATGGTTGCATCATTAAATCTTTCACATCATTCTCAAATCAGTTTGATCTGAATCAAAAGTCCCATCGCTAGGGGCATCTCATCACGTAGGGTATATTCAATTTTTCGTACCTTATGTTCAAAATTGGATATTCCATGATCTTGAATCTCTAGGGGCATCTTGATGTCTCACATCTTGTCATCTTTTCATCTATCTTTCTAGGTATCTGAGAAATCTAAATTGGATCCTCAAGGATCAAGCTTTGTTCTGGAGATGATTCTTGAAATCTCATTAGGTATTGGGGTAATCTAACCCTAATTCCTAAAAGTTATGCTTCATTCTGAAGATAGCTCTCAAAAGCTCTTTAGACCATTATCTAGGCAACCTAACCTAGATCTCAGAGGGATAACCTTCGTATTGGGGCAATCTAACCCCGATTCTAGAGATAGTCCTAAATCTTCATCAGCTATCAGCGGACATTGGGGCAATCTAACCCCGATTCTGATCTTATCTCAGATGATTCTGCTTCTTGATCTGATTGGTGTCTTGGCAACCTAACCTAGACTTCTGAAATCTTCATCTTCACTTTAGACTATTCTTTGAATCAATGCGCTGCTCACACATCAATTCAAAGAGGGGCAAAATGTAACACCTCAAAATTGACACCTTACAATTCTAATCAATTTTGGTGCATTTTCTCATCATCAAAGTCCTATTATACTAGGCAAATTCTCTTCCTAATTGAATTGGTCTCAAATGCAGAAAACCTAAATTTGCATAAATCTCACATTATATTTAATTCCTAAATTATCAAGGTTTATTAGCTAAAAATCCCTATGATTAATTAATTTAATTCTAAAGTCCTAAGTGCTTTCAAATTAAATTAATTCCACCACCTTTAGCTAATATACATCAAAAAGGAATTGAATAGTTATTTAATTATTCGGATGAATTATCCTCAAAAAGGAATTCCATAATTCCATGTGAAAAGCCACTCATGTGGCAATAATTCATTCTTTTAATTGAATAATTCCTTCAAAAATTGTCTCACCTTCCTCCATGGAAATGAAGAGTCAACCGTTTATTTTCAAGAAACTCTTCATCCCCTTCTTAGGTTGTTCTATATTATGGGCCTCATTTTCTTCATTTGGGAGGATGAATTGGAGAGCATCAAAACTATAGTTAAATTTTATCTTATTTTTATCATCTTTTCAAGCTTTATTGCATAATTAGCTTTAGTTTCATTTGGATTAGTAACATGTTGCATTCTAATATAGTTTGTTTACATAGCTAATAGCTCAATTCTATCATTTTTCAAGCTTTCTAGATTAGATATGCATTTCAATTCTTAGATTGCTATTGTATCTCATATCAACTAGTTTCGATTTCAAGTTTTATCATGCTTTAAAAATCCTCCATTTTAGCAATGGTCAAGGTTGTTGGCTCTCATTCTGAGAGTAAATTCGACATCCCCAACTAAATAGGAGGCAGTAGGTCACTTCAATCAAGTTTACGAAATGGACAAGTCATGTTCATCTTTGCAAATTAGATGATTGAGTAAGGACCATGTTGTGTTTGTGCCTAATTTAGAGGTCACATTCAAGAACATAATAGTCTTCTCCTCAACTTATCTTCTACCTTTAGTGCATAATGGTAAGCTTCTTCTAGCGATTCAATCTTCAACATACCAATCTCATCTTAGATATTGAATTTCAGATCATTAACATACCTCGCCACCTTTTCCTTAGAAATTTCTCTATGCCTCAACCGAACAGTCAACTTCTAGAACTCCTCAGTATAATCTTTCACAATCATCTCCTTCTATTTTAGATTCTGTAATTTCTTAAATAACTCAAGTTCATAGTCGATAGGAATAAACTTAGCCTTTAAATTTTCCACCATCAACCTCCACTAATTGATCTTCATCTCACCTTCTTCTTCTTGGTCCCTCTGCAAATATTTCCACCATAAAGCAAAATTCCCCTTCAACTTAGTCTGTGCCAACCTCACTCTAAGCATATATTTAATGTCTTCCAACTCAAAGTAGTCTTCTAACTCACCGATCCAATCAATTAGATACTCGGGTCTTAATGTACCTAAAAAATTGGATACCTCCATTCAGTAACTTATACTCAATTGAGCTCCAGATCTCTACAACCGATCATATTTGTCTCCTCTAGATCTCTCTATCCGATCGGTTCTATCATCTCCTCTAGATCTAGCAACTTCAAAATCTTTAGCAGCTTCTTCATAACCGTCATCTGTTCTTAGACCTCTATGTAATCCAACATTTCTGATACCTTCTGTGATTTCATTCTTCATCGCCATCATCTCACATCTGATTCTTTTTGTTATCCTTGCCTCCACCTCCCCAAAAAGATTTGCAATTTCCCTAGGGTCCAATCTTCTTGGAGGAATCTCTCTACATCTTTGAAAACCCTAAGCTCCACAAGAAATGAACCAGTAGCTCTAATACCACTTGATGCCGTCATGGTTGGAGGATCTAATAAAGGATAGTCCAAACTTACAGCCAACAAAAAGATCAACACAATGAAAATAACACAACACTAGATATATCAAAATCAACTTTACATTATCTCAGAGTTATCATTATATGTAACATGCCAGGCTGTAAGGCCTTCCTGGTTAGGGCCAATTGCATCAATCAATTCAACAAGATCTCGCAGGATCCAACCTTATCCATCTACCCTATAGCTAAGTGGAAGAAACTAGATGTAAACTTGTGCTCACAAGCCACCAAGCAATTTGAAATCTCTGTCTACCCACTTACAACTATCTACAACAACTTATAATCATTCAAATTATTAGCTTGCTCTGATATCCTTTATCTATCTTCCCATGCCTCTATCTCTCTCCACTCAAACATCAAACTAGACTCTCTTTAATACACACTTGCCACAAGTCAGCTTCTAAACAATAATTAAATGACCTAGTCATTCATACACTCTACAATGAATAGATATTAAATGTACCATTCAGCTGCAAGTAATAAAAAATATATAGGAGAACACATCAACCCATATTTAGGTCCACACAATATCCAATGCCAGAGATTTGCATGCCTCAAAACTCAGAATAATCCCAATTACCCCTCAAATCATGGATGCAATCTCTAATGTCCACCCAATCCATAAACACAAGTCGGTGAACCCCAACAACTAGTCACTAAACAAGCACACTGAGAGCTAGACCACTGGGTGAAAGACCTAACTGAGCAGAACTCCACCTCAAAGGCACCACCGAGTAATATGATATCAAGAAAGACATCACAAATCTGTACCCAGTGAGAAACCACCACCGAGTAGTGTACCCAGAGAAAAATATCACCGGAAACAACAACATCGAGTCCAGTCACTGAGTCCAATAGTGAAGCAATATATCTTCCAAACGAGAACTATCACCAAAGTGACCGAGAACCTCATATCTCCAACCAAGTTAACTAATAAAATATAAATCAAACCAAAATATGTTTTTGGTGACAAAGGATTGCCAACTACCCCAGGATGCTCCTGCATCATGTAAATGCAAGGTTGAGACACCATTGTCCTAACATTATTATATATCAAAATTTATGTCTCAATTGACATGGATATAATAGTGAGCTCCACTTTTTTCCTATGTGTTCATTTGTGAAAACTCTTTCCTAAAACTCTCATTTGAATGAACATCTAAGAAACACATTTGAAATTTTTTTTTTAAAACCCCAAATATGTATATAAAAATATATACCATCATAAAACTTTAGCACCCATTATTGGTGGCTTTAGGACCTATTAGACCCTATTTTAGTGATTTTAACATTCTAATGTCTTTATGCTTGATTTCCCGCATCTTTCATTTTCTCTCCCTAAAACTTTTTACACTCCCCAAGACCCAGATCTACTTTGAAATTAACAATGTTGGGACTAGGTCAAACTAAGTCAGCCTTGTCCTTGATTATTGAATTTAAGTGGGCTTCGAGCCCAATGCAGAGGTTTTTCTTCCTAGTCTTTATTTTTTGTCACCTCGACAATATTGAATCCTCAAACAAGTATAAAAGGACATCAAGGCCTCTCATTTTGACATCCATCAATGACTATCCATTTTATGTGAAAGCAATCTATTATTATTGGTGATTTCAAGAGAAAGTGCAATCAAGCTAATTGAGGATTTAGATTCAATATTTGAAGGAAAGCACCCAATTCAAGATCTCCAAGTCTCTATCCATTAAAACAAATATAATATTCTCTCATTGATGCAAATTTCTCTCCCATGATGTCCAAGTAGAGGAATTATTAAGAAATCAAGAAGATCCATTCTTCTTCTCCATTGAAGATTTCAAGCATACACTCATTCAAGATCTAGGACTGGGAATTGTAAATCCATGTTGAGATATTTTTGAATATTGTGCATATATGTGTTGACATTATTTTTTTTTTATTGATGTCAACATATGCCTACTCTTGATGACAATGTTCATGAGTGTTTCTAAAATGTTCAATGAGAAGGTTACTTTGGTATTGCTACTATATTGAATATCAGATACTAGTAAGGTATAAATGGTTTCATTGATGTATGTAGTTGATCTATGTCAAGTTACATAGTTTCACATGATGATTTAGGTGAGCCACAAAGGATTTATCAAAGAATGGTATTTTGGTTGTTCATGACATGCATGTGTGTCCTCATCTCAAGTGGTTTGTGATTTAGATGCTGGCAAGCTATTTTTATTTTATGATAGTTGTTGTTGTTTAGTGTTCTTAATGAACACTAAAGATATGAGTATGAATTATGAGACATAGTTGTTCCTATTGGTGTTGTGGAATTTCATGTTGCTTGCAGATGTTTCTCAATAATTTCCTATTCATGTTTTTAGATTGTGTTATAATTATGTGATCAGATTTGATGAATTTTCATGTGGCGTGTTGTTGTTCTTAGTATTCTTAGTAAACTTGGTGATATAATATGTTGTGAAGGATCATGACATGATTTATAGACTTGGAACATGTTCAAGGATGTTATTATTGATCATTGCTATGTCTTAGCCAACATTTAATGGATCACATCGTGTATTGAGCTGTAATGAATTAATATTTTGTAATTGGGTCCCTGATCGACCTATTTGAGATAAAGTTCATGTAATGTATATAAAGATCTAATCACTTGTGATTGCAAATATATGAGAGAGGTATGAGAGGTGGACAAGTGGTATGATGGAAGAGGTATGAGTGAAATATGCAATTGAAGGAAGAGATTTTATGGGCTTCATTGGAACTGTATTGGCATATCAGAGATGTTGTTTATCAGTTTGTGAGTTATGGATTGTTGTCCAATGTGAATTGTAATCAGAGATTGATGTAAGGAAGTAAACCTTCCTTTGGGTTGAAGCCCTTATTATATTTGAGAAGTGAGCTCTAGGAAGTGTGCTTGGATGCATGTGCATTCCAATTTGTAATACTCCTAACAGGGTAAAGTGCTTCTAAAAGATTACATTCATCTTATGGGTTTGATCCCCACTATGGGTTTTCCCTAAACTGGGTTTCCAAGTCAAAAATCTTGGTGTTATGTGTTGATTTTTGTGTTATGTTCTTGGATTCAGGTTTAACATTCAATTATGAGATTAATTTATAATTTAGTTAAAGTTTTGGAGTTTTGTGACACAACTCATTCACCCCCCTCTCAATTGTGTGCATTGTCTTAATTCTAACAATTGGTATTAGAGATCCAGTGTCCTCTTTTGGAAGCTTGACCACTTGAGGAGATATAGGATGCCAACCTTTAAGAAGGAGAGTCCTAGATTTGTTGGTACTAATTATGCTATATGGAACGACAAAATGATTACACACTTGAGATGTATCCTTGAAGAACATTGGTATATCACAAAGAAGTTTCATACTATACATATATTTATACTACGACTCTTGATGAGAAGAAACAATCTGAGTACAATGTGAAAGTAAATGAAGCCTTATTGAGTGCATTATTAGATGTAGAATATATAAATGTTATAGGATTAGAGACTGCACATCAGATATGGATAAAATAGAGATATCAAATCAAGGAGATTGATATAGCCAAGGATAGTGGGAACTCACTGAGTCTAACCAATCCCCAATCCTTGCAACAAGAGTCACACAACAAAAGCAAAAGTAAACAAGAGGAAATGAATAAAATATCAACCTTATTATTATCATATAATCAATTACAAGAACTACTAAAAATAATGATACATTCCAGGATTATAGGCCTGATTAGAACCTTCTATAGGTTATCTTTTATACCATCTTCGATCAACATCAGTTACAGTTGTACACACAAAAGTAGTGCACTTCTATGAATCCTTACATGCAAGGAAACTCAAGAATGAGCCCTCACAAATCGATCCATAGCTCTCTATGCATGGAGTTGCAAGATTTGTAAAATTGCTCTC
>MU227064.1:900916-918464 GCA_018584345.1 Thuja plicata
CAATAGGAAAATAGGAGTTGACTTTTGTGTCCCACATAAGATAAAAAGTGCTTTTTCCCTTTTTATAAAATAAGAATAATGCTTTATTTGTGCAACATAGGATAAGAAGAAAAGTGGAGATTTTTTATTTAAATAAAAGAGGAGGAAATTCCTTTTAATTAAATAAAGGCTTAGGATAAAGTGATTTTATTATTTAATTAAAAGAGATTTTTAATTAATTAAAAGAGAGCATGTCTCTTAATTAAATAATATTTTTATTTTTATTTTTTCTCTTTTAAATTAAATAAGGCTCAAACCTTAGGAAATATTGAATTGATTATGATTTGATCAAGGAAATTGTTATAATTGATATTGTTGATATTTGAAAATATTGATTTAGGGATTTGATAAATTGAGAAATGGGGCCCAAAGTCTAGGCGACCATTTTAGGGTGCATACAACAATAAAATTTTCTACAAACTTTCTTTTATCTAATCTATTGATCAGAATGCCAAGCTACCATTCTATTATGTCTCTCTCCTATTACTCTCTAATGATAACAACTACATGAGTATATAAGGCCTTTGCAAACATCAGGTCAGCCAAGAAAGATTATATTTCCCAATGAAAAAGAAAATGTATTACACAAATAGGCTAGGACCCAAAAACATAAGGATCTTTATCCAATGAGTGAAACATGAAATGCAATCCCATGAACAAGTAGACCACACACTTGACATCATCAAGAAATGAGCTGTTAAGCTTCACCAATTGGGAAACCTATCGTGAGATCATAAAATAAGAAGATTGGTTAGAAAAAATAAAGAACATGATAATCTTATCGAGAATCTAAAAGTTCTCAAATGCGAAGTAACCAAATGATGCATGATCCTAGGAGGACAACAAGAATGAAGCCACAAACTTGCTAGAAGGATCACAGCCAAAGAAAATAAGCACAAAATGATCGGAGAAAGAAATGATAGGCTAATCAAACAAGAAAAAAAAAAAAACAAATATTTTTTGGTTGATGCAAGATTGCCAAGAACCCAAGATGCTACTACATTAGACCCCTGGGGTTGTTTGAAAAGTGAGCCTCTCACTTTTCTAGGGCCAAAGGAAAACCAAAATGGTTAACCTCAACTTGAGAAAGCCATCAAATATCTTCCATAGGCCCGTCCTTCCATTTAGAAAGATACTCCATGTACTTCTTACCTATTGTATGTCTACCAACCCTACTATCCAAAATCTGCTCTATCTAAACCAATTGCTTCCTAGGATACTATTGTTCACATCTGATCCAACACTAGTGTTGAAATATGACTCATGGTACTTATACAAATCAAAAACATTGAATATAGGTGATATATCCATGTCTTCTGGTAACTCCACTTCACAATCATTCCCTGAATCAAATCTCCTCAAGATATTACAAGGTCCAAATTTCTTCATCCCCGAATTGTTATAAGTTCCAATAGGAAATATACCCTTCTGTAAGTATACCATTACTTCATCACCTACCTAAAATTCCTTATGCCTTCGCTTCATATCATCTCTCCTCTTATAGTCTTGGTTCAATTTATCCAAATGTTGTCAAAATCCTTCATGTAATGATTTCATAGCCTCTGCAAAGTCTTCTCCTTTAGCACTCTTCTTAACATCATGAATGGTATCCCTTAATTATGCCACTCCCTTAGTATTAAAACCTGTAACTATTTCAAATGGTATCTTTCCTGTTCTCCTATTTACTAAACTTTTATATGCAAACTCTTCTTGAGGCAAAACTAAATCCCAACTTCCAGGTTTGTCACCAACTAAAAATCATAGCAAATACCTTAAACTCCTTTTCACAACCTTTGTTTGTGTAATCAGGTATAATAAAATCCTACAATAACACTAAAATCTCAACCACAAAGAGATTGTTAAAGAAATTAATATTCCCAATATCAAGAAAGAAAACAAGACAAATAGAAAGCATAAATGATTAATAATATGAAATCATTTCAAAAAAATGAATATACAAACCATGTAGTCATTCCTTGTTGTTCTCCTTCTTTATGCAATGTGAGCTCTCAAAAATGAGTGCTCGATTGTATGCTAGAATAAGAATTCAAAGAAATTGTGGTTACTAAAATCATAGAATTAACTCTTTATTTATAATATTTTTAGGCGTTTCAACAAGGAATCTGTTATTGAAGGGATGATTGACTATGATTGAAGAGTTGAACTTAGAGTGAGTAGGAGTTCAACTCCTCTTGACTACCTTGATTGTGGGAATTGACTAAATGAGGTGGAAGAGCTAACTCAAGTGAGTGAGAGTTCAACTCTAATTGACTTCCTTGATTGAGGGGATTGACTGAATGACGTGGAAGAGATAACTCAAGTGAGTAAGAGTTCAACTCTAATTGACTTCCCTGATTGAGGGGATTGACTGAAGAGGTGGAACAAGAGACTGAGTTAAGAGAGAGATTCATGGAGTGAAGAGTTATGATTGAAAAGTTAACTCAAAGTGATTGTGAGTTAGGATTTAAGAGGATATATATGATTTAAATAAATAATTATTTATTTATTTGCACACATGGGGATATTTTTTAAATAAATCATTTCTTATTTATTTATGAGATAAATTATTAGTTTAATTAAATAAATATAATTTATTTAATCAGAAGAGAGGAATTATTATTTTAAGTAAATAAATATAATTAATTTAACCATGAGAGGGAAATAATTAGTTTAATTAAATAAATATAATGTATTTAATCATGAGAGGGGAATAATTAGTTTAATTAAATAAATATCATTTATTTAATCATGAGATAGAATTTGATTTAATTATTACATAAATATAATAATTAGTGAAGGGGAAACATTAATTAAATTTGATTATTTAATTAATTATAAGGAGACAAGAAATAATTAAATAATGTTTAATTTTGTAATTATTTTGTAGACGAATAGGTGATGACATATTGATTAGACGTTGAATAATTAAATTAATTAATTAAAACTACTTAATTATGAAATTAAAGGGAAATGATGATTTAAATCTTAGAATATGGTAGAAAGACACAATTAATTAAATAATAAATATTGTTAAATAAATTAAAGAGGAATATTAGTAATGTCATTGTGTTAGAGCAATAGGTCATTTATAAGTGTCTACATTTTGCCCCTCTTTGATACAATATATTTTAGGAATTGTTTCAAAAAATAATTTGATCAAGATAATGCCCCAGTATGCCTAAGTGGGAAAAGGTGACAACTAGGTAAATGATGCCCCCTCACAATGTTATTTATGCAAGAAAGGCATGACTAATCTCTTGAAAGAAGATGATGAATGTTAGATGAAATGATGCACAAAAATAATACTTAGTTAGAAGTGAAGAATATTGGTAGGTCATGATGATTGTTTGATCGCCATTAGTCATAGTGATTGTTGATAAGAATCATATCTTCTTTCAGGAAGGAACCATCTTGTATAAGACTAGAGACAATGTCTAGTTTTAGGGAAGACATGCCCTATATATGACTGACCAACAGAATGTTAGAATTGATTGATAGAAAGTTAAGAGGGGAGAAAATGAGGATGAGTGCTTGATTGAAACCCTTAGATTATAGTAAACATAGAGCTTCCAGTTTTAATAGTCGCATTTGAATTCCAACTGAATTGAACAATATCTTTCAACATTGAGCCACTTTTATTATAGAAAAACTTGAATATCATCATACCTAGATATTAAAGATCTAGGAATGACTATCCTTTTACATTCTAAAAAGCACTTTGAATAGACAAAGAATGTGGAGCGATAAATCTAGGTTGGGTGTTAAGAGTTAAGGTTTGTGCGGCGTATCACAACCAATTTATCTATTGCAAGCCTTGCAATTAGATACTGCATGTGGTTGTGAAGGCTCTTACCAAAAATACCCAAAACACCATTTTAATACTTCCCAGTCAACATCCCACAAACAACAAACAAGAAAAGATAATTCATAAAACATCATGGCATCTCAATCTCTTAGGTGGAATCATGGAGATGCATAGGAACATGACTTGTGAAAATCAAGACATAATAAGACCAACTGGACTCAACAAGTAAGCAACCATACTTATTTTGTGTCCATATTTTTGTAGTTTCTTGGACATTGATTTCTTGACGTTTTGCTGATGCCATCAGATGAAGTATAGGGTACCCAGTATAAGACTGCTCCATCTAGTTTCAAGTGTTCCCTTGTCTAAAATAACATGATTCTCTTGACAAAATACTATTCTATGGGACTCCATTGATAGATAAGATAGTGTGATCAATCTGACCAAGGACCTACTGACAAGTTTGACTATTTTGATTTGGTTATGAA
Source organism: Thuja plicata (assembly GCA_018584345.1). NCBI lineage: Eukaryota > Viridiplantae > Streptophyta > Pinopsida > Cupressales > Cupressaceae > Thuja > Thuja plicata. Next base: position 905,249 of record MU227064.1, read on the forward strand.
GCTTAGATATGCTAAATGACATCATTTAATGCTTGTTTTGAAATGAAAATCAAATGAATTCATATCCAAAAGAGATTTATTGCATATTTTCTCAATTTTATAAATTTTTTAGTTGTCTAATGACAAATTTTTTTAGGACCTTTTACAAATGTTTTTGGTCCACCATAGGGTTCGTATGTTTGGAGTCAAGTTATGTGTGACATATCACATAAGTGAAGGCCCTTATCATAGACACCCCATACATGGTAACCCTAGATGAATATTTTTAATCTTTTTAATTTTTTTGAACTTTTAAGGATTTTTTAAATGCTTAATGGATCATGACATTGGGTGCCCCTAGTCTGGACAGAATGGGTATTTTATTGTGAAGTGTCCATGGTGGATTGAGTTTGTGCTTAATATGAGGCATTTAGTGTTGGGATTAATGGGAAGTAGTACTGAGAGGGGAGGGGTGAATTAGTACCTCTAAAAATTTTAACACTTTTCACCTTTCATCATTAGTAAACAATATCAATTGTATTACTGACCATATCTGATGTTCTTTCTTATGCATGTAGTATTAATTCATAAAATTAATTGTATGAAATCATTCATAGAAGCATTCATGAAAATAAAAGACACATAACACAAGATATGATATCGCAAAAAAATCCTGTTAGGAAGTAAAAACTGCGGTGGGGATGACACCCACAAAACTTCACTATCTGTAGAATAGAAGGGAGCCGGTAAAGGATTACAATTGATCACTTCTAATGATCTACCCTATTAGGAGTATTAATGTGGAGACCTGTTAATATCTACTCTGTTAAGAGCTTTAGCAACACTAATGAAGTGTGCACTCGGTTAAGAGATTTACAATAGTACTGTTAAGCCCACCTTCCTTGAAAGGATTTCTTAAGTGTACTACACTTGTTAGAATGAGTACAATATGTTTGAACTAACTATATGAAATCTATAATTTCTAATCATAGATCCATTAAAGCTCATAGTATATGATTATCAACTATAGTGATTGATTAATACCTTTTCCTGCTCGTCGGTAGCCTATCTTCTTGTTCTTGAAAACTGAATTGATCCTTTTCTATCCTTTTGCATGAATTCTCTTATTTGATTCTTAGATGCTCTCAGTGGCTACAATAATCATTGAAAAACATGTTCACAATTGATTGAACATCTATTTATACAAGTATTTGACCTATTTTAGAATCACGCATTACAATGTTAACTCTAGATCCAAGGTATACAACTTGACCTTGATCTTTTAGTTTGCATGTTTTAAATCAGTTAAAATGATAAAAACAATAATAATTACATTTATTTCTCCACACATAATGGATTTAAAACAAATCAAGAAGCTATATATAAAAATTCAGTGATTTATCTGACGTGGAAAGTCATATCCACTTTTTGTGGGATGTAACTGACTGTCAGTTCTTGATCGTCGGGTTGAACTGAAAGTCTGTCAGTGTTCCTTCATTGAACTGGTCGCTAGGTTCCCCTCATCTATTGGGTTCTTCTCTTATCTGTTTCATCAATTTTCACTGTTGGTTACCCGTCACGTTCCTTTGTCCTTTTTGTCACTAGGTAACACTGAATAGTGTTTGTCGGGATGCTTTATACTTGGCAGTATCAGGTAACCTTGGCATCAGGTAGTGTTGTGCCTTGTCTGTCAGCATAGCATAAACCAATGGTGTTCATCATGTTTTTCCTTGTATGTACCAATGGAAAAATATAATGTCTTCAATCTCCCCCTTTGACATTAGTATCAAAAAATGATATGTGCATAATACTAAAGTGTTTAGTATGTACACCATGTATATATCCTTGTCATTATATGACTCCCCCTAACTATATGCATCAGTATAGTATAAGTATATGTACATGTATACTACCTTTTTTTTCTCTCCTCTTTCAAATGATTAACTGTACAAATCATTTCCTCCTTCTTATTTCCCCTTTTACTGACTTACTGTTCATGTCATTTCGCCCTTTATTTGATACTCATGACAAAAATGTACAACTTATAAGTTATCAAAAATGTGACAAAAATGTACAACTTATAATGTGTCAAGAATATGTGAATGGGTGTTCTTGATATCTTTGATCATTTTCTCCCATTGTTCTTTGAGGATTTCTAGTGCCATGTGCTCTAGCTCAATTCATGCATGCATATCATAAATACTGTCTAGGATAGATATTTATGGGGTGGCAATAAGCACTCTTACCCCTGTCATATGATTTTGCAGTAATGAGAGTGTCAATAAGAGTTGAGCTTGGAGCTCATTTACCTCATCTCTGAACTTTTTTTTTGCAATTTGTATATCCTATCTCAGCTTTTGGGCTTGCTTTAGCTGCTCATTATGAAATTCGATTGCCTCTTCATTGTTTGTGAGACCTTTGGCACTTGTTTGAATATCAACATCAATCTATGCTATCTTGTTGGTATACTCCTTGGTGAGTTGATCTAACGTGCATAAATTTTTTATTAAGGTAATAGCTTATGAAATAATGGGGTCTATTGTGCTTACCAGTTTAGAAAGCTTAACCTTTTTAAGTGCCACTTCCTGGCTTATCTTTTCAGCTAACTTGAACTCATATTTCTGTTCAAGTCTTTCTTCCATGGCCTTCTTAGCATCTATGTTCTGAGATGTGATTGCATCAGTGAGAACCACTAATTGATCATGCATGGGGGCTGTTTGATCAACATCGATATCAGGTACAATTTGCTGGAGGATTCCTTGTGCAACTTCAAGTACCTTTGCTTCCTTGGTGGATTTTGTTAGCTTGTCTTGCATGGATTTCCTTTCAAAAAGTCTTCCATACTTTGTCAATTCAGTAGGATCCAATGTCCTCGGATCACATATTGGAATCTCAATAATTTCATCTAGAGTGACTGGATTCTTATTCTTTCTCTTCTTCTTCTTTGAGATTTGTGTAGAAGAAGATGTATGAACTACCATTTCTAGTTCATTTGTCTTCTTAGATGCGCTCGGTGAAGGCTTTGTAGATGAAGATTCTTGTGTTTTTTTCTTGGGGTTCAGCTGTCATTTTTGTGAAGACTTCTCTCCATCAACCTTGGGTGTCTCTGTAGATTTATCTTCTAATTTCTTCTCTTGTTCGTCTATCTTTTCTTCTTCACTCTTTTCTTTCTGCTTGTCCTCTTCTAATTATTTATCTTCTTTATTCTGATCAGTAGACTTGTCTTTTTGAGCATCAGTTGCAGCTTGATCTACAGTTGTATCCTTTGGTTCATCTATGGTATCCTTTGTTGCAACATCACCCTTTTCCTTGGGTAGGATTGTATATGTTGCAGTAGTTTATTCATTACCTTCTAGCAGATTTATTGCCTTCATCAATACTAGTTTATTATTTTGAGTGCTATTCTGTGCTGTATCTAGAGTTGTGTCCTACTAGTCGGTTTTAGCTTATTGAGCAGTGACATCTTCATCTTTTTGTATTTTCTCTATAGGGTCCTATTTTGTGATGTCAATGACTGAAGTGTCTGGCCATATTTCATCAACAACATCCATGTCTTTATTTCCTAGTGTCTTCAATGCTTTTTACTTTTCTTGATCCTTAAGTGATATGAATATAACATCATCATCCTTCTGTGGATCCTTATCAGAGTCATAGTGAGTGATGTCTTGAATGTCAAGATCATCCATGAATTTATCTAAATCAATGGGTTCCATATCTTCAACATTGTCCAAAGCAATGTGCTTAGGACTTGCTTTATCTTTTTCCTCCTCTACATGAGGTGTGTCAGTGAGAAGTAATTGATTCTCACAACTTGTTGACTCTGCAGGTAGAGCTAGGATTTGTCTCCATTTGGCCTTGGTCATGCTATCCAACTCTATAAATTTATCTTCTAGCACTTTGTAAGCTCTTATCTTTGCTACAAATTTTCTTGAGTGTTTTTTCATTATTTATTTTATCTCTTCCATCTTTGATTCGGGAGGCATGAAAGTGACAAGTACCCTCTCCCTTGCTTCATTTTCAATGTGTAGAGCATATGACCATTGTTGTGAAATTCCATCACCCAGTTCTTTGGGTATTTGGCTTATAAATTCTACTGGTACATATTTGAATTTTACCTTTACCCTGATTATTGCATCTTGTACCTTATGTTGGTCCTTGGGCTCTAGTTTATCCCACTATTTGTTTTTCCTATCAGTCATGGTACCTATTGTGGCAATTGACTCTGCAACCTCATCAATTTTTTGATTGATACAACTTTTCTTTGTTATATCAGGCTCATCATCTTTTGTATCTTCTATGTCAGCTTTTCCTGACCAATCTTTTCCTCCATTTAGTGGGTGTTTGTTTCACAGTTTTCTTTTATGTTGGCTACTTCCTCTTATAGGTCCTCACTTGACCTTTCTTAAGAGGTGTGGTATTAGTCCTTGTAGTTTGGCTTCTTTTCCTTTGTTTCTTTGTGGGAGGTGGAGGTGCATCAGATTCAGTTGCCTTAAAATATGATTTCTTCTCATGTTTCTCTTCACCGATGGTACCCTATTCATCAGTTTCCTCTATTTTTTCTTTCTCCTCCTCATTAACCGATAGAATATTTTCAAGATTCTTCACCATTTTGTTCTTCTTGATTACTAGGCCTGATTTTATCTTGGATTTGGCCTCTTCATATGTGCCAAATCTTGGTTGTTTATTGTCAAGTGTTTCATTGATCAATGCATCAATTGCATTTGTAGCTTGATCTATGTTTATCTCATAGTCAAGAGGTGCTAACCAAGCTGTTCTTGGTACAACCGGTTTTATGTGAGTAAAATCTATATCCACCGTAAAACATATCTTACCCTATGTTTTTCAATCAATTGGTCAGGGATCCTTACTCTTTCCATTATCTTTTCCTTGAATTCAAAGAAGTATCCAGTCATTAATAAATCAAATTTGTCACCTAGTGACTTGATAAGGTCACTAATCTGCAATGTGACCGGCTTTGTAGTATCCCACTTTACTTTGCCTACTGAAGGAAAGTATTCTTGAAAGTAAAAGAATATACACATGATGAGTGAACCTAACTTACATGTGTTTGTCTTTGTAGACCTGATTATTGTCATGTTCTCATCAAGTTGCTTTAGCAAGATCTCACATAGATCCATCTGTATTCCTTTAGTGACAATTTTGTAAGCTATGCTTACTGCTATTGAAGCTATGTTGTTTAGCCTTCTTTCCTGGAAGATCTTGTAACCTATCACACATGCACCGAACCTCAATTCCTTGTCAGTGATGGTCTTCACCTTGAGTCCTCTATTATCCCACATAGCTTTGGTGAGTTTCTCAACTTCAAGTCGATATGGATGCTGATGTGCCTTAGGTTTGTTAGTTATGGGGTAACATGTTACAACATGCAACACATCCTTTGTGATCTTCTTAGGTTCATCCAACCATAACTTCTGGTCATATATTCTGCTAAGTACCAACCTAATCCAGTCAGTTTTGAAAACCCTAAGGAAATATAGGGCATTTGTTATCCCTTTTACTTGCAGATTCTTGTGTTCTTCTTTCAGGTTCCCTTGATCATCACAAAACTTCTTGTAAGCTTGATCCATCTCCATATCACCTATCTCAGCAATCTTGGAGTGAATATAAGACCTTACATCTTCTATAAGAAAAACCCTAGGTGGAATTTTTGAAAATACGCCAGAATCATTGGGTTGTGATGCAATCTTTGGGCATATCTTGTACTTTGGTTCCACACAAGTGCTGTTCTTTATCAGCTTAACGACATTCTTCTTATCATTCTTAATATTTATGGTTCTTGAAGTAGTTTCCATTTTATTTCAAATTTAGGGCTTTCTTGAAAATAACAACAGAGTTATTTAGTGCACTCGGTACTTACTTTGATCTGTGAAACTTGTGAATGATCTGTTTGGAGTATGTTGGATTGAGTCGAGGTTTCTCTGCTATCTTCTCTCTTCTCACTCTATTTTCCCTCTGCTCTTTCTCTTCAAATCACATGTGCATAATGAAGTGCTCCCATCGAGTATTTATAGAATGTTTCCCTAATTCTATCATAAATGCTCAATGAATCATCAGTTCATGAAGATGAAGTTCGTCGAGAAGAATTTCAAATAACATTGTCGGTGTTGACAGGATGCTTGTGATGGCTGATAAATTTTTTTCTTTCACCGACAGATATCAGTGTTGTGTCAAGACAACATTGTAACTTTGTTTCCTTACCAATGGGTGTCGAATTAAATTAGCAACTTAGCCATTTTATGTGTTGACCAAAAATTATTGGTAAGTGTAGACAACTCATCCTTAATGTTCAACGGTGATTTTTGGTATGTGTTACTGACGGGGTTCTTTTCTCAGAATTGTAACAAGTAACATAACATGCATCTTTATTTATACAGATTTTCACTATGTATCAACTTCTATAATGGAACTGATGCAAAATATGATTTGGTGTAGTGCAGTTCCATACTTTTTTTGCTTAAGTGGGGATGGTGATGTCACCAGATCCATTGGATGGGGTGTCACCATTTGCATTGCTTGGTCCAGCTTCATCATTGCTTGAATCTTTTCTCCATATTTTATCTCTAGCCCTTCGGATATCTTCAATGGTGTTTCCATTGGGATATATGCTTGTCTCTGTCATTTGGTCTATGTAGTCTTTCTTGATATGACCAACTTTATGACAGTGTAAGCATGCCATTCTAGGGTTTGTCTAGCCTCTAGACCTTTTGGTCCATGTTCCCATGCAATTTGCAGCAATGTGACCATATCTACCACATGTTGTACAATGTTTCCATGTACTATAGTCCCATACATACTGATTACCGATTCTCTTTGGTTGATAGGGAGTTTCTTGACCTTTAGGCTTCCATGCTTGCCTTTTCTTTTTCTAGCATTCAAGACTTGTGTGCCCATTCTTTTTTCATGTAGGACACTATTTCTCCATGTAGGTTTCCTTCTTTGGTTGATCCACCTTAGACTTACATTGATATGCTTTATGTCCTTTCTTGTTACATTTATGATAGAATCCTACAAATGAAGATGTAGATTTAGGAATACCTTTCATTTTTCCTTTGCATACATTTGATGTGTGGCCTTGCTTTCCACAGTGTTTTTATGTAAGCTTTCTTGGTCTTGTATTTTCATAGACATTCTTTGGATTGGCTTGATTTGATGATTCTCCATTTTTGGTAAAGCCTAGACCGTTGTTAAATCTTTGTTTTCCTTCAAGAAAATAATCCATTCTTTTATTGCTTTCTTTAGCCTTTCTGATAATTTCATTATGCTGTTGCTGACTTTAACCTTATGCTTTAGTTTTTCATTCTCTTTTCTTAGTTCACCGATAGCCTGTACTCTTTCAACGAGTTCTATAATAATTCTGTTTGCTTCTTGACTCATAAGAATAATCTGATTTGTAATCGCATGGTGATGCTTAGCATGTCTTTGAATTTCTAACTCCTTTTCTTGTATTTTCTCTGTAATCTTCCTCCTATCATCAATAGCTAGTGTTCTTTTTGTTTCAACCTGTCTAAGAGAACTCATCACATCAATCATTCTTACCATCTAGGTCTCTTGGCTGATTTGTAGCATCTTTATTTTCTCTGTCAGATGTTGATTGATCTCCTTTAGATTTGTGATGTTATCTTTTGATGTATTTGATGCTTTGCTTGTAGTTGATCCTGAAGACTCAAAGAAATCTAGAATCTCTTCTTCTTGATAATATTTTTCATTGCTCCAAGTTTCCATACCTTTTCTCTCATCCAACAGCTCTCTCATCTTGAGTCTCACTTCTTTATACTATTCATAGAACATCTAAATTTCAAGATTTTTATTCTCAATATTTTTATAAGGTTTGTACTTCTCCATTGTATGATATTTTCTCTTAAGCCTTTAATATTTCCAAGAAGAGACTTAGCTCTGATACCAATTGTTGGGATTAATGGGAAGTAGTACTAAGAGGGGAGGGGTGAATCAGTACCTCTAAAACTTTTAACACTTTTCACCTTTCATCATTAGTAAACAATCTTAACTGTATTATTGACCATATCTGATGTTCTTTCTTATGCATGTAGTATTAATTCATAAAATTAATTGTATGCAATCATTCATAGAAGCATTCATGAAAATAATAGACACATAACACAAGATATGATATTGCAGAAAACTCCTGTTAGGAAGTAAAAAATGCAGGGGGGATGGCACCCACAAAACATCACTATCTGCAGAATGGAAGGGAGCCAATAAAGGCTTACAATTGATCACTTCTTATGATCTACCTTGTTAGGAGTATTAATGTGGAGACCTATTAAGATCTACTCTATTAAGAGCTTTAGCAACACTAATGAAGTGTGCACTCAGTTAAGAGATTTACAATAGGACTATTAAGTCCACCTTCCTTGAAAAGATTTCTTAAGTGTACTACACTTGTTAGAATGAGTACAATATGTTTGACCTAACTATATGCAATCTATAATTTCTGATCACAGATCCATTTAAGCTCACAGTATATGAATATCACCTATAGTGATTGATTAATACCTTTTCCTGCTCGTCGATAGCCCGTGTTATTGTTCTTGAAAACTGAATTGATCCTTTTCTGTCCTTCTACATGAATTCTCATATTTGATCCTTAGATGCTCTCAGTGGCTACAATCATCATCGAACAACATGTTCAAAATTTATTGAGCATCTATTTATACAAGTATTTGACCTATTTTAGAATCATGCATTACAATGTTAACTCTAGATCCAAGGTAGACAACTTGACCTTGATCTTTTAGTTTGCATGTTTTGAATCAGTTAAACTGATAAAAACAATAATAATTACATTGCTTTCTCCACACATAATGGACTTAAAACAAATCAAGAAGCTATATATAAAACTTCAGTGATTTATCTGACATGGAAATTTAGATCCACTTTTTGTGGGATGTATCTGACTGTCGGTTCTTGATCATCGAGTTGAACTAAAAGTCTGTCGATGTTCCTTCATTGAACTAATCATTGGGTTCCCTTAATCTATCAAGTTCCTCTCTTGTTTGTTTCATTGGGTTGCATTGTTGGTTACCCGTCGGGTTCCTTTGTCCTTTTTGTCATCGGATAACATTGAATAGTATTTGTTGGGATTCTTTGTACTTGGCAGTATCAGGTAACCTTGGCGTTGGGTAGTGATGTGCCCTGTCTGTTGGCGTAGTATAAACTGATGGTGTTCATCATGTTTTTCCTAATGGAAAAATATAATGTCTTCATTTAGGACAAGGGCTATTGAGAAATCTCAAGCCATGATTGGTTTTTATTGCGCAACATGGGTGAAATGATAAGTGATACCAGGTTGGAGTCATGATAGATGGTAGAACAATGATCTCTACACATGGTGCCAGATTGTCCTATTTTCACCATGGTACTTGGCCTAGGTTCCACTGAAGTGGTTTTCAACATAGGATAAATTTATTTCTCTTATATTTATATTTTTGTGTTACCAAAGATGTCTAATTACCAAGTTTTCACCAAGGTAACCATTTTTTGCTTGTTAAATTTTTTAGTTTTTTGCCTTTTGAAATGTGTGTACTCTGACAATTATGAATAGTACTTGCACATATTATAGTTGTTGATGGGATCTGATAGGGGATCACCCTGTGATGTGGATATCTTATATGCTCCAGACCCATATACTGATGTAATGATGTAAGGACCCAACCAGTTTGGTTCAAAATTTCCTGGCTTTCATCTTTCTATCTGCTTTTCCATTAGGACTAGATAACCAACTTCAAAAGCTATGGGGATGAAATTTTTGTTGTATCTTCTTCTAAGATGTTGTTGATATGATTATAAATATGTCAGTTCCTTTTGTCTCTTTTCATCAAGAAGCTCTAGCTCTTGTAGTCGAGATACTCTATGTTCCTCATCTGAAATGATGTGCTTGAGAGATATGTGCAATGATGTGAGTTCAACCTATATTGGAAAGATGGATTCAGTACTGTATACTATTGAATATGGATTGAGACCTACGGGAGTGTGGAAACTAGTGCAGTATTCCCATAAGGTGGGGTTGAGTTGGTGATTCCAGTTTTGACCAACTTCATTGACTATCTTTTTAGAATTGTAATAATGGTTTCGTTCGTAACCTAATCCTGGCCATTTCCTTGGGGAAATTAGAGTGAAGAATAGCTATGATGGATATATAATTTTCTGAAAAGATCATCTACTTTCTTATTTTTGAAGGGGGAGTCATGATCTCTAATGATGGTATGTGGAATACCATATCGACTTATGATATAGTTCAAACGAAACTTGGAAATCTATTTGCTAGTGGTGTAGGTCATTGGAATTGCTTCAAACCAATTTTTGAAGTACTCAATGGCTATTATTATGTACTTATGACCATCAGAGGATAAGGGATGAATCTTTCCAACTAGGTCAAACCCAAATTGCGAAAAGGGCCACAGTAAAGTGAGTGGTTGTAGCTCTTGAGAAGGTGCATAGATGAGGTGCCTATGTATCTGACGCTTTCTAAATTTATATACATATAGGAAAGAATCTATTTGCATTTTAGGCCAATACTACCTATTTCTTAAAATCATCTTAGCTAAAGTTAAGCCACTAGAATGAGCAACACAAATTTCCCCATGTACTTATAATATCATCATTTGTGATTCTTCTGAGTTGAGACATTTGAGGAGTGTTCCATCTAGAGTATGACGGTAAAGTGTATTAGATATGATAGTGTATCAAGAGGTTTTCCTTATCAAGGACTTATTTTGGTTCTGGGACAAGTCAATGGGGATTATTTGGCTACTTAGATAGGCATATATATCTTGGCACTAGGGAGAATTGGGACCAAAATTTTTACACAAGACCTTAGACTTGGGCACTTCAAAGATAGGGACCATGAGATGATCAACCATGAATTCATAATGTGTCACGTCTGGTGGCATGTTGAGAAAAGATCCTATAGTAGCTATAACATCTGCTGCTATGTCCTTTATCCTTGGTAACTACTCAAATTATATTATTTAATTTTTTTTCTTTATGTCTTTTGCTAAGGCTTTACACGGAATGAGTTTGTCATCCTTTCTATCATAGGTGTTGTTGACTTGGTTGATAATCAGTTGAGAGTCTCTGTTGGATCTTCCATTGGATATTTGTCTTGAGCCGTATATCAGTTCTTCATATTCTACTATAATGTTGGTGCAATCAAAGATTAGTCTATATGATCTCAGAATGGAGTCTCCTTGGGGAGTGATAAATATGATGCCAACACCTAATCCATTTTGTGTGTGAGTTGTTGAAGTATAGTTTCCATTGTTTATGCTCCTCCAAATAAAATATGCTCTCAGCTAGGAACTATGTCAACATTGGATGACTAGAAGGTAAGGGCGAATCTTCCAACTGGTCAACAATTGCTTGTCCCTTTATTTATTTTCTATCCATGTAATCAATTTTGAACTCACTGAGTATCATGAACTATTTGGTGAGGTTCCCTATTAATGTAGCTTTACTCAATAGATATTTCTATGGATGAATCTTTGCTATTAGAATCATCTTGTGACTTAATATGTAATGTCTAAGTTTTTGGGAAGCAAAAACTACAACCAAGCATGATCATTTAATTACAGTGTAGTTAAGTTCATATACCACAAGTGTGCAACCTATATAGTAGATGGCTCTTTCCTTGCCTTTGGAATCATTTTGCACCAATAATGCCCCCAGTGAGTGCTCTGTAGATGATATGTATAACAATAAGGACTGATATGGAATAGGTGCTACTAAGACTAGTGCTGAGAGCATTTAGACCTTCAATACTTGAAATATTTCTTGGAAATTTTCAGTTCATGCAAATTTGACATCTTTCTGTAGCAAGTATTGGAATGGATGAAATTTTTTTGCTATCTATGAGATGAATTTCCTTACTGATTGTAGTCGGCCCTATAGACTCCTCAAGTTCTATAATGTTGTTGGTGGAGGCATATTAATGTTGGCTTGAACCTTTTTAGGATCAATCTCTATTCCTCTATGAGAAAAAATGAATCCTAAAAAATTTCATGATGTGACACCAAAGACACATTTCTTTGGATTTAACCTTATGTTGTGCTCCATGAGTTTGTCAAAGACTGGCCCTAATAATTATAGATGTAGATTTCTCTCTAGGGGTTTTGCCAATATATTATCAGCATTGTATTCCATGGTGATAGGTATCATGTCATGAAAGATAGTTGTCATTGCTCTTTGATATGTTGCTCCAGCATTTTTTAGACCAAAGGTCATGACACACCAACAGTAAGTACCCTAGGCAAAAGTGAAATTCATTTTATGTTTATCTTCAATTGCAATATTTATCTAGTTATATCTGGAGAAACCATCCATGAATGAAAACATCTTATATGCTTAAGTGAGATCAATGATCATGTCTATATTTTGCAATGGGAAATCATCTTTTGAGCAAGCCAAATTTAGATCTCTCAATTTAGTGAAAATTTTGATGGATCCATAGGAGTTTGATACAGGTACAAGATTAGAGATCCAATCTTCATAGTCAATAGGTCTAACAAAGCCCACATCTATTAGTTTCTTCAATTTGACTTTGACCAATAGAGCAATCTTTGGATGCATTTTTTGGAGCTTCTATTTGTATGGCTTTGTCCCCAAATTCAGTAGAAGATGGTATAGCACTAATTCTAGATCTAATCTAGGCATGTCAGAGTATGACTAAGAAAATTTGATTTTCCTATCTTTAAAGAACTAAATGAGTTATTCTCTTTCTTCTGGTGTTAATGACTCTTTCAGGTGGATTAGTTTTGTTAGTAATAACTGAGAGGGGGGGGGGGGGTGAATCAGTGGCCTCAAAAAATTATCCTTTAAACTTAAATACACCAATTAATATACCTCAGATTATTAAGTACCTACAAGATGTATGCCTTGAAATACTTGAAACAATTTACTGTCTGTCGGTTTACCTTGTCTGTCCTTATTCTCCCTGATTACCGATAAGCAGTAAAACTCATTTACCGATACTCAGTAAATATGCAAAGTATACCAATCAATCCAGAAATGCATATGTGAAATGGAAAACAATAAAGTAATAAACCATACACACATAACACAAGGATTTTAACATGGAAACCCTGTTAAGGGAAAAACCACTGGGACCGATACCCCAAATTTTCACTCTTCTGAAGTGAGCCCTGTTAGGAGCCAACCTTGTTAAAGGTTACAAACACACTGTTAAGTGCGACCTTGTTAG
>MU227064.1:937993-964379 GCA_018584345.1 Thuja plicata
ATGTTTACTTTCACAGATTGAACCTTTAAGTGTTGAAGATGCTTGTAATGATTCTGATTGGAAGAATGCAATGAAAGAAGAATTAGATCAGATAACTAAAAATGATACATGGGAATTGGTCCCTAGAGCCAGTGACAAAAATGTGATTGGAACAAAGTGGGTATTAAGAAACAAGATGAATGAAGATGGTACAATAGTAAGAAACAAAGAAAGATTGGTATGTAAAGGATATGCACAGAGAGAAGGAATAGACTACACTGATACATTTTCCCCTGTGAGTAGAATGGAAGCCATTAAATTGTTCTTGGCCTATGCAACATTCAAAGCCTTTACAGTTTATCAAATGGATGTAAAATCAGCTTTTATTAATGGTGACTTGAAGGAAGAAGTCTACATAGAACAACCTGAAGGATTTAATCTTTCAGATAAACCAGACATGGTATGCAGATTGAAGAAAGCACTCTATGGTCTTAAATAGGCCCCAAGAGATTGGTATGAGAAACTTGATGGTTATCTTACCAAGATTGGATTCAAGAAAGGTGCAACAGATTGTAACTTATTCACAAGAGAAACACCTGATGGATTACTACTGGTTGCCATATTTGTTGATGACATTATCTTTGGAGGTAATGACAAGCTTAGTACATCATTTGCAAAAGAAATGAAAAATGAATTTTAAATGAGCATGATTAGTCCTATAAAATACTTTTTTGGACTAAATGTAAAGTAGACAGATAAAGGTATATTCATTAATCAGTCAAAATATGTGAAGGAAATATTGAAGACCTTTAAGATGGAAGACTGTAAGCCAGTATGCACTCCTATGATAACATGAAGCAAGCTTTCAAAATATGATGATTCTACAGCAGTTGATAAAACACTGTACAAATCTATGATTGGAAAACTCATTTATCTAACTCAATCTAGACCTGACATATCTAATGCAGTTGACATTGTTGGAAGATTTGCAGATAAACCCAAGCAGAATCACCTAATGGAAATCAAGAGGATATTTAGATATCTGAAGGGAACTATAGACTATGGTTTATGGTATCCTAAATCAAAGAATGTACAACTTCATGTGTGTATAGATGCAGATTGGGTAGGTTGTATTGATGATAGGAAGAGTACTTCAGGAGGAGAAATATTTCTTGGAGATAGGCTGGTTTCTTGGATAAGCAAGAAGCAGAACTGTATTTCTCAGTCAACACCAAAAGCTAAATATGTTACAGTAACAATGAATTGTTCAACCATGGTTTGGATGAAGCATATGGTTAAAGACTTTGGTATTTAGGTTGATTATCCTATTGTTATTCACTGTGATAACACTAGCTCTATTAACATGTCTAAGAACCCTATGATGCACACAAAGACAAAATACATAGAGATCAAGTACCATTTTCTAAAAGAAAAGGTTGTAGACAAAGAAGTAAAATTGGACTATAAGAGCACAAAAGAACAATTGAGAGATATTTTCACAAAACCTTTATCAAAAGATACTTTTGAGTATCTCAGAGAGAAGTTGGGAGTAATTTCCTCTCCTAAGTCTGATTAGAGAATGCAGGAAGAACATCAGTCCTTTGTGACTGATAAATGGTTGACTACTCTACTTCTAGAGTAGTATCTTTGCCTAATGGTTTATGGCACCCTTTTCCATTAATGTTAAAGGGGGAGTATGTACTAAGGGGGAGAATATACTCTAGGGGAGTATATATATGGAACTCAAACACAGTCAGAGGAACTGTAGCAGTGTAGAGAAATCTTTGATGAGGATATCGAGAAGATTGTAAAAGAAAGAGGACACCATGAACAAAGGATGCTTTTAATATCATATGTTGCCATCAATGTCAAAGGGGGAGATTGTTGGAGATCTGTTTCTGTGCAGTTGATTGATTGTATGTTTGTCATTGATGACAACATATAATACAAAGTAGTGTTTTTGTATGTACTTATCAGAATGATGATATCAAGCCTTGCGTGGTTAGATACATGTTGTAGACATTCCTTGGTTACTATATTCATACACGCAGGTCTAGATATGATGTTTCAATCAAGTTGTGTAATTCTGTTATTGGCAGGTATAGTTTTAGAAGAGTATATGTTCAGAGCCTATGTATTTAACATGTTTCTTAAGTTGTTCCTATCTTCAGGATATGTGTGTGTATATTTATGATTAGTTATGAGTTGATGATAGTTATATAAAGGAACCTAACATGTTTCAAGAAGATTACAAAGTTTGAGATGATTTGGTGAAGCTGACTTTATGAAGCGTCGTGTCTGTTCAGTTTGTGTTGCCTACACTTAATATTGTTTGCGTGATTAGTAAAGCCAACAAGGATGTTATGAAGAGTTGTCTTATAGGTCCCGTGATCTCATACTTTGAGGAAGATACTTATAGAAAGTCATTTGTGATACACCAAGTGTGAATGATACAAAAATTGACAAAAAATGTTTAGAGTAGAATATCAGTTGTGGTTCATTCATCAAGAGTCTATGTGAAGAAGCAGTAGAAGATTATAATACATTGGAATCGATCACGACATTAGGTCTACTCTATAGTTCATCATCATATATAGTGCATATCTATTCTATAGAAGGTTGTAGCCTTCACCATTGAAGCACTTAGCTTTTGGACAGTGAGTCCTCACCCCTAACAGGGTCAGACCCTTAACCAGGTCACTATAATTACTACTTTGTAAAGAACAAATCCTAATAGGGTTGCAAGATCTTCTAACAGGGATTACTATAAATAAGTATAGTTCATTGTGGGTGCTATTTCCCACTGGGATTTTTACCATTTGGTTTCCCTGTAATCAAATTGTGTGTTGTGTACTGTGTTATTTGAATGTACATTTACTTTAATGTATTCTAAAGTTAAAGAAGTAAAAAGAGTTAAGTTACTGATAACTGATTCACCCCCCCTTTCATTTATCCTTTGGGACTATTCTAACAATTGGTATCAGAGCCAAGTTCCTTGGAGAAGAAGCCTAACAACTTAAGGTAGATCAGATGTCTTACTTCAGAAAAGAGAGCCCTAAGTTCGAAGGAGAAAATTATCTGGATTGGAAAAAAAATGATACGACATCTATAGTGTGTTGGCTTTGAGATCATTGAGATAGCTACACAAGAAGTTGTTTTTCCATCTCTAAAAGACCTTGCAAAGGATGATGCTACTAGTAGATAAAAGGATACATTTACCAATAATGCAATCACTAAAGAAGCCCTTATCAGTGCTCTATCCAACAGTGAATTTTCTAAGATCAAGAAAATTGACAGAGCATACACCATATGGAAGTATTTAGAAGATATGTTTGAAGGAGATATTAAATCAAAGAATGCATGCATGAAGATATGGAAAATCAAATACAACAGTCTTGAGATGTTACCTGAGGAGAACATTAGAGCTTACAATGAAAAGATAAATGAAGCAGTCTCTGGAATCAGAAACAATGTTGGAGAAATATCAAAAGAACATATAATGGACAAGCTGTTAACTACCTTAACATCAGACTATAAAAACAAGATAAGTATTCTAGAGGAAACCATGCAATTCTCACAAGACTTCAAGAGAGAGACTTTGATCAGTAAAATATTTGCATTTGAGATATCAAGATTGAAGACTGAACCTAAAAGTGAAACAACTTTCAAAGCCTCAGTCCATGGTAAGAAATCCTTACACATCTCTAGCCATAATGAGAAATAAGAATTTACAGAAGAACTAGAAGATATCATTGCTATGATTTCTAAAAGAGAAAATAAAGGAAAAGGAAAATATGAAGGACAACTTCCATTCAAATGTTTTTCATGCAACAAGATTGGTCACTTTGCATCTAAGTACCCCACAAGAGTCAGAAATGTCAAATATGATTACAAACCTATATAATAGAAGGAATGTTACCATGCTGAAGAAGGTGTAACTAATGAAGACTCAGGAGAGGATGAAATTGTATTCCTTGCCCTTAGAGACATGGAAAAGTTTCTCAAGGAAATGGACATTGCAAATGAAAAGGAAGAACAAGAGTTAGCCCTAATTTCCAAAGCAGACATCATAATTGATTGGATCATTGATAGTGGACGCTCTCACCATATGACAGGTGACAAAAAATAGATTTGTTCATTTGGATAAATACAAAGAGGGTATGGTTAGATTTGGAGATAACACTCCTAAAGATATCATAGGCAAAGGTTCTATCACTTTGGATGGAAAGAACAAGACAAATGATGTTTTGTATGTTGATGGATTACATCATAACTTGCTGAGTGTTGGACAACTACTTGACAAAGGTTATCTTTTGGAGTTCAAAGAAAACAAGTGCATCATTAAAATCAAGGATTGAGACATGATTGCATCAAGATTCAAAACAAAAGGTAGCTTTTTTCAGCTCAATTCAGATGTAAGTTGTTTTGTTGCAAAAGTGGATGATAGTTGGTTATGGCACAAGAGACTCTATCATATCAATTTTGATAACATAGTAAAGATAAGTAATGTCAAGGTAGTCAGAGACCTTATAAGTATTGCAAGACCTATTGCCACAATGTGAAAGGAATGTGTTATGGGAAAGAATGTAAGGAGTTGTTTCAGAAGCAAGCAGAACTCAACTGAAAACAAATTGGACCTAGTACATACAGATTTATGTGGTCCTACCCAAACAAGATCATACTACGAAGAAAGGTATTTGATTTTTTTTGTTGATGATTTTTCAAGGATGATGTGGGTTGCATTCTTAAAGGAGAAATTTGAATCCTTTGAGAAGTTCAAAATATTCAAAGCTAAGGTTGAGAATAAATCTGGATTAAAAATGAAATGTCTAAGATTAGATAGAGGAGGAGAGTTCACCTCTGATCAGTTTTATGATTACTGTGAAAAACATGGAATAAAAAGATAGTTGAGTGCTCCTAGAACCCCTCAACATAATGGGATTTTAGAAAGGAGGAACATGATTATACTTTATACAGCACGTACTATGATGATTGAAGGAAAAGTTGCACACACATATTGGAGAGATGTAGTAAATACATTAGTCTATACTATCAACAGAACTCAATTGAGGCCAGGAGCAGATAAGACACCGTATGAACTTTGGTTTGGTAATGTACCTACAGTAAAGTATTTCAGAATTTTCGGTAGCAAATGCTACATCAAGAGAGATGATGGTATTGGTAAGTTTGATGCTAGAAGTGATGAAGGTATTTTCCTTGGTTACTCTACAAAAAGAAAAGCATATAGATGTTTCAATTTAAGATTGAAAAAGGTAATTGAAAGTACTCATGTAAAAATTAATGAAAATTTTATGGTTCAAGAAAGGTACTATGAATATGCACCTATGATTGAAGATAAACCTAGGCCTAGAAACAAAGATACTGTTATTGAAGAAATGTTTGATTGCATTGATGTCTCATGCAATGACCCTGAATCAAGAAAAGAAGAATCACAGATTACAGAAGAAGAATTAACACCTAAGGTTCCTAAATTCACATCTAGATACCACTCTAAAGATGATATCATTGGAGATCAGAGTAGCAGTGTGTTGACTAGATCAAAAGAAAAAAGTTTGTCGATGGATGAAGAGGTATGTTTACTTTCACAAATTGAACCTTTAAGTGTTGAAGATGCTTGTAATGATTCTAATTAGAAGAATGTAATGAAAGAAGAATTAGATCAGATAACTAAAAATGATACATGGGACCTGGTTCCTAGACCCAGTGACAAAAATGTGATTGGAATAAAGTGGGTATTCAGAAACAAGATGAATGAAGATGGTACAGTAGTAAGAAACAAAGCAAGATTGGTATGTAAGGATATACATAGAGAGAAGGAATAGACTACACTGATACATTTTCCCTTATGAGCAGACTGGAAGCCATTAAATTGTTCTTTTCCTATGCAACATTCAAAGACTTTAAAGTTTATCAAATGGATGTAATAGGAGCTTTTCTTAATGGTGACTTGAAGGAAGAAGTCTACATAGAACAACCTGAAGGATTTAATCTTTTAGATAAACCAGACATGGTATGCAGTTTGAAGAAAGCACTCTATGGTCTTAAACAGGCCCCAAGAGCTTGGTATGAGAGACTTGATGGTTATCTTACCAAGATTGGATTCAAGAAAGGTGCAACAGATTGTAACTTATTCACAAGAGAAACACTTGATGGATTAGTACTAGTTTCCATATTTGTTGATGACATTATCTTTGGAGGTAATGACAAGCTTAGTACAACATTTGCAAAAGAAATGTAGAATGAATTTTAAATGAGCATGATTGGTCCTATAAAATAATTTTTGGGACTAAATGTAAAGCAGACAGATAAAGGTATATTTATTAATCAGTCAAAATATGTGAAGGAAATATTGAAGACCTTTAAGATGGAAGACTGTAAGCTAGTATGCACTCCTATGATAACAAGAAGAAAGCTTTCAAAAGATGATGATTCCACAGTAGTTGATAAAACATTGTACTAATCTATGATTGGAAAACTCATTCATCTAACTCAATCTAGACCTGACATATGTAATGCAGTTGGCATTGTTGGAAGATTATCAGCTGAACCCAAGCAGAATCACCTAATGGAAATCAAGAGGATATTCAGATATCTAAAGGGAACTATAGACTATGGTTTATGGTATCCTAAATCAGAGAATGTACAACTTCATGTGTATACAGATGCAAATTTGGTAGGTTGTATTGATGATAGGAAGAGTACTTTAGGAGGAGTAGTATTTCTTGGAGATAGGCTGGTTTCTTGGATAAGAAAGAAGCATAACTGTATTTCTCAGTCAACAGTAGAAGCTGAATATGTTGCAGCAGCACTAAATTGTTCAACCATGGTTTGGATGAAGCATATGGTTAAAGACTTTGGTATTCAGGTTGATTATCCTATTGTTATTCATTGTGATAACATTAGCACTATTAACATGTCTAAGAACCCTGTGATGCAGGCAAAGACAAAACACATAGAGATCAAGTACCATTTTCTAAGAGAAAAGGTTGCAGACAAAGAAGTGAAATTGGACTATGTGAGCACCAAAGAATAGTTGGTAGATATTTTCACAAAACCTTTACCAAAAAATACTTTTGAGTATCTCAGAGAGAAGTTGGGAGTAATTCCCTCTCCTAAGTCTAATTAGAGAATACAGGAAGAACGTCAGTCCTCCGTGACTGATAAATGGTTGACTACTCTACTTCTAGAGTACTACCTGTGCCTAATGGTTTATGGCACCCTTTTCCATTGATGTCAAAGGGGGAGTATGTACTATGGGGGAGCATATACTCTGGGGGAGTATATATATGGAACTCAAACATAGTCAGAGGAATTGCAGCAGTATAGAGAAATATTTGATGAGGATATTGAGAAGATTGTAAAAGAAAGAGGACACCATGAACAAAGGATGCTTTTAATATCATATGTTTCCATCAATTTCAAAGGGGGATATTGTTAGAGATCTGTTTCTATGTAGTTGATTGATTGTATGTTTGTCATTGATGACAACATATAATACACAGTAGTGTTTCTGTATGTACTTATCAGAATGATGATATCAAGCCTTGTGTGGTTAGATACATGTTGTAGACATGACTTGGTTACTATATTCATACATGCAAGTCTAGATATGATGTTTCAGTCAAGTTGTGTAATTCTTTTATTGGTAGTTACAATTCTGGAAGAGTATCTGTTCAGAGCTAACGTATTTAACATGTTTCTTGAGTTGCGCCTATCTTTAGGATATGCATGTGTATATTTATGATTATTTATGAGTTGATGATATTTATCTAAAGGTGCCTAACATGTTTCAAGAAGATTTCAAAGTTTGAGATGATTTGGTGAAGCCGACTTAGTGAAGCGTCGCGTTTGTTCAGTTTGTGTTGCGTGGACTTAATATTGTTTACGTGATTAATAAAGCCAAAAAGGATTTTATGAAGAGTTGTCTTACAGGTCCCATGATCTCATACTTTGAGGAAGATACTTATAGCAAGTCATTTGTGATACGCCAATTGTGAATGATACGAAAAGAGACAGAAAATGTTAAAAGCATAATATCAGTTGTGGTTCATTCATTAAGAGTCTATGTGAAGAAGAAATAGAAGATTATAATACATTGGAACTGATCAAGATAGTAGGTCTACTCTATAGTTCACCATTAGATATAGTGTATATCTGTTCTATAAAAGGTTGTAGCCTTCACTATTGAAGCAGTGAGCTTTTGGATAGTGAGTCCTCACCCCTAACAGGGTTATTTGTAAAAGACTCCTAACAGGGTTAGACCCTTAACCTGGTCACTATACTTACTACTTTGTAAAGAACAACTCCTAACAGGGTTGCAAGATCTTCTAACAGGGATTACTATAAACAAGTATAGTTCATTATGGGTGCTAATTCCCATCGGGTTTTTTACAATTTGGTTTCCTCGTAATCAAATTGTGTGTTGTGTACTGTGCTATCTAAATGTACATTTACTTTATTGTGTTATGAAGTTAAATAAGTAAAAAGAGTTAAGTTACTGATAACTGATTCAACCCCCTCTCAGTTATCCTTTGGGACTATTCTAACAAATTGTTCACTTACCAACACCTTGTGTTCATCTTGTATCTATGCAATCTAATAGGGTTTGAGATGCTTCAACCTGTGCTAATTCAATTTCTCAACCAAATTCTCCAAAGCAAGATTATCAGAACTACCACTATCTATGACAACATTGCACACCTTGTCTTGCACCTTGCATCTATTTTGGAAAAAAATCTTCCTTTGTAAAGGCTCCATATCTCGTTCTCTGTGATAGAGGGTTCTTTGAGTTATCAAGGTTTCTCCATCCTCTACTTTATTTTTGTTTAGTGATCTAGTGGATTCCTCATCTATAAATGTTGTTCATCTACTACCCTCTTTCTTCTTATCAGAGTTTCCTTGTTTACATTCAAAGGCTCGATGCCCTACTTCACCACACTTGAAAGAAGTTCCACCAAACTTCCTTCTAGATCATCATTGCTTTGTCCTTCATTGTGATAGTAACTCCTATCATTCCTCTTGTAGAGATTATTATCCTTATCTTCTTACTCATTTATACCTTGATCTGCATAAGCTCTACCTCCTCCAGCATTAGTACTGGATTGACCTCTCTAAAATATTCATCCTCTACCTCTTTTCCTTTGTTCAGGCCTCCGGTTCAACTTTTCTTTAGCCTTCAAATCCCGCTTGTAAGCTTCCTCCACACTCCTAATATATATTAAACAAATTTTATCTTGTATTGACACCCTTAATCTATTAAGGTAGCAAGAAACTTGTTAAGCTTCATCATCTATGTGGCCTAATCTAATGTTCAATTTTTAAAACTACTCACTGTAATTCTTAACACTTAAGTCTCACTACTTAAAGTTATCCAAATTCCAAAACACACTTAATTGATAATCCTTAGCCAAAAACTTAGCTTTTAATTTATTCAACATTATATCTCAATATTTTGATGTTATCCTTACCCCTTCTCTGTCAATTTGTTTGTAAATATTCCCACCATAAGGATGCATGTCCTTTTAACTTAGTACATGCATATTTTACCATCTTCTCCTCACTAGTTCCTTCAAGTTCAAACTACTTGTCCATCATTGTGATCCAATCTATCAATTCATTAGAATCTAGGTTACCATGATAATTAGGTGGATTAAAATGAGGTCTCTTATTCACATTATTCAAAGCTCCGATGAAACTTTATTCTTCTTGATTTAATTCTAGTGGTGCCTCTTTGTTCTCTCCTTCCCCTGCCTGATTCTGATTCTATTCATCTCCTTCTTCATCACTTGTATCTTTTGTATATTTTACTCTCCTCTAAGCAGTTTCCATCACCTCTAATCTAGCAAAAATTTGTCTCAAGGAATCCAAGACAACTGGATATCCATTTTTTACTCCACCTCTAGCATTCCTCCTAGCCATCTTCAAAATCTTCAGCAGTTGTAGGTAGGATCCTCTCTTATGCCACCACACAAGAAAACCCTATGTTTCAAAACTAGGCTCCGATACCACTTGATGCATCCAAGGATAGTAGGAACTCATCGAGTCCAACCAATCCTTGCAGTACGAGTTGCACAATAGAAGAAAAATGAAACAAGAGGAAATGAATTCAAGATCAAATTTGTTTTTATCATACAATGAGTTACATGAACAACTACAAACAATGATACATTCTAGGATTACAAGCCTAATTAGAAACTTTTATAGATTATCTTTTATACTATCTACTATCACAATAGATACATGAAAATTTTGTAGAAAATTTATTCCATCCGATCTATAGACTAAAATGCTAAGATACTATTATATTTTTTCTCTCTCCTATTCCTCTCTAATGGTAAAAAATACATGAGTATATAAGGCCTTCACAAATATCAGGTTGACCAAGATATATTACTATGGACACCTAAATTTGATTAACACATCTAATCACATTTAGTGCCTTCTAGGACATTATCAACTAATTAATCAGTCATTACCTAATTGATCTATGTTATCCCCTAGCTTAATTAATTCAATTAATTAGCTATAGTCTGATTTATTATTAAATGGAAACCAATGGCCTAATAGTTAATTAAATCCCCTTTCCCCTATTAGATTAAATGAATGTATTTATTCATTTAGTTTAATTCATATTATCCTCTTTTCCTCCACTTGTGATTTAAATAGTTAAATCTATTCTATTTAAGCACATGGATTCGTAACCTTAACCCCTAACCTAACCAATACCAACCACGTAACCCTGATTTCAAACCCATCCCAAACCCTTCACACATACTAACCCTTCTTCATTAGATAATTAACCCTAATAAGTTAATTAAACCTTCCACTCATTCTCTCTCCTCCCATATCCATCTCCCTAATCACCTATCTTAAACCCTAACCCTAATCCTAATCTCTCCGTAAGCTTGTCACATTCTTAATCCTTGGATTAGGAATTCAACCCTAACCCGAAGTCAACCTTCTCAAGCCCTCTTAACCTCTAACCCTAATCCTAAACTCCTCCTAAGCTTGTCACATTCCTAAATCCTTGGATTAGGAATTCAAATCTATCCCAAAGTCGAACTTCTGAAGCCCTCTTAACCCTAACCCTAATCCTAAACTCTCCCTAAGATTGTCACATTCCTAATCCTTGGATTAGGAATTCAACCCCTTCCTCAAAGTCAAACTTCTCAAGCTCTATCTTATCCCCTCACCCATGCCTCATTAAGACCCTCATTAATTCCTCATTAATGCTCTTACAACCCTCATTACTCACCTTATCTTAAAGAGTCTTCTCTCATCCCTTTGCACATGTACCAAAATGGTCATATTAATCTCCCCTCACATCCCTCTCCTTGTGACACTTGTCACAATGAGAGGTACTTAAAGAAGCACAATACTTGTACTCTCTTCTAGGTGCATCTGAACCCCTCTTTAGGTTTACATCCTGACCACTCATTCTAAGTCCATTTTCCTATAAATAGAACCTCTTCCCTTCAAAAATTAGTCCATCTTTTATGCAAACTTATAATTCCAGTTTGAAGAACACCTCTTGAATCTTGAATCATATCAAATCTTGAGAACACATCCATAAGCATGGACACATCAAAAGATCAAAAGGGAGCTTGGGTCAGTTTTTAGGGAGGTTTGCACTTCCTTATGATTTTATTTTTTTTAGGCTTTCTTTTCAGTCCAATCATGTATGTATTTTTGATTTTTAGTTATTCAATGCTTTACTTTTATTATTGTATTCCTTTTATAACTAATTTATCTGCCAACAATTACATTTCCCAATGAAAAGGAAAACATATTACGGAGATAGTTCAGGACCCAAAACCATAAGGAGCTTTATCCAATGAGTGGGAGATGAAACTTAATCCTACAAACAGGTCAGCCACACACATGAAATTATTGAGAAATGAGTTGTTAAGATTCACCAATAGGGAAAACCATCACGAGATTGGAAAATATGAAGATTGGCTGGAAAAAGTGAAGAATAGGAAAATCTTGTAAAGAATCTGAAAGATCTCGAATGTGAAGTAATCAAATGATGCACGATCCTAGGAGGGTGACAAGAGAGAAGCCACAAACATGCTATAAGGATTGCAACCACTGAAAATAATCAAAAAATAATCGTAAAAAGAAATGCCAGACTGATCAAATAGGAAAAAAGGAAAACAAATGTTTCTGGTTGATGCAAGATTCCCAAGAACCCAAGATTCTCCTTCATCAAAGATGCCTTTGTGAAGAAAGTCAAGTTGCAAAGTATGAAAGGAAAATATGAATAATTGAAGATGAGATAATATGAGAACATTACTTCCTACGTGAATAACATCACCAAAATTGTTTGTGCAATCATATGCACTGGTGGAACCTTGGATGAAAATGAAATTATTTCTAAGATCCTAATATTCTTACCTCCTTACAATCACAAATTTGCTGCTATTGCAGAAATCATAAATGTGGTACCTATTTCTAGAGATGATATGATTGGTAAATTCTATTCTTTTTCAGTGAGAGAATTTGGAGATAATCTTCCTAAAGTTGAATCTGCATTTAAAGCTACTATTTATAAGGATAAGAAAAGATATGACCCTAGAGAAAGTTCATCTAAGTATGTATCTAGATATGCTAAGGAATGGGAAGAAATTGAAGAAGAATAAAGGAAGCTTGATGATCTTGAATCCCTAATTGAAAAATGACTACCTAAGAGATCTGGTAATATCAACAAAAGTTACCTTTGAAATGTTTTTCATGCAATAAGATTGGTCATATTGCTTCAAGATACTAGATAAAGAACCTAAATACAAGGCTAAGAAATTCAAATGTAAATATCAGAAGAAGCGTTATTATGTTGTTGATGAAGGTGTAACTGATGAAGAATTTGGAAAGAGTGAAGATGAGATTTTTTTTATTGCTATCAAAGATGAAAATCCTAGTTTGTTGAATAAGGAAAAATCCTTGATATCACATATGGATAAAAAAGGATGAATGAGTTATTGAAAGTGGTTGTTCACAACACATGAATAGAGACAATTTTTTTTTTTTGTGAAAATGGAAAAGTATGATGGTGGTGTTTTCCGATTCGGCGATGACACTTCTTGTATTATTAGAGGTAGAGGATCTATTACACTTTATGGTAAGAATAACACCGATGATGTTCTATATGTTGAAGGTATGAAGTATAAGCTTGTGAGTGTTGGATAACTAGTTGATAAAGGTTACAAATTACAATACAAGGATGTAATCTGCAATATTATTGGAAGCTCTGGAATTGAGATTTCCCCAGGAAGGAAGACTAAAGGTAATATGTTTCATTTGAAAAATTCTGAGAGTAGATGCTTGATTGCTAAGATTGATGACAATTGGTTGTGGTACAAGAGATTTTGTCATGTAAATTTTGATAACATTGTGAAGATAAGCACTACAAGAGCTATTAGATATCTACCTAGATAGTTGAAGCCTGCTAATGTGATGTGTAAGGAATGTCAATTGGGTAAGTTGACAAAGTATATTTTCAAGAGAAAGAGTTATTCTTCAAGTGGATTTCTAGATTTGGAGTATAGTGACTTATGTGGTCCTACAAGAACAAGAAAATATTATGGGGTCAAGTATTTCATTTTATTCATATATGATTACTCTAGAAAGATGTAAGTTATATTTTGAAAGATAAATTTGAAGCCTTTGATAAATTCAATATTTTCAAAGCTATGGTTGAGATTGAAACATGGTTGAAGTTAAAATGTTTGAGATCAGATAGAGGTGGTGAGTTTACTTCCACTAAGCTCAACACTTTTTGTGAGCAGGGAATATAGAGGCAAATGTCTACTCCGTGAACCCCACAAAAAAAAGACATTAAAAAGAGAAGAAATAGAACTATTCTAGACACTGGTAGAACTATGATGATTGAAGGAGATGTTACAAAGATCTATTGGAGAGAAGAAGTTATCACTGCAATCTATACATTGAACAAAGTTCAAATCAAGAAAGAGATTGGTAAGACACCTCATGAACTTTGGTATGGTCATGTTCCTACAGTGAAATATTTTATAATTTTTGGAAGCAAACACTATATCAGAAGAGATGAAGACTTAGGAAAATTTGATCCTAGATGTGACGAAGAAATATTTCTTGGTTATTCTACTAAAATAAAATCATACAAACGGTATAACCAAAGGTTGAAAAAGGTAATTGAAATTGAAAATCTAAAAGTAGATAAAAATTATTAGAAACAAATCAGATCTTGTAGATATGAATCAAATGATGAAGAAGATAATCAGATTGTGGAAGCACAAAATTAGAATCAATATGGTTTGATAGAATAGAATGAATAAGTTGATAATGAGGAAGAAGTGGAAACACAAGAGTCTACTACAAAAGAAAATCTGAAGACTCCAAGGTATGTAAAGTTAAATCAATCTAAAAATCAAATTATTGGTGATGGGAATCAGGGTGTTTTGACTAGAGAAAGAATTTCTAGAAATGAAATTTGTTTGATTTCTAAGTTTGAACTTGAGGATGTTGATGAATCATTCAAAGATGAAATTTGGGTCAAAGCGATGGAAGAAGAGTTGGAACAGATTGAGAATAATAAGACATGGATTCTTGTTCCCGGACCTAAGGATAAAAATGTGATCAGTACTAAATTGGTATTCAGAAACCAATTGAATAAAAAAGGTGAAATGGTTCAGAACAAAGCCAAACTTGTTTGCAAGGGATATTCACAGATGGAAGGTATTTATTTTGAGGATACCTTTGTTCCTATTGATACAATTCAAGTTGTTAGGATGTTTCCTACATATGATACTTATAAAGATATCAAGGTATATCAAATGGATATTAAGTCTACATTTTTTAATAGATAGTTGGAAGAGGAAGTTTGCGTTGAGAAGCCTAATGGTTTTCCTTTTACTAATGAAGATGACATGGTTTTTCAATTGAAGAAAGCACTATATGGATTGAAACAAGAACCTAGAGCCTAGTATGCAAGGTTAGATAATTATTTATTGAGACTTCTTTTAGTAAAGGTGCTTCTGATAGTAATTTGTACTTCAAAGTTGATCATGATAATATTTTAATTATTGAAGTCTTTATGGATGATATTATTTTTGGTGGAAATGACAAGTTGAGTAAGGAATTTTGTGATGAGATGTAGAAGGAATTCATGATTCCCATGATAGGTGAGATTAAATTATTTCTTGGTCTACAAATTACACAAACTGATAAAGGTATTTTCATATCTGAGTCCAAGTATGTGAAAGAGTTGTTGAAGAAATTTGGTATGGATGATTTAAAAATTATTGGTACTCCTATAATTATTGGGAAAATTGACAAAGGATGATGATTCACCTAAAGAAAATCAAATGAGATACATATCAAGGATTGATGGGTTACTATACTTGACATAAACTAGATCAGATATTATGAATGTTGTTTGCTTTGTTGCCATATTTCAAGCAGAACTGAAGGAATCACATGGCATTGTTGTTAAAAGGATATTAAAATATTTATAAGGGATAGTTGATTATGAATTATGGTATAGTAAGGATGATGAATTTATATTGAGTGCATTTATTGATATGGATTGGGAAATTAATGTGGATTATAGAAAAAAAACAAGTGGTGATGCATTCTTCTTGGGTAAGAGATTAGTTTTATGGGCAAGTAAGAAACAAAATTGTATATCACAATCTACTCTTGAAGCTAAATATGTTGCTACTACTATTAATTATACACAAGCAATATGGATGAAGCAAATGTTGAAAGATATCAGAGTGAGTATTGATGATCCTATTTCTATTTATTGTGACAATTCAAGTGCTATAATTATTTCAAAGAATATTGCGTTTCATTCAAAGAAAAAGAATATTTCTATTAAATATCATTTCTTGAGAGACAATCTCAGTGATAAAGAAGTCAGATTGGAGTATGTGTCTACAAAAGAGAAGATTGTATATATATTCATGAATCCATTGCCAAAGGATACTTTTGAGTATCTCCGAGGTAAGCTTACGGTGATTGCCCCTCCTCACCAGAGATAGAGATACATTAATTTGTATCAATCCAGTGTACTTATAGAACTCATCACTATTATAGATTGATATTTTTGGTGGTTACTTATTAGGGGGAGTTCAGATTTTGGTGAGAGATTCTTATTAAGTTTTTGAGAGAGATGTTTGTTTATATTTGGGCCTCTACGACTTAGTGCATATATGTGCCTTTTTCATTGATGTCAAAGAGGGAGAGATAGTAATGTGAAAAAAAAGTATGAGAATAAGTGGGAGAGATAGTCATTTGGGAGAGATTGTTTACTGATTGAGAAGGCTGGTTAGAGAGACTTTGAAAGATATATTATGGATATTTTTGGTAATATTGTTGATATTGTTTCTTTGTGCATTGATTAACTTTTTCACATCATATGTTTCCATAAATGTAAAAGGGGGATATTATTGAATATTGTGCATATATGCACTGGAATTAATGTTTTTTCATTGATGTCAACATATTCATACTCTTGATGACAATGTTCATGTGTGTTCCTAAGATGTTCATGTTAATCTCTAAGTTTTTGTTGATTATTTAGTGTCCACACTTAGTCATTTATCTAGGCAGTTTTAGTCAGCCACCACTGCGGCCAAGCTAAATAGTATAGGTCGAGCTACCTGGAAATTCATTACCAAGTAGAGAAGATCATAGATGCCGAGCTACCTGACAAATCCGTACCAAGCAACAAGAGTCATTAGTGCCAACCAAGAAAGCTTTGATGTGAATGTTAGGAATGTTAGTTATTCCTAGGTCAACTATTTTGGGCTGATGTAGTTGAGAATTTAATACTTTCAATAGGATAAATATGCATTTAATTATTTGATCCTAATACGTGGCATGTAGCCAATCAGAAAATTGGAATGCCTAGGAGGCATAAGCCTTTTATTTTTGATCGTTGATCTAGATCTATTCGCCAGATTCAAAGAGTATAATATGATTGCTTCTTACCCTAATTTAAAGAGATATACAGAGCACAGAGAGAAGGTGCGTACATACATGAGAGATGTGTGAAGGGTTGTTTCAAAAAGAAGCATAGATCTAGCAGAGTGGAAGAGTAGTGAGCACCAGAGTAAGACATATCAAATTATAAGATCAGAGAAGGCATTGTAAAGAGGTGATTTGTTATCAACATCAGAGTGCACATTGAATGATTAGTATTTGAGACATTCTAACAAGTGTATCAGGTGAAATCTCTTAACATAGTGGTTCTAACAGACCTTTCTAAATCTCTTAGTTGAGTGCTTACTTTACTGTAAGTTGAAATCCTTTTACAAGGTAGATTGTAATGATCTGTAGCTCTTAACCAGGCAGACCTTTAACCAGGTAGATCACCATAAGTGATCAAACTTTTGTAGCCCTAACATGCAGACTTTATTTCTACAAAAATTTTGGGTGTAATCCCCACCCCATTTTTACCTATTTGGGTTTTTGGGTTACCAAATTATGTGTATTGTGTTATTTATTTATTGTCATGGATGCTACTAGATGTTAGATCAATTTCATATATGTATGTTTGTGGATCAGTTTGTTTTAAAGTGATTAAAGTTCAAGATCTGATTCACCCCCTTCTCAGTATTTTTCTTTCCCATTATTGTATTTCCAACAATTGGTATCAGATCTTAGTTCTCCCATAAGAAGTTTTAATCAAATTGAGGGTATAGATCTGTTGGTTAACAGTTTGTCCTCCCGTTAGATTTGTAATCTCTAACTCTTTTAGCACCCAAGGTGAGAGAACAAAAGGATGTCACCAACAAATGGGTCAGTGTAAGTCTTCTATCACTACCCTCTAAATTGATAGGTATAGCTCCCTAATTTTTTTTAATCTTCAATGAATTTGTTTCTTTTGATCATCAGATTATCTTCTTATGAGTTTTAACCAAATTGCTTGTAGGCACAAACAATTCAGGCAAAGATAAGGTTTAATCTATATTCAAATCTGATCTACCTATTCTAAATGCATATTCTACTAAGGAGAACAGAAGAAGAATTGTACAGGGACAACAAATAGAATTGCTTACGCTGCAACTTCTAACATGAAATAGAATCCAAGTAGGAATTACAGTTCCACATACAATTGTACTTTCTATTCTGATGCACCTAAATTACTGAATGAATAGGGGAAGAATCATACATGACAAGCAAATAGAATTACTTTCACTGCAATCACAGACATGAAATAGAATCTAGCATGCAACTGCGGCTTCACATATGACTGTTCTAGCTATTCAAAATGCAAATGATTCACTAAAATGGCGCAAAAAACATGAGACAAAGCCTTTGTAAATAGAATCACTTCTGCTTCATTAACAAGTTTTCCGACCTTCTATACTGAATTCTTTACAGAATTTATAAACTCTACAATACATCAGCTTCTAAGAGCCAATCACCTTCCCTCTTCTTCGAATACAAAGAGATAGAATACAAAGAAAAAAACTTTTCAAGTCTGAGAACTCGAACAGTCGCTATAGAATCTGAAACTCTTCATCTCCAACCAGCATTATCGAGCTGAATCCATTGGGCCACAGAGTCGAAACATTATTTACTCTTTGAATGATTTCAAAATGCCCCATGTGATCAAAATATTAAAAGACTTTGAAACCATGGATATATCGGCCGGTGGAAAATACCAAATCTGCTTCTCCATTGCGGGAATTTGGAAAAGAGCTTCTTCGGCGGAAAATTAGAAAATAGCTTCTCCGGCGGAAAATTGGAAAAGAGCTTCTCCATTGCGAAAAATTGGAAAAGAGCTTCTCCATTTCGAAAAATTGGAAAAGAGCTTCTCCATTTTGGAAAGTTGGAAAAGAGCTTCTCCTGGCAGAAATTTGCAACTTGGCTTCTCTTCGCGGAAAATGAGACTGAAGCTTCTCCTTGGCGGAAAATTGGAAAAGAGCTTCTCCATTGTAGAAAATGTATGAGGGAGGTGCAAAACCCGCAATATGGAGAAGCCACTACCTATCTTTCCGCACGTCATTTTTAAGTCCGAGGGCTACTTAACTTAAAGCACATGCTTTATTTGATCTCTTAAAACAATAACATAATATTCCTTTTTAATAAATTGGGCCCACCTTATTATAACTAAGCTTGCAGAAAATCACTTGAGAGGTGCGAAACCCGCACAAGGCAAAGTTCTTCTTTGCAGAAAATCTCTTGAGAGGTGCGAAACCCGCACAAGGCAAAGTTCTTCTTTGCGGAAAATCTCTTGAGAGGTGCAAAATCCGCACAAGGCAAAATTCTTCTTGGCGGAAAATTACCTTCTTAGGTAGAATTCTGCAATGGAGAAGATGATTTCTGAAATCCCACCAAGCTCGTTCTTGCTCATTTCTTAACCAAATTGCTCGCCGTTTGTTGCATTAGGATCGTTGAGACCTGTAGAATTGATCCATACTAGTCTTTGATCTTTGCCTGAGAAAGAACATCGATTGGAGCACAAATCTTTGTCAAGTTAGGATCTACAACCTACCCAAAATAATGAGACCTCAGAATAACCCGCCTGTCTAAGAGAAGGAAAGGCAATGACAGGGAAACCCGACAAAGATAGCCTACCTAAGAAAGAATTAGACCTAGACTCAGACTAACCAGACTGACCATATGACTCCAAGAATGCCAAAAAAAGGGTGATTGAAAGTCAGACAACAAGATCTTGAGATGGAGATTTACAAATTGGGTAAAGTAATTGAGAATCAGAAGATTGACATTCAACTAGCTTTACATCAGCTTGAGACAACAAGATAGGAATTAAAGAAGTCCCTGATATCAAGGAAAGATTTGGCCAAACAAATGAATGATACACATTATCACGAAGAGGACACTACTAATCTATTTCAGAATGGAGACTCTACTGAGTGTGATGTAGCAATTGCGGAGATCTAATGGAAAAGAAAAATGCACTGTGTGAATAAGTCATAAATCTGAAAAAGAGAACAAGAAACAAAAACACTAAGACTATGTGAGATAGTGGAACAAAAGAAGAAAGTTGAAGATGATAAAACTATGGCTGAAGAAGAAAAAATAATGTTGACTATCAGACTTGATGAAAGAACACAGGATGTACAAATGATGACAATTAATCAGGTTGATATGGAAAATCAACTATTACTTGTGAATCAAGAGATCAGTAGGAAAGACATGGAAATTGTGAATTTGAGATCTGAGAATAGTAAATTGAAGGATGAATTGAGATCTAAGAAGAAATGAATGAAAGGTTGAATAGACCTAATGAAGCTTTGACTCATTTTGAGAACTTAATGGAAGCATCAAGGAGATCAAAAGATTCTTCTGGATTAGGCCACACTGAACAACAAACATCTACTGAGAAAGGAGAATTATCTAAGATTGGTGAAAGGAGGAATGCAAAGACAAAGAACAACAAACTTATATGCCACCACTATGGAAAATCTGGACACACAACAAACATCTACCAAAACATGAATGGTAAGTCTAATCCCAAACCTAACTTTAATGGTTTTTTTTTAGCTGTAAAAATTTTGGACATCAAGCACATGAATGTAGGAAAAAGGAAAGCAATGCACCTCCCACACCTAGATTCAATGGTAACTGTTATAACTATCAAAAATATGGACATAGAGCACAAGATTGTAGATCTAAGGCTAAACAATAATGGACATCAAAGACACAAGATAAAGTACCAAGGAAAGGTAACACTTACAATTGGGATTACAACACATGGCATAGTTGTCATTATTGTGGTGAGTATGGACATGTTCTAGAAAACTGCATAAGGAAACATTTCAGAGGAAAATCAAAGATTTGGATGAATCGAAGCTTAGTTTGTCACAATTATTTTAAAATTGGTCATATTAGGAAAGATTGCAAGACAAGGGTACATGCTCCTACTATTGAGAAGATTAGAGCATAGATGAAGCAGACATGGGTAAGGGAAACATAACTGAGTAGCAATGAAGCTACTGAAGTTGAGGTCACCCAATCTAATGGATCAGGTGATCACACCATCACTATCTAAGCAAATGAGGTATGTAAGGAACTATATTTAAATTTCATATCTTACATCAGTTCCTAACATAAATTGTGCCAAAGTCCATATCAGCATATGATAAGATGCATCAGGACATATTTTAAAGACAAAGAAAGAAAAGTCACTTAAACACTAGAGGTGCCAAGCATCAGTATTATACTAAGAGCGAGCTCACCAACATGTGTTTCAAGCTAGTTTGGGTTGTGACCAAGAGATTGTCAGAGCTGACCAAGGACAATTGTTTTGCACTCACTCCAACGGACATAATATTTATTGCAAAACTACTTTATGATCCTCAAAGCCTATAAAGGAATGAGCCGTTCATGATTATTTTCACCTTTTGATTTGAGATTTCTTGAAGTATTGAAGCATTGGTGAGCTTGATTTCATCAGAGATTTTCAAAGAATTCTGTAGCATGTCGTCGGCCCTTCAGCAAAAGTGTGAACTTTGACAGTTACCGAGGTACTATGTTTCATCTTTGAAACCCTTTACTCTTGAAATCATGGCTGCTAGTTTGTCTATACCAGCTAAGGGAATGGAGAAGGAATTGAGAAAATTTCAATTGGTTAGGAGGAACACTTATGTGCCTCCCAACTTTCAAGCCATTCCTGAGAATGCTATCAAGGGTGATCTAACTGGAGCCCTATCTTCTATCCCTTCAAAGGTACTTATGATTCACAACATTAAGGCATGTTACATGTGTAAAATTAGTGAAGTTGGAGACCATGAGCTGAGGGAATCCTACAAGAAACTATGTAAAGATGAAGCCCTAAAACTTGAACACAATCATCTAGCTGAGTGAGGGTTATGTTGAGCCCTAGAGTTCCTGAGGAATTTCAAGATTGAATGGATTAAAATTGTTCTTAGCAGGGTACATGATATGAGAATTTGGTTGGAGATTGGACCAGTAAAGATTACCAAGGATATCATACATCGTGTAAATGGTTACCCTACTATCAACAAGAAAAGGACCATGAAATGCCAAAGTAAAGAAGACATAGAGAAGGTCACTAAAGCTGTCTGGAAAAAAAGGGGAATGATAATTTCCACCATTGAAGACTTGGAACTTGATTTTGCAGTAAGGGTTATAGCTCACAAGTTCTATTAGTCGAGCTGACTAGACAGTGTGCCTTGCATTGCAGTCGACCAAGCATGGAAAATCATCAAGAAGGATCACACATATGACTTGGCTAAGATACAAATAACATAGCTTTCTGAGAACCTTGCATCAATCAGGAAAGCAAATAATTCTGTCTAAGTTTGGATCCTTTCTTGTCTGCATATTTTTCTATATTTAGAAGACTTTTCCTACCTTTGAAGACATAGTATGGAAAATAGATAGACCTATCACCCAACAGATAAATGTACTGATTCAACAATTAGGTGATAATTTTGATAATGTAATGGAAACATACTTTGTGGAGTTCAAGAAAAGTATGAGACTGAGAAGCGAAATTCCTAGTTCATTAGTTCAAAAACATTATGAGGATGTGTGCTTTCTAGTAGACACATATTACAATTATGTTCAGGCTGTAGTACCTAGGGTATCATGGTTAAGGACATTACATTATGAAGTAAACATAGATAAAACATTTCTAGCCATAACAACTTTACTAGTAGAGGAAATTGATAATACTGTTAAACATTTTGGTAATTATGAAGAAGCCAAGGCCAAAATTTCTATGAACCTAAAGGATTGTACCATGGAAAGGAAGAGGAAAAATATTGTCAAGAATCTGAAGAAGATGGTTGGCATTGCAAGTGATGAGGAATTAGAGGATGCATCTCTAGGATTAACTATTGAACAAGGAGAGAACATATCTAGTGAAGAAGAAGAAGAAAATGAGTATGAAGAGGATGTAGTTGTTAAGGGGAAATGGAAGTAGCCAATGGTTGCCAAGGAAACCAAAGTAAGCAAAGTCAAACCTTAGGCTACCCTTCCTACTGCAAATAGAACAAGGACCACGACATCATCTATTTCACCTCTTGTGGTGAAAACATCTGTATACACAAGGAAGAATGTTGTTGAGAGCAGCTCAGGGAAGAAGAAACAAGTCAAAACCAAGGCTGTGTCGAGCATTCCTAACAAAAGATCAAGGAGAAGGAGATTGATCTTGAATGATGAAGAATATGAGGAGACAGACACTGATGTGCCGAGAAACATACCTACAACATCATTCAAACATCCTACAAACATTTATGAGGTATGCAAGAATATTAGAAGTTCAACTGGGTTATCTGGATTTAAATTTGTCAAATATGAAAAACAAAGTATAGAGAATAAGGTCAAAATAAAATAATCTCTATTAGACAGATGAGTACATTCAAATTGACACCTATAGAGATAGGGAATTGTGTCCCTACAAAAATTTATGATTTCTTATCTGGTAAATGGGAACTTGCATTGATGACTAAAGGCAAATAAGGGAAGCAACTTTGGCTAGAGTCATCCCAGACTTGACAAAGAAACAAAAAGAAAAATTTGTTGAACAATATAAGAAAAATTTTGTACCTAAACATAGAGCTTATGCTATTTTGAAGAATGATATTGAAGGAGTAGCGCAACAAAGTACTCAGATTTGGAAAGATATTTTTGGGTTGTCGCACCCAAAAGAGAAGAAAATAGATGAAGGAACCTCTGAGTAGACCACCAATAAACAAGAAAAAATAGGGTCTGGACCATCAAAATAAATAGGCAAAGAGAAAACTGAAGACTCAACAATGGATAGTCCCATTAACACTACACTGGATGATAATAGAAAAGTGGATTCCAAGGATCAGGATGAGCCGGCATACACAATTATCAAATCACCTATCAAGGATACTAAGGCTAAGAAAGAGAAAGAAGATCAAGAGGTAAATACTGAAAATCCACCTATTTTAGAGGTTACTCAGACATTGTTAGATAGCGAAGACAAAATGGAAGAAATTGGAGACAAGCCTAAAGAACTAGAGGCTATACAAGTGTTGGTAAACCTACCACACTCTACTTCATCTATCCCCACTGGACCCCAAATGGGGAATGTACCTAACCAATAGGAAATCTTGATTAAGATGAAGGAAAAAACTAAATTTCTTACTGACAAATGAAAGGATATCATTGAAACTGAGCCGAATGACAGCTCACCAGAGCCCAAAAGGAGGAAGCTAAATAATTAGAAGTCACCAGGTCTAAATGTCACATTAGATGAAGTCACTGTGATTCCTAAATGGGATCCTGAGAGTTTGTCATATGAGAAGATTCATACCCTTCAAGAACTTTTGAAGAGGAAGAAGAGACAAGAAGAAATGAAGAGAGAACAAAAGAAGAAGCTAGTTCTACATGATATCAAAGATATTTTTGTAAAATATTTTGATATGGATGATGTAAATGACCAGGAACCTATATTAGAATAGCTAGTTCACATTGTACAAAAGGTGACTGATGATAATATTGAGCCAAATGACAAACTATTGCAATGGTCTAAGAGAAAGTTTGAGAATAAAGTACTGGAAAAGATATCTGAAGAGATAGCTAAAAAATAGGTTGAAATTTCTTCTCTCATTGAAATTGTAGAAGAAGTTGCAAAACAATGTATTTTCTTTGTACAAGAGACTATGTGATGAAACATTCTTTACAAAATAAAATCAACAGTTAATTGAGAAATTACACCTGGATATGAAGTCAACTGCAAGTTCACTGAGCATGGATGCTAGCTCTAGCTCCATTAATTTCAATAAGTTAAATCATACAAAAAGGAGGTTAACCAAGATTATGGTTGAAGATGGCCAAATTAGGGCCAAATTGATTATGATTCAGGCTAATTTGATACCTCATTTGGAGGTTATTTAGAAAGAACTTATAGCTGCAAGAGAATTGGTAAAGAGAGACTCTCATCTCTCTACTACAAAAATTTTGGTAAGTCTAGCTGTAGAGCTAGAAGTTATGTTGGGAGTTATGAAGTTTGTTAAAGATAGTTGGGATACTTCATTTACATTGATTCTACAACTTCATAAATAGTTTTTGGATAAGTACAACTTAACCCCTCCATCTATTAGTGACAAAAACAAGGGGGAATCAGGAAAGGAAGGAAAAAATGAGGTGAAGGTATAATATTTTTTGTTTAAGGCATGTATATTATGTAGATAATCTATTAAGTATAAAGTATAATCAAAGAGGGAGTACTGTATGTACTTAGGCAGTTTTGTGGATGTAAAAAAAATGATAAGTGTTTTTGCCACTAAATATCAAAGGGGGAGATTTTTAATCTCTAAGTTTTTGTTGATTATTTAGTATCCACACTTACTTATTTAT
Source organism: Thuja plicata (assembly GCA_018584345.1). Lineage (NCBI taxonomy): Eukaryota > Viridiplantae > Streptophyta > Pinopsida > Cupressales > Cupressaceae > Thuja > Thuja plicata. The sequence continues at coordinate 963,305 of MU227064.1, forward strand.
CTAGGCAGTTTTGGTCGGCCACCACTGCGGTCGAGCTAAATAGTGTAGGTTGAGCTACCCAACAAGTTGTTGCCGAGAAGAGAAGATCATAGATGCCGAGCTACCCAAAAAATCCATGCCGAGCAATTGGAGTCATTAGTGCCAAGCAAGACAGTTTTGATGTGAATGTTAGGAATGTTAGTTATTCCTAGGTCAACTAGTTTTGGCTGAAGTAGTTGAGAATTGTAAAGAAGAAAAATGGTGGTTTCAGGAGAGGGTTTGAATTGTTAATTGTTTATTTGTGATGATTTACTTAACCCCACTTTACACTTACTTGAATTTGATTGATTGTATATTGCAATTGTGATTGTGATTAAGGGAAGATAAGATGCTCCTTTCTTTCAGCCTCAAATACACAAATAGGAGATCCAATTTTGATCAACCTCAAAGGGTAAATACACAAATGAATCCACTATTTGGAAAGAGACCAAGAAAGGGGATCTTAAATTATGTAAATTAGTTGATTGATATGATTAATGAGAGTAATTGAAAAGAATAGGAGAAAGTACCAACCTTCCAAAATGGAAGATCAAAGATTGCTGTTTTCTGAGATCTGTAGATTGTTTTTGGAGATGCTGATAGTTGATACTAAATCAGAACACAGAGACGGACAAAACCCAAAAATATTTTTCCATTTCGATGTCGTCTTATGAAAAAGGTTGTGTTGAACTTCTTAAGATCATTGCAAATGTAATAGCACTCTCTAATTTTCTGTGTGTTCCAAATGCAACAATCTTTCTTGAATTTATATTTGATAAAAAAAACTAGAAGAGATATGTCCCTTTAGGGGACATGTCTATTCATTATAATTGTTAATGTTTCATTGATCAATTATATATTAGAATAATATAAGTTTGCATAATATATATTTAATAATATATATATATATATAAAATAACATATATATCTCACACACACACACACACATATATATATACAAATACAATATATTATTATTAATCAATATCAAAGTATTATATGTATTCTAAATGATCATACGACTCAAGCTACAAACATTAACACTCCCTCTTAGCTA
>MU227064.1:981027-999616 GCA_018584345.1 Thuja plicata
GATCACACCACCATGATGGCTAGATCTAGGATTTGAATGATGAATCTTGAATGTTTGCACCTAATCCCTTCAAAGGCTTGAAAGCTTGAATCCTTGATCTTTAATGGAGAACTTGAATTCTTGAGAAGAAGACTTGAACACCTTGAGAGCTTGAGAACTTGGAAGACTTTGTTTGCTTGATGATGGTTAGAGAAAATGAGAGGAGAGGGCTCCCTTTTATATGAAATTTGGGAACAATCTTCTAAGGAGGCATACATAGGATAATTAAATCATCATTTAAGAATTTACCCCTAGGAGAGGACCTATATTAAATATAATTTAAGAATCAACTGATTTGGAACCCGAAACAGCCAACCCGGAAGCGAGAAGAAACTTTTTGCAAAGACCGACATCCAGGAAACTGTGGGATTCTAGGTTTGGGACCCTGGGATAGGGTCGAGGTCGACCCTGTCCTAGGGTAGGGCTGAGGTTGACCCTATCCTAGGAGGTCGACCTTGTCCCTGTATCCCAAAAACAGAGTCTTGAAACCCAAAATGCAGAAATTAGTCCCGAAAGTGGTATAAGGAGTAGATCAGGGGGGATGATGCAGAAATGGGGGGATGATGTAATGGAGGTCAAATACATCCCCTAAGGAGGGATAAATGCTCTTAACATGGAAGTGCTTCCATTTTAAGATGATAGAAGAATTAATACTTTTAATAGGATAAATATGCATTTAATTATTTGATCCTTATACGTGGCATGTAGCCAATCAAAAAATTAGAATTCCTAGGAGGCATAAGCCTTTTATTTTTTATCATTGATCTAGATCTATTTTCCAGATTCAAAGAGTATAATAAGATTTCTTCTTACCCTAATTTAAAGAGATATACATAGCACAGAGAGAAGGTGCATACATACATGAGAGATGTGGAAGGGTTGTTTTGACAAGAAGCATAGATCTAGTAGAGTGGAAGAGTAGTGAGTAGCAGAGTAAGACATATCAGATTATAAGATTAGAGAAGGCATTGTAAAGAGGAGATCTGTTATCTAACAGACCTTTCTAAATCTCTTATCCAAGTGCTTACTTTAGTGTAAGTTAAAATCCTTTTACAAGGTAGATTGTAATGATCTATATCTCTTAACTGGGTAGACCTTTAACTAGGTAGATCACTAGAAGTGATCACACTTTTGTAGCCCTAACAGGCACACTTTATCATTGTAGTAGTGAAGAATTTTTGGGTGTCACCCCCACCCCATTTTTACCTATTTGGGTTTCTAGGTTACCAAATTCTATGTATTGTGTTATTTATTTACTGTCATGGATGCTACTAGATGTTAGATCAATTTCATATATGTATGTTTTTGGATCAGTTTGTTTTAAAGTGATTAAAGTTCAAGATTTGATTCACCCCCCTCTCAGTATCTTTCTTTCCCATTATTGTATTTCCAACAGTTCAGTGAGAAGATTTATTTTTGTAGGGATACTATATTGAATATCAGATGTTGCAAAGGTACAAATGGTTTCATTGATGTCTATAGTTGATACATGTCAAATTACAACGGCTCACATACTGATTCAGTTATTGAATTGGTGTGGACCAGTTATGCAATATTCTTGGTTGCTAACCCAGTGGTGAGTTCAAGACATGGATGTGTGTCCTTAGCTCGAGTGGTTCATGATTTGGATGCTAGCAAGAAATTTTATTTTATGATAGTGGTTTTTGTTTAGTGTTCCTAATGAATAGTGAAGAGATGAGTATGGATTATGAGTGTTCATTTAATGTGTCTTGCTGATGTTTCTAAATTGTGTCCTATTTGTGTTGCTAGATTGCGTTGGATTATGTGATTGGATTTGATGTTTTGTTATGTGGCATGTTGTTGTTGTTATTATCATTGGCTAACATGGTGATATAGAATGTTGGGAAGGATGGTGGTGTTATTTATGAATCTAGAGTGTGTTTGAGGATGTTGTTATTAATCATTTATGTCTTGACCAACATTCAATGGATCACATTATGTATTGAGTTGTAATGAATTAATATTGTGTAATTAGGTCCCTGGCCAACCTTGTTGAGATAAAGTTGATGTAATGTATATAAATATGTAATCACATGTGATTTTTAATATATGAGAGAGGTATGAGAGGTGTGTGAGTGGTATGAGGGAAGAGGTATAAGTAGAATCTGTAATTGAGGCCAAGATTTGATGCACTTCATTGGAACTATATTGGCATATCAGAGATGTTGTTTTTCATTTTCTGAGTTATGGACTATTGTCCAATCTAAATTTCAATTAAATATTGTTGTAATCCAGTTAGCCTTCCTTTGGGTTGAAGCCCTTTTGTATTGAGCAGTGAGCTCTAGACAGTGTGCTTGAATGCATGTGCATTCCCATTTTTAATACTTCTAATAGGGTAAAGTGCTTCTAATAGAGTACATTCATCTTGTGGGTTTGATTCCCACTATGATTTTTCCCTTAATTGAGTTTCCACGCCAAAAATATTGGTTTCATGTGTTGATTAGTGTGTTATGTTCTTGCATTCATGTTTATCATTCAGTTCAGAGATTAAGTTTATAATTTGGTTAAAGGTTTGGAGTTTTGTGACACAAATGATTCACCCACCCCCAGTTTTTAGTTGTGTGTGTTTCCTTAATTCTAACACATCCTTGATTCCACAACAAATTCCAAACATACATTTCAAGCATCTTCATGGATTTGACTAGTTTCTACATCCATCCATGAGGGTTTTTCATGTAAGATAAATTTAACAGTTATCTTGTTTACATTAATTTCTTTATGTAATTTATATTTCATTTCAAGGTTGATTCCTATACAGGGGCTTGACCAAGGCAATCCCCTTCCCACTACCTTTTTACCATTCTTCTTGTGTGTAGAAATGGGTTTTCGGAGTTTCAGATCCAGATTTCAGGAGTACAAAACCAGTGGCAAATCCTTCAAAGATTTCATCAAATTTAGAGTCTCCAAGACAAGATCAATTTTTTTGGACAAGGTTGACTTTGCTTGAAATTATCCTTTAGATCCAAAACTTTCACAGTAAGAAGTTACATGTGTCAGAGTGCCAGATCCATAACCATTTCTAATTTTAATAGTTTGGCGACAACCAAAACCAGATCTAAAGTTTACTCCTCTTCTATCTTCAAGGTGATTTTATCCCTCCTCTTTTAATCTTGCACTTACTTTTATGCATCAAATCTGATATCACATCTTGTTAATTATCTTTTTCCTTTCCATAACATTAATTCCTTTCATATATTTGTATATCATTTTTACATATCATATACATTTTAACATTGAAGGAACCCATCCCCAAATCACACTCCATCCTCAAATCTATATATGCATCCCTTCATCCTTTTGGGTTGTGCTAATGCAATTTTGGTTTGAGGGTGAGCCTTTGGGGGTGTTCCTAATGTACCATATCCCCTCCATCCATTTGATTTGGTGAGTGATCTTCTTCCATAACATTTTTTCTCACCAATTTGTATGATACATTTTAGTGAACCAAACTTATGACATTTCCTCTTTTGATCTTGGTGTTAGATTTCCTTTTAATGCTTATAGTTTACATTTTGATTTTTGGTTTTATATTATTTGTTTCATTGTCATTACATCTCTAGACATACCTTGTATGCACTTTGCATGCTTAAATTTGATAATTAAATTTTCTTGAATTGCATATTTCTTTCAAATTTCCTTGTGTTTCTCTTTCCTTTAATTCCCTTGTGCATGAGATTTATCACTTTGAGTCCAACCTATAGTATTCTAGTTAGAAGAAGTCCTAAAATTATGGGTTCCTTTGACCCTGAACCCTCCTTCTTTCTTAGGAATCTTAATGAGACCAACATGCATCTTAGTGATCCCAATCCTATCATGGAGAATAAATATTCTCATTCTTCTCATGATGAATAAGAAGCATTAAGGTCTCCTCCTATTCAAGTCCAAAAAATTTCCCATGACTTTGAGAATTTTGAACAATGGCTAGGTCAAGAAAACAATAATCCTTAAGCTCTTTCCATTGTAGAAAGCTTAAGGAAACTTATTCACAATGATGAACATGGTATAAACATCTTGCGTATAATTTATCATCTTATTGAAGCCAATGCAAAACCCATTAGGGATTATGCTCAATATTTAGGTTTTACTCCACCCACTATAAGTGTTGAGACATCTTTTCCTATCTCTACTTCCATTCCTAGTGTGTCTGCTTATGCTCCACCTATCATCATAACTTCAATTCAAAATCTCAATCCTACACATGTGAGTCTTCCTAATCCTATTTCTCCTTCTATCCCTTCAAATGTTCCATGTGTTTCATTTCCAACATCCATGACCACTTATCATAGTGTTCCTTTTTCATATTCAAACATTCCTTCAATTTCCAAAAATGCTCCTAACATTTCTCATGATTCTCATACTACCATTCTTTCTACCACTTCTACCATTAATAGTTTGGCTCAAACTGTGTCTTCTTTGCAGCAAAAAATCACTTCCATGACTCAATCCAGGTTCAAAATTCCTACTTTTGATATTTCTAGTCCCTTGTCTATGGATATTATCCATGCTGTTATCCCACAATGCATTGAGATTCCTTATCTTAACACTTATAATGGTAAGGGTGATCATGTGACTCATGTTAAAACTTTCCAAACCTTGTATAGCAATTTCTCTCATGACCATAGGTTCATGGAATATTTTTTATTAGAACCTTTTGAGACAAAGCCTTCCAATGGTATTGTTTCTTGTCTCCTTATTCAGTTGATTCCTATTAGAAACTTGCTAATGCTTTCATTGAACAATTTCAAAATAAAATTGGTGCTGAAATATCTCTAACTAATTAAATGCATTGTAAACAAGGTGTTAAAGAAAAAATTAGTGATTTCATTGGTATATTTAAGTATTTTCATGCTCATATTTCTTATCATGTGCATGATATTGATGGGCAATGCATTTTTATTGATAATTTACAAAGTAACATTAGAGGTAAGATACTTCATCATTATCAACTTCAAGTGAGTCAATTTGAGAGTACCACTTTAATGGCTCCTATTCCCATTGATAAGAGCGATGTCGCATTCAATTTAAACAAGTTTCAAAAACCAAATAACTACATCAAAATAAAAAAAACATCCAACATTGTTGATGAACAAGTGGTAGCACCATTCAAAGGTGTGGCTCCTTTGTTGTCTATTTTTAAACCTACTCATAATTATACTCAACCTTTTGAATATTTTCATAATGTGATGTTGAAGTTCATTAATGTTAATGTGTTAACAATTCTTCCTATCAAACCCATTGATACATCTAAACCTGAATCCAAATACTTTGATCCTATTTAAGATTTTTTCCAAATCATCATCAACCTGGTCATGATACTGAAAATTGTTTCCACTTGAAAAATGTTATCAAAGATCTTATTGATTTTAAGGATAGATCGGTTGATGGTGACCGTGATAAAGGAAATAAATCTATAGAAACTCCTAATGAAAACTTGAAAATATACACCAATCCTTTTCCATCTCATTCAACCAATCCTATTGATCAACCTTCTTCCCAATGCATTGACTATGATGAAAAAGTTCATGAATCCAATCATGTTATTAACCGAGTTGAGAAATTCAAACCTAAACCTCCATATTAGCCTTGCATTACCTTTGACCCTACTCAAACAATTAAAGTAACTAATGGCCTTCTCTATATTTTTTCAAAGGTTAACATGGCCTTCCTATCCATGGTTCCCTTTTTGATCCCACTTGCATGGTGAATGTGCTAACCAAAGAAAATATTTATAGTAAACAATTGAAAAAATATTTTTATGATAAATGTGATGTTCTGATTCAAGATTTCAATAGCTTCTTTTATCCTTCCCATGGTTTCATTTAATTCCCTATTAAAGTTGGTGGTAAAAATTTAGATGTTACCTTCACTATAATTCCAACTTATGATCAATTTCAAGTCAAACTTGGTCTTCATTTACCTCCATGCAATTTGTGGCTTATCCTATTCATAAATGTGTTAAATTTCCTCATAATGGAGAAATCATGAATTTTAACGATAGTATTTATCAACCTTTTTTGCCTTGTGACTTAGTTGACCTTGATTTAATTTGGTCTTCTATGAATCAACCAACTCAAACCCGTCCTGACCATCTCTTTCGATCATACAAGGCCTAAAAATTCCAAAAGATTTGTGAACTTATCAAACCTAAGGATGTTCCATCTCTTTTCCCTAGATGTGGAATTCTTCCTACACCACCCATACCTCCTCTTCGTATTTCTTATACATATAATTCTCAAACCATCTGTCAACCTAGTGTGGTTCCTTTTGTTCTTCATCATAAAAAATAAAAAGGATCTAATGTTAATTGATCGTATCCCAAACCAAATTAAAAGAAAAATGAAACACAACTGTCATGCTCATGACCACCATTGCAAGCATCATGCTAGAGCCCATCAACATGATTCTCAAAATATAGCTTCACCTCATACACCTCCTCATGCTTCACTTCCCTTTGACCAACCCATGATTGAGACAATGGAGGAACTAAATTTAAATAAAATAAAGATAAAAAACATGACAAAGAAATTCGTATGTTAGATTCTATTACAATTAATCTAGATGAAGAAGATACTCTTGATGATGATGTTCTTGATGCTAAAAATGATATTAATCCTAGTGATTTTGATAACATGTATGTGACTATTGATACTGGTCATGATTTACTAGTTATGCTTTCACAAAGTAACAAATACATCAACCTATCTTCACAGCATGGTCCTTGTTTGGAACTAGCTATTTTTGCATCTATCATGATCGATGTTTCTCCTATTGTGAGTTTCCCACTATCCTAAATACTAAATACCAATATGGGGGGGAGGCAATACACTTGATTAGCTCCACTTGTGCAGTAAATTCTACTACCTTTTGGGGATGATGATAGTTCATTTTGACATTATTCTAATACACATGAGTTATCATATGACCTACTAACCCTAGAGTTGGTAGATCCCTTTTGTTCTCTTTTTTTCATGTGCTCATTTCCCTTGATTTGTCCTTTCTTTGGTGAATTTCATACTGGAAACATTTCTTGTGGATGCATGCACACTTAATTAAATAAATTTCTCTCATTAAGGCATTTGCAATAACTTTAATGTGGGGGTATACACTTCACTCCGTGTTCACATTTTGTGTGTGCGCAACACACACACACACACACACACACACACACACACACTGATTTGATGCCATTTTCACAAGATCCAAAGACTAAACCCAATTGGTAGTGGGCCAGCATCCCTCGTGGGATTCAAAACATGGTTTAACAACCTCCTCTAGATTGTATAAGTCTAGTAGTTGTATCGGGCATTAACAATTTGATCTTTTGGTGCAATGAAAATCACTACTTATAACAAGTGGTATCAAAGCTTGGTCAGAGGTTAGAATCATGCATGCCATGGTGAGTGATGTTGGCATGGGATTGTCAGTAGTGGGCCAGTATCCCTCTCGGGATTCATGACATGGTTTAAGAGCCTCCTGTGGATTCTATAAGTCTAGTGGTTGTATCAGGCATTTATAGGTCAATCTTTGGTGCAATGATAATCACTACTTGTAACAATCTCCATTATTCATTTGGTCCTTAGACTGACCATGCACACTTGGTCCTTTGACTAACCATCCGTCTTTGATCCCTAAGGAATCTTACCTTTCCTTAGAACTTATCATTTTTTTGATGGATCCATTATTGGAAGAAATTTTCTTTAAGGATTGATCCTTTTTGATGGGTTGAACTAGCATTATATAATTTTCTAGACTATTCAATTTCATCTTTTGCAGCATTTTCCTTGTGTGGTTCATAATAAGATAGACCCTTATTGGGCTCTCTCTCTCTCTCTCTCTCTCTCTCTCTCTCTTATTTTGGTTTTGGATTTGATAAGGACTTAAGTCACTTGGGGGCTTGATGTTTCTTTGTCTCCTTAATCATCTTATGCATTTGATCTACTTTACCATGACCATGATCTTGTCCCATACTCCCACTAAAGTGGGGCATAAATGTATCATCCTAAAAAGTTAGCACCCATTATTGGTGGATTTAGGACATATTAGACCCCATTTTAGTGATTTCAAAATTTGAATGTCTTTATGATTTATTTCCTGCATCTTTTATTTTCTCTTACCAAAATTTTTCACATTCCTTAAGACCTAGATCTATTTTGAAATTAACCATGTCAGGACTAGGTTGAACTAAGTCAAACTCATCTTGGACAAGGTCTAACCAAGTCAGCCTTTTCCTCAGGCATTGAATTCAAGTGGAATCTAGGCCCAATGCAAAGGTTTTTCTTCTTGATCTTTATTTTTGGTTGGCTGAAAATATTGAATCCCAAAATGAGCATAAAAGGAAATCAAGGCATCTCATTTTGACATCCATCTATGACTATCCATTTTATGTGCAAGCAATCCATTATTATTGGTGATTTAAAGAGCAAGTGCAATCAAGTTAATTTAGGATTTAGATTCAAGATTTGAAGGAAAGAATCCAATTCAATATATCCTAGTCTCTATCCATTCAATCAAAGGAAATATTCTCTCATTGATGAAAATTTATCTCTCATGATGACCAAGTAGAGGAATTCTCAAGAAAGCAAGAAGATCCATTCACCTTCTCCATTCAAGATTTCAAGCATACATTCATTCAAGATCTAGGATTGGCAAGTATAGATCCATACATCTGTGAAGGCATCCTTGATTCAAAACAAATTCCAAACATACATTTCAATCATCTTCATGGATTTTGTTGGTAAACAGATTTGTCTTCTCGAAAACTACTTACAAATGACCCTCAAACGCCCAAAACAAGAAGACAAACTAAACTAACAGTTGAGTTATCATAGGTTGATAACCATCCTCTGAATTAAGAGGTACAACTCCCCTTAAAAATGATTTACAATGAATTAAACGACTGTTTATGTCTTTTACCAAAAGACACGAAGGCTTTCTAACACTCACCCATCACTATGGGATAAATGCAATTATGAGATTTACTAACTTCATGAAGGAAAAGATGAAAAAACAGCCATATGACTACCTATACATCTTTTCTCATGAAAGGGAAAATAAGAAGAGTTAAAATCCTAATTCCACAAAATATGAGTATGCCAACCATATGATTACATACAACATATATTTTTCGATACCCCAATGAAGGAAGATATTCAGAAACACAAGAAAGACAACCATATGATTGGTCTTAATCAGAAAAGTGAATACATGGACCACATGATTTGTTATATAGACTAATATTTATTCCTGAATAAAATAGAATGATCACAAGATCATTAATGCCCTGTCATTACCATAAAGAAAAATGTAGAAAATAAACTAATATCCCCTTTTTTCTACTATAGAACAATACAAAATGTATTCCCGTTCTCTCTGCCAAGTCACAAGACTGTTGACAGAAAAGAAGAAAACCTTCTTTTAGTGTCTGTTCTCCTTTTATCTTCCCTTGTCTCCTGATGACAGTTATCAGTTTTAATAACTAATTCTTTATTGTCTTTAAAGATTCTCCTTTTTGCGATATAGGACCTAATGTTTTTGTAAACATTAAAGCTACCTTCCAATAATAAAAATGACACTTTTTTTGCACAAGTGGTATAACTATATAATAAGTGTCCTCTAGAGAAGGAACCGTGGCCTACACATATAATCCATAATATGCTTATCATACCAATATTTATTCGATCACCCCCGAAAGATACTTAGTCACATGGAAATCGGCTTTCTTGCTTATGTTATTGTTTCTACCTGTAAATCAATCCACAATGATCTATGCTTATTCATTTATGTTCTTCATTTTGATAGAATAAAAATTGATTGTATTACAATACCCGATGGAACCTCTTCTGAAAGGATGGAAGCATGATCTATGTCACTGGGTTAGAAAGCCAATAGATGTCGATGAGCTTAGGTCAGCTTCACCATGTTTTCTCTCAGCTTCAATAATCCCTCTATTTGCGCTTCTCCATTTTAAGGTCGCATGGCAGTTTATGTTATTAGCCAAACACTATTTTTATTCTATCAAAAATATGGCACACTCTTTACACAACCAATTCGTGTTCCTTTATAATTGTTTCTAATAGTGTTGACAATTCGCCAAACACTTCATAGCCTTCCCTTTTGACTAACTTTGGACATAGTTCTTGGTTATTGCTATGCGAATTGGAGGAGCTTTCATCTCCTTATAATTTTTTTGCACAAATTCTGACTCTAGCTATCTTGATTCACGTCGATGTAGCATTCAAAACTCTTCTCGTGGAAAGTCAAACTTCAACCAATAGAGATGTCAGATTGTGAAATAATACTTCCTCGAGATAGGAATTGCTTCTATCATCTAAGCAATCATTTGATCCTCACCATTGGGGACTCCTCATTACATGACAGAACTGTCTGTATCAATTACCGGGGGTCAAACTTGACCATAGCAGCTTTGAAAAGCATTTAACAATTTGCATATTTCTGTGAGGTGTAGGAATGATGTATTCAGTTTGAGGAATTTTGTCAAACAATTTGGGGCTCTTTCTCTTTTATATCTAGGCACTAACAATTGGTAGCATGCTCTAGAAATAATCAATATATTCTCTTCATCAAAGGCCTGAGTCCCACACATATGCTTTGGATCATGCACTGAGCATTAAGTTCCATAGCGTTTTGAGATGCTAATGACTCGATTTCATATACGGGCTCCGATTGATATTTTGTTTTGTGGAATGATTGATATGATGGGCTATTACCAAGGTCGAGCTTTCCTTCATGTTTGCAAGGCATTTTGTCAAACATATCCCATGCATAGTGTGCAACAATATGTCAAGCTGAGCTGTCTGATACATAGACCCCGAAATGAGGCCATCTCCTTTGCAAGATTACATCCTCTTCGATAAAGTTGTTACTGAACAAATGTGAATGGATACTCAAAAGAGACTGTATCCATGACAGAGTTCTATAAAGGCATTCGGTATCATACATGAAAGCTAAAATTCTTCTACAACCAGAATTACTTGCCTTTGTAATGTTTTCCTTTTACCCATTTTCAATAATGTACTGGCTTCTTTACATATGAGGAATAATAAATTAAGATTTTATTCTCTACTTTATATCCCCAAACTCAACACATTGTGTTTTGATGTCAACATTGAGATTCCATTTGTCTCCCCTTATGTAGTTCAAAATTTTGGGATGGGCTTTAAACCTCCTTCCAACTTGAATCGATGCTCCGAACTGATGAGCTTGTGTTTTGAATTTTGAACCTTCAAACCTCGAATGTGTACATGTGAACTTGTACTCTCATGTTGAGCTCCCAATTTGAGTTTTTAACATAAAACTATATGCTCCAATATTCTGATTTGAACTTTGAATTTGAACCAATGAATCTGAACATTCAATCTTTGAGCCACATATCTGAATCTTTGAAATTTGAACTTTGAACCTTGAGGTTCTGGTTCAAGTTCAACATGACCCTGCAAATACAGCTTCTTCATATATCAGACTTTACAAAACATCATTAATAACAAATAAAATCAACCAAAGATTCTTTTTATGTGTTGATTTTGAAATTTGAAAATCGAGTGCTGAAAATAGGCTAATAGTTGGCTCTGACTGGGGATGTGGGTTGTAAGGGACATGAAGAATCTAAAAGCCTCTGGTAAAATACCAGTGCCTAGCCATTGGGAAATAGAGTCATAGGGTAGAGAACAAAAGGAGCTTCTTACGGAGAGGAAAAGAGCAGGGGAATGCCAAAAACATCAAAACTAAAACCAAACAACAACACAATGCCAAAAGAAAACTACCCCTAGGCACAAAAAAAAATTTATGTACAAAGGATAGGGAAAGAAGCCCATACCTTAAGTAACCCACCTGGCTGCTCATGGAAAGCCATTAACTCTACTTCCCTTAAAATTATTTTCATGTAATAAAATTGGTCATATTGTAGCTAGATGTCTTGACAATGATAGGAAGGAAAAGTTCAAGAAATTTAGGAACTTCAAAGATAAGAGCAAGAAAACATGTTATCTAGCAGAAGATGGAGTGACTGATGAAGAATCATATGGAAGAGATGATGAGAAAGAGGTAGTTTTTGTTTTAGTCAGAGAAGATCCCTCAACTGTTGTAGATGGAGATAGTGAGGAGAAAGCATAAAATTTCAAGCATGAATTTTAGTGGTGACTGGATAATAGATAATGGGTGTACACATCACATGACCGGTGACAGAAGAAAAATTATTTTAATGGAATAATGTGATGGTGGTGCAGTCAGATCTGGTAATGGCTCACCATGTGTAGTAAGAGGTAAAGGTTCAATAGTACTTAATGATAACACTAATTATAATGATGTAAATCGGGCTGACGAATAAAAGTATAACTTGTTAAGTGTTGCTCAGTTGAATAAAAAGGATTCAAATTGAAATTCAATAATGGTGTTTAGAAGATCTTAGGAACATCTAGAGATTTGATTGTTACTGGTAAAAATACTAGATGTAACCTATTTAGATTGAAATCCACTAATAAACTCTACTTGTTTGCTAAAGTTGAAGATTTTGAGTTATGGCATAAGAGATTTTGTCATGTTAATTTTAATAATATGGTAAAGGTCAGTAAGCATAAATGTGTTAGAGGTTTCCCCTTTTTAGCTAAGACTAAAAATGCTATGTGTGAAGAGTGTCAGTTGGGAAAGCTAACTAGATCTAGCTTTACAACTAAATTTTATTCATCTCATAACATTCTTGACCTTGTACACACTTACTTGTATGGACCGATGAGAATAAAGAGCTACTATGGGGATACATAATTTATCTTATTTATTGATGATTACTCAAGAATGATGTCTATTATGTTTTTAAAGGATAAATCTAATACAATCTACATGTTTAAAGTGTATAAAAAATAGTTTAAAAAGAAATAGGTAAAGCACTCAAGTTTCTTAGATCTGATAGAGGCAGTGAGTTTACTTCACATGAGTTTACAACATTTTGTGAAGATCATGGAATGAAGAGACAAATGTCAGCACCAAGGACACTGAACATCCCCACAATAGGTAATAATAATCACACCAAAGATTCTCTTAGGAATCATGTATTCAAACTAAGGATTAATTTTCCTATCATGAAGTGCATTTATATTGTCAACCCAAGGACGTATACTTGAAATGGGATAACATGATTTGTGCACTAAGTCTCTCAAAGATTCATATCACTTATGCTGCAGGAAGGAAAAATATATGAAAGAGACCTACTCTATTTCTGCAGGAAAGTAAACACAAATTGTTACTTAATGAAATTCAATAATGGCAACTGAAAACTCAACTTAAACCTATTCTATCAATCCAAAGAATTCACTATAATTATCCTTGCAAGTGCTACATGAACATACATGAGTTATAATGTCGCAGGAGAAAACAGTAAACTCTACTTAAAATTTTGTAAATGATGAAAGCACCTCTAACCTATTATAATCTAATCCACCTCCCAAGTAGGACCCCTTGTTTGGCTTCTGCTAACTACTAACATAGAATATAACTCAAAATCACTCCTTCATTATATTTCTAGAAAACTGATTACATCATAGTAAAAACAATGCATGAAACCAGAAAGAGTAACTTTGCTGTGCAAATGCAGAAATAGTATATTATCCAAATAAATATAAACTAAAAATAATATCCCTTTATATAGAGGATTGATGTTTAATCAAAGCATAGAGATAAGGTCTGGCTAATTCATGCCATAGAGAAAGGAGAATGTAACGGCCCATGACAGAATGTCATTAAGATTGGATAACCGCTTCAGCAAAGTATTGAATACAGAGAAAATATAGAAGAGTTATGTTCCTATATTCCCTAAGATGATGGTTCCTTCAATTTAGCAGGAATGTCTCACAGTGTCATAATGGTTCTCCTCTTCGCAGCTGGGACTTCATCATTTTCTCTTCAATGCAGTCGATCCACTCACAAGACTCTCCTCTTTTCTGGCAAGTTAGTAACACACACACACACACACACACACACACACACATATATATATTCAAGTCAACTATTCAACTCAATCCAAATATTAGAACACACAATCAAATAGTTATATGAAATATTGCATTAGATATATAATGTTTAGAAAAATATGTCACTACTAACTACCTATAGGCTTTGGTGGTTCTAACTGTACTTATAGCATGATCATAAGTTCAAATACTTAAAGGTTCACAAATGTTTTAGAAATAACTTAAAAAAGAGTATAAAATCAACATAAAATAGAGATAAATTATTTCTCATCAACTTCCCCCTACAAGTATAATGCTTGTCCTCAAACATTACACTTTGAAATTCCCCCGAATTCTCCAACCTTTTTCTTTCCTCTCCTGCTGCTTTTGAAGGTATAGTAGAACCCTCTTGTTTTCTCCTAGAAGTCCATCCTGTAATCTTCCTACTGCTAATCCAACTTCATAGCATTGATGTCATATAGGAGCCATAGAAGCATTGGTGGCTGAATTGTCAGGGGACACCAGAGCTCACGCCTTATTTTCCTACCTAACTATATATATTTTGGTGCCCAATGAATTGTTGCTTTAAGGTTAATAGGACTGTATGGTTCTGCTTTATTGAATACTTCTGGAAACCTATTCCTTCTATTTCTAGCACCAGCTAGGGATCTTTGAAAGGTAAAGTAGGACATCCCTTGATACTCTATATAAAATTCTTCCCTGACAGCGAAAATTTTCTTTTTGGTTTATGCTTTTATGCTCCCATAAGTAAGACTGAACCAGTCCCTTAGGAGGACATCGGGCTGACTACTTTCATCCCTCAAGGGTAGTGGTTCTGATTTCTCTTGGTCCCTATAATTATCTAATTGCCTTTCATAATTGGCTTCATTATGCATCCATGACATTAAGGCCCTTAGATGTATATCTCCAATATAGAGCAAGGGATTCCACTTAGTCTCGTCTGGAATAATGAAGTTGTGTAGATATAATTCACAAAGAAGGTTCTTTCTCCAGACAAGTAGGGTTTGGTACAAACCATAGAATTCATGAGTTGTTTTGAACTCAGACTCTATATCCTTCATAGTCATCATTAGTTGAAATAAGAGGAATTATTTTTTAAAAAAAATAGCATATACCCTGGAGGAGGCCTACAAGTTATAATTTGATCAGCTAATTTCAAGGCATGATTCATTTTCTATTTCTGCCTCTTCAGTTGCTCCTTTAGGTCTTCTATTTCCTCATTTTGATCATTGATCACTCTTTGCATTTTATTTCTTTCTTCCTTCCATTGAGTTTTATTAAAAACAAACTAATTATACAAATTGAAAAGAAGGGATTGTAGAGTAGGTGGGCCACACTCTTCTAATTGAGTATTTTTCTCCTTTGTTCTCTATATGCTTGCTTGAAATAGCTGGTGAACCAAGTTCTCCAAAAAGGCACTAGGGCATTCTGAGAGTGTGAGTGGGATGACTGTTGAGGAATTTGAAGTTCTTCCTCATTTCCTACCGATGACTCTTTCCAGGGTCACTCTGATATGTGACAGGTTCATCATCACATTTCTCATTAGATTTGGGATTTCTGATCAAATTGGGGAATTGTCTAGAATATACTCTACATGGGTGTCTACAATAGATTTTTGTGAAGCAACAAATTGATTGTCTGGGCATAATTGAGGAATTTTTCCTTTCATCCGAGTTACCCGTTCATGGAGAAGGTTTGGCCTAAGCATAGTCATGAATAGAGGTTATAGACCATACACGAGTCTGTGCAACTTATTTTTTACTAACTTTCTTCAATCTCTCTGATGCAAGATCTGATTTCCTTCTTTCCTTTGGAAGCTGTGGGGTTTTGTGGTTAATTTGCAGGAACTAAATTTCCTTCACCAAATTTTCATTTTTATCTCTTCTGAAAAGAGGTAGGCACATTTACCTCGGGAGAAGGTCTATTTTCTTTAATTTTTTTAGGTTCCCCTTCTTGGGTGGTTGTTTCCTTAGCTAGCTCGGAGGGTGTTGCGTTATCATTACTGGGTTGCTCAATAGGGTCAACCTGGGGTTGCAAAGTTTTAAGCTGAACAAATTATGACCATGCCAAGGGAGAAACTTCCCTAAGGGATTTTTCAACTAACAATTTAATTAGGGTATGGTGAGAGACAAAGTGTGTATTCCCCTTCTGGGTCTCCTTGGCACTAATACTTAGCATATTATACAAAAAATTGGGAATATTTATTGGAAGAATATGCCTTACATAGCTAAGTAATTTGAAATGATGTGCATGTAAATGAGAAAATATTCCCTCATAGGTCAGGTACCTTATAATGTACATTTCCAGATCGTTGAATGGTGGAGGAAGTGACTTGGGTTTGCATTCTTTCTTGTTTATCTCCAATGGAGGTTCTGTAGGAAGAGTAAACTGGGCTCGAGCGGACCTAGCATCATTCTCATTGGGATAATGTTACCCAATTGTTGGAAACCTAGTTACTTCTACTATGTTTTCCTCTATTACGACAATCGACAGACCCCATATAGTTTCCTTTCTCTCCTCAAATGTACTCATAAATTCTGCTTCTACCTCCTCATCAAATTCTGTTAGTTTTAGAAAATACCCCAGCCATCCACATGCATTGAACCTCTGAACTGCTTCAACATCCGTGAGTAGAGTAGTATGAACCACGAAATCATGGCACATAAACTACCCTCCCATTTTTTTGAAATGCTTCCTTCAAATATCTGTTGTAATTCTTCAATTTTTCAATTTCCTCTTCTTTACAATTTCCAAATTCCTTATTCCCTTTTAAATTACCCTAAATTTGCGCTCCCAAACTGCACTTTTTGAAACTACGGATTTTTCCTTGCAATCTTTCTATTGTATTTGAACATAATAAATAATGACACTTTTACAGAAGGAATTATAAATTTAAGTGCTAGTTTAAGTTTCACATAGCTTAATTATGTCCTTTCAGGGCCACATCAAGTCAGAAAATATGGGATTATTTAGGAATTATGGTATGACACTTGTGCGATAAATTAAAAGGACTTAATGAAACAAGACACAAGTATAGATTTGAGTTGACAGGTAATCTTATGAGAAATAATAGGGACAACTAGAAATGACTTGAAAAATTAATACACTTCCCTGCCCCCTACAAAATTAAGACAAGTGTCCACACTTGTCACACTTGGCACAGGGTAAGAAATTGGCGTAATTCCTTAATTATAAATTTATCGCAGTATTAGATATAATTGACGAAATCTATGTGCTAAAAGTGGAAAGAAAGTGAAAATTTGTACCTATCTTTTGGTTGCTGCATGCGTGAAAAAGGTGGCGAGAATGGAACAAGTGTGGTGGATGCATGCATCAACAAATGTGGCTCTTATTTAAAACATAGAAATATGGAAAGAGAGGATGACGCGGAGGATGAGTGGGTGGAAGGTAGAGAAGTTGAATGGGTTGGAAATAAGAATATAGAAAATGAATGGAGAATGGAACTTCATTTGAAAATGAAGTGTTTATTATGAGCATACACATAGGAATGTTATGCTGAAGCTGTAGGAAGAAGGTTTGCACCCTCTGCTGTAGGAAGTATTACCTGTGTGTGTGTAAATGGGTACCTGTTGAAAACAACACAAACACTCAATAGGTCATTGCATTAGTTCAAATGGTTAGTCAAAATGTTCAAAACCACTAATATCGGCCTATTGTCTTCTAACTAGAAAGAGTGTGATTAGTTGCATATTTAGCCCTTGGAATATGCTCCAAATCAGTGACCAATACTATCCTAGCATGAAGGATTTGATTCGAATTTAAACTAAAAATGATAAAAAGCATACAATCTAGCTTGAAAACATGAAATGAAAACAATAAAATAGCATGATAAAATGGATAAAATGTGAGTCTAGAGTGGATCTAACAACATAACAATGTAATTTTGATCTAAGGTGAAGGCTTATTTGCTCTCAAAACAGGCTTCTATTTATAGAAGAAAGGGAGAGAGAGAGAGGGGACAAAGCTCATTTATGAACTTGGAGGCTCATAAATGAATATGTAAGAGCCATCAATGCCCAAGACATTATTAAGGCATGGGAGAGTGATGCAGGAGCATCCTGGGTGTAAGGGCAATCTTGCATCACCCAAGAATATTTCTGTTTTCTTTTCAATAAGGGCTACCTTGTGCAGAGCTGCTATTTATGGAAACTTGCTATTTTTAGTAAGTTGGTCATACGATCTCGGAATGTTATGATTTTGCATGTGGAGGTTCATCTCGGTCATATCAGCCTGCCAGTAAAGTTTCATGGCTAGATCAGGTTTAGTTTTGAAAATATTGAAAATTTTCGGTATTGAAAATAGTGTATAGAAACTTCGAGCTCAGTTTTGAAGGCTTTAGAGGCCCCGGATGAGGTCGAAACTTGTGCTAAATGAAGTTTCTTTTTTTAGGCATTGTAGAGCTCTTCGTGGCATTTTTGAAATGGGGTTATAATAGTCAATCGGGTCAACTGGTGATGACTTATGGTCTCTGGAAGTTGGGCCACCTGAAATAGCAGAAAATAATTTTCCTTCAAAATTTTTGTTCGGGT
>MU227064.1:1025086-1042232 GCA_018584345.1 Thuja plicata
TAGGGGAATGGGTTAATTGCAAGTGGGTATTTGATTTAGGGATTTATTTAATTCCTTTATAATTAAATACTATAGCCATGTTTGATTTTGATTTGATTTGATTGGTCAAAATTGATTTAAATTGTATAGCTATAATAGTTAATATAAATTAGTGATAAAAATCACCTAGGATATTAAATTGATTTAAAGAATTATGCCAAGCAGTAACAGGGTTGTTTGGACATAAATCGAGGGTATGATCACACTTAGGGAAAATAGGGTCCATAATTGCGACAGACCAAATTCAGGTGGTTACATTACCTACTGCGCTTTTGGAGTTGTGTCTTTGAATTGCTGCAGGAAGTCATCCTTGGTCTAGGTTTGATGATAGAGATGAAGGTGATTCTCATTGACCAATAGTTTGAAATGCAATGGATCAATTTTTTTTAGCTGGACTGCTCGATTATCGAAGACATGGTTGATTTCATATGGGCCCAACCATCTTGTCTGTAGTTTTCCTGGTCTCTCTTGGAATCTAGAATCATATAGTAGTTCCTAATCACATATTTCAAATTTTTTTTTCTTGATGTGGGAGTCATTCCATTTATTCCTCTACTTTTGGACTATCTCTGTGCGATGTAATGCAATTTTTTTCATCTCATCCAAAGAGTTGAGATGCAACAGACGCTCTCCCTGTGCTACAAGAAGATCAATGTTTAACTTTAGAGCAGTACACAACGTCTTGTGCTCAAAATCAATTGGCAACATCGATGATTTCCCATACAACAATTAAAATGGAGTGAATCTTGTGGTTGTCTTCCATGTGGTTCTGTATGCCCAGGTTGCTTCTGAAAGGCGGTTTCTCTATTCACGGTGGTGCAGATGGACTACTTTTATTAGAATTGCTTCAATTTCTCTATTGGTGAATTCCACTTGACCATTGGCTTCAGGATGGTAGGAACTAGACTTCCTGCGTCTGATGTTGTATTCTTTCATGAGTTATGTGATCAGGTTTGTTGTGAATTGTGCTCCTTGATAAATTATAAGCTCTCTTGGCACACCATAATGGGTGAAGCTTTCTTGATATAGGAACTCTGCTACCTTATGATCATGTGCACGCTTCATGGCCTTTACTTCAACCCATTTGGTTAGATAGTCGATGCATACCAAAATGTAGGAATTTTCATTAGATGGAGGGTCTATAGGACCAATAAAATCCATGCCCCACTTATCAAATGGTGTGACAACCACTTTTGGATGTAAAGATAATTCATCTAATTTTTTTGGACGACCCATCCTTTGGCTTTTATCACATTTCCTGGTGTAATTGGTTGTATCTTTGTGAAGTGTGGGCCATTAATAACCTATTTTTAAGATTTTTAGAGCTATCCTCTTAGCTACAAAGTGTCCTCCATAGGGCTCATCATAAAAAGCATGGAGAATATCATATGCTTTATCTTCACATACACACCTTCTCATGACTTGGTCTAGACCAGTATAGAACAATGTATTGTCAATCCAAGCAAATTGAAAACTTTTTTCAACAACCATTCTTATGCCCTTAGGAGAGAAATGTGTAGGCATCTTGTCAGCTGCAAGGTAATTAGCTATATTTGCATAGCATGGACTCTTGACAACAATATGGAACAAATTTTCATTAGCGAATGTATCATCTACCACAGAGGTATCAATGTCATTGTCTAGAGTCTTGATAAATAATCAACTAAAACATTTTCTTTCCCTAGCTTGTCAATTATTGTTATATCAAATTACTGCAAAAGAAGAAGCCATCTTGCTAGCCTATTTGAGATGGCAGGTTTTCTCATAATATATTTGATTGTTGCATGGTCAGTATGAAAATAAAATGGATATCCTATTACATAATGGAAAAATTTATTCAAAGCATAGACCACTGCGAGTAATTCCTTTTTAGTAACTGTATAATTTAACTCTAGCCCATGTAAACGTTTGCTGATATAGTAAATAGCATTTTCAAGGTTATTAGACTTAAGGCCTAAGAGAACACCTATTGCATAGTCAGATGCATCTATATGTATATGGAATGGTAAAGACCAATCCAGCCCTCTAAGTACTGGTGCAGTTGTCAGAAGGGACTTGAGCTGCAAGTAGGATTCCTCATAGGCTGATGTATATGCAAACTCAACCCATTTTGTAAGCAAGGTGTATAGAGGAATATCTATTTGAATTAAATTTTGAATGAAGCACCTATAATAGAAAATATGTCCAAAAAAAAATCTAACATCTTTTCTTAGTAGATGTAGGCAATAAAATAATTACCTCAAATTTTGCAGGGTCTACTTAGACACCAACTTCTGAGATAAAGTGTCCTATCATCACTCCTTGCATCAACATGAAAAATTTCTCACTATTGAGGTAAAGCTTGTGTTCTTGACATATGATCAACACTTTTTCCAAGTCCTTCAAAGCTTCCTCAAAAGTACCACCAAATGTGGTGAAATTGTCCATGTATATTTCCATGCAATCATGTGATATATCAGCAAAAATGTTGATTACAACCCTTTGGAAAGTGGCTGGTGAATTACATAAACCAAAAGGTAACACATAATATGCATATGTTCCCAAAGGACATGTAAATTTTTTCTTCCCCTGATCTTCTAGAGTAATGCTAATCTGATTATAACTAGTGTATCCATCAAGAAAAGAGAAATACTTTTTACCAGCTAAGGTATCTAGAACTTGATCAATGAATGGCAAGGGAAAATGATCTTTCTTTATTGAATTATTTAGTTCTCTATAATATACACATATTCTCTATTTACCCCCCATTTTAGGCACTATGAACAAAGGTGATACCCATTTGCTGTTAGAGATTGGATAAATAAAACCAACATCCAACAACTTTTGTAGCTCAATTTTTACAATTTCTCTTAAGGTTGGGTTAATCCTTCTCTAAGGTTGGCGGAGTGGTAGACTATCTTCATTTATGTAAATTCTATGTGTATAGAGTTTTGGGTTCAATCATGTCATTTCTTCATAGTCCCAAGTAAAATATAGTTCATGTTTACAAAGGAGTTGAGTTAATAATGCCAATTGTTGTGGTGGCAATTTACTGTTAATATGAAGATTGTAACCAGGAGAGAGTTCCACATTAGTTGTCATCTCTAGCATTGATACCTCAGGTATTGGGCTTGTAGATATCTCACTGGGTAGTAATTGATGGATAATGTCAGGTTCCACTGGGAAAACATAGTCCTAATAGGTAGACAACTGTAGAATAGAGATTTCAGAAATATATTTTTCTAACACAATTATTGGTAAGGATAATTTGAATCACATCATATTCTTCTGAAATTTTAGGAAGGATTGTATGTTTAACATCATTAGTTGAGAAACAAAGTTTAACTCTTCTTCCTCATCTACCAAAACTGGCCAAATAGGAGTACTCAAATCTAGTTGGGGCTGGGCATGAGGATATAATGCTAGCTTCTTGACTGCTTAGCCATTTGAAATTGTCATGTTACCTAATCTATAACTAATATTGGCATCATTAGTGGCTAACCAAGGTCTTCCAAGGATAACTAGATAACGAACAAAGTTAACCTTAGGTGATAATATCAGGAAGTCAGCAGGATATTCCCATGAATCCAATGTGACTACTATATCTTCTATGATGTCATCTGGGGTGACAGTGGAACTATCTGCAAGTTGTAAGACTATTGGAGTGGTTCTCAATCCCTCTATACTCAACCTATGCATGATATCCTTAGTCATAAAATTTAAAGCTACTCCCCAATCTACTAGAGAATTCTTCACAGACTGGCCGTTAATTATAATATCAACAACTAGGCTTCCAGGGTCAGAGTACTTTGGAATGAATATCTTTCCCAACATAATATCTACAAGTTGACCTATAACATGTACTATTTGGGGATCCTTTTTCTTACATCCAGGCATTTTGAGGCATGCTTCTTTAATGACTTTTTTATAAAGAGGAACATCTTTAATAGCTTGAAACAGTGGAATCTGGCTATGCATTTTTTCAACTGGTCAAGGATATCAAATGGTGTTTCTTCCTAGGATATAGGTTTGTCCATGCTAAGCCTTTGTGGAAAGGGAGGATTAATTGAGGTGTGAACATCAATTTAACTTGGTATATCATTTGGTGGGATAGTATATGGAAAAGTAGTTTTTGGAAGTGGTGTTGATGATGCAAGAATGTCTGGAACTTCCATTATAACAAGAGAATTTGGTGTAGGAAGGGTAGTACCCGATCTCAAGTGAATATCAGTTATCTCTAGTGTGTAGGTAGGGTATTACTGAGCATTTGTAGCATACATTCGTTTCTTTTGTTGCTTGTTGTTAGGATTGGACTGTGGCTGAGTAGGTAATTGGGTTGGCCTTGGAGTAGGACTTATGCTTGTAGGAGGTGTCCTTATTGTAGGTTGAGACACTGGAGGTGGTAAGGGTGGATAACTAGGATTTTGATTAGGCCATTATTGTGGTTCTCTCCATTAGTTATTTGGTTTCCAATTCCCCTATGGTGGTTTCCATTGATTTTGAGGTTGTGGCCATTGGGTTTGTTGTGGGTTAAGCCATTGGTTTTGCTGAGTATTAGGTTAGGCATTGTTCCAAGTAGGTTGGGAGTAATGAGAAGTATTTTGATAATTTTGGTTCTGCCATTAATTATTGTAAGGATTAGAAAATTGCAAAATGTTTTGAGGCATAACTTGTCTTGAATCCCATGGCCGACATTGAGCAAAAAAGAACACTTGCTCGTCATCTCCTTCTATTTTAATGTACTCTCTAGGAAGGTGTTGGTTCTCCAAATTTTCCACTAGCTTGCACCCACAATATTTCTTTTGCTTGTGGTAGTGAGGACAGTACTTAGCTAGTTGTGCTTCAGCATCTGCATGCTTCTTCTTGGAAGTCATTGTATCTAGGTGTGTAGCAACATTATTGATGATATCTTTCTTGAAATCTGACAACAAGTTTGAGATTTCTAGCTTAGGAATGCCCAAACTATTTCCCTTAGCAAGTGTAGACCGAAATCCTTTGCCCTTATTTATGGTTGATCTTGAATAGTTGAGGCATATTTTCTTAAGTTCATCCCAGAAAGATTGGGATATATCTCCTCTAGCCATGAGGTGTAGTGCTTCCAGGAAGTTATCATTTACTCACCTAAAAAAGATGAGGTTTTGTGAATCCTCCTCCATCACATGTTGTGGATTCTTCTATAGGTTGTACAAGAAGCATGAAACATAATCTTCCATAGTTTCATCTTCCTTCTGTGACATGAAAAAAATTTCATCCCCTCTCATATCACCCCCCTTGAAATACTCTTTGTATTTTTGTAGAAATAGAGTCTGCATCTCATCGCAATTGGTTGCTACATTAGCCCCTAATCCCATAAACCATTGTAGGGAAGAATCCTTCAATGTTTCTGGAAAAAACTTGAGCTTGTGGAAATCATTTTTGTATTTAAAGATTTGAAAAATAATATCAAACTCAAATAGAAAGGTGTCAGGGTCCTCAGTGATTAGGCCATAGAACTTTGGAAGTGCAGCAGGGGGTATGTTTTTGAGATTAGCATTATGGATAAGGCTAGGAAGAGGAAATGGAAATGTAGGTTGTGCCATTACTAGAGGTATTTGGAAATGGAGTTGCTGTTGGAAAGGAACATTAGCAACAGGATTATGAATGATAGGTGCACTTGGAATGGAGTTGTCAAGAAAACTGGCTAAAATTTCAGCAAAAGGTCGAAGACCAACTGGATCAAAAGGTTATACTTCAGATGAAAATGCTACAGGAAATTAAGGACTTGCATCAACAAAAGGTAATTCAACTTCTTCAAATTCTTTGTTCAAATTAACAGACTCTCTTGGAAGGAATCTTCCATGGTCATCTCATCTTCTTCCTCTTCGATGCATGCAAGTAATTATGTAAACTTGTGAAGCAAGTTTAGGTCTGAAAATTGCTATCTAGAAAATAGGGAATTATCTAAAAATGAAAAATTACTCAATAAGGTTCTCAACTTAACACCATCCCCGACAATGACACCAAAAATGCACATCCCCAGAATAGGTAATAATAATCATGCCAAAGCTTCTCCTAGGAATAGTGTATTCAAACTAAGGATTATTTTTCTTATCATGAAGTGCATTTGAATTGTCAACCCAAATACATATGCTTGAAATGGGACAACATGATTTGTGAACTAAGTCTCTCAAAGAGTCATATCACCTATGCTACAGGAAGGAAAAATACATGAAAGAGACCTACGCTATTACTATAGGAAAGTAAACACACACTGCTACTTAATGAAATTAATGCTGACATCTGAAAAAAAAACTTAAACCTATTCTATCAACCCAAAGCATTCACTTTAATTATCCTTGCAAGTGTTGTAGGAACATACATGAGTTATAAAACTACAGGAGAAAATAGTAAACTCTACTTAAAATGTTTTAAATGATGAAAGAAACTATAATCTATTCTAATCTAATCCACCTCCCAAGTGGGCCCCCTTGTTTGGCTGCTACTAACTACTAACATAGAATATAACTCAAAATCACTCCATTATATTTCTAGATAACCGATTACATCATAGTTAAAATAATGCATGAAACCAGAAAGAGTAACTTTGTTGTGCAAATGCAACAATAGTATATTATCCAAATAAATAAAAACTAAAAATAATATCCCTTTATATAGAGGATTGATGTTTATTCAAAGCATAGAGATAAAGTTTGACTAATTTACGCCATACAGAAAGGAGAATGTAAAAGCCCACGATAGAATGTCATAAATACTAGATAACTGCTTCAGCAAAGTATTGACCGTAGAGAAAATATAGCAGAGTTATGTTCCTATATTCCTTGAGATGATGATTCCTTCAATTTAGCAGGCATGTCTCACGGTTTCATAACAGTTCTCCCCGTCACATCTGGGACTTCATCATTTTCTCTTCAATGCAGTCGATCCACTCACAAGACACTTATATATATATATATATATTCAAGTCAACTATTCAACTCAATCCAAATATTAGAACACACATTCAAATAGTTATATGAAGTACTGCATTAGATATATAATTTTTACCAAAATATGTCACTACTAACTACCCATAGGATTTGGTGATTCTGACTATACTTATATCATGATCATAAGTTCAAATACTTAAAGGTTCACAAATGTTTTAGAAATGTCTTAAAATAGAGTATAAAATCAAAATAAAATAGAGACAAATTGTTTCTCATCGGACAACACAACAAAATGGAATTTCTGAGAGAAGAAAAAGATCCATAATTGATTATGCAAGAACACGTTTGATATAAAAGGGAGTGGCTCAAACATTTTGGAGAGAAGTTGTAAGTAGTGTTGTTTATACTTTGAACCAGGTACAACTTTAGAAAGGTACAAACAAAACACTTTATGAGCTATGGTATAGTCATACTCCTAGTGTCAATTACTTCAAAATATTTGGAAGAAAATGTTACATAAAGAAGGATGATCAAGATGGTAAATTTGATTCTAAGAGTGATGAAGGAATATTTCTTGGCTATTCTAATTGAAGTAAATCTTATAAATGTTTAAACAAGCATACTAACAAGATGATTGAAAGTGAAAATGTTAGAATTGATGAGTTTTATGAGAAAAATGAAGAAGAGAGCAAGAAGGAACTGGAAGACTATGACAGGTTTGTTTATGTTCAACCGGTGGAGCCAAATAGTACAATAGGTGACTAAAGTGATCAATGATGCACAACCAGTGAATGATGATGAAGGTAACCAAAGAACAAAATTGGTACTCCCAAGGTTTGTGAAACTCAATCATACACAAGATCAGATTATTGGAGATAAAAATGTTGGAGTGATGACAAGAAGAAAGGTAAGAGAAATCATTTGTATGCTATCTGAATTATAACCTAAAATTATTAAATATGTTGGTGCCACTAAGAGAGGGGGGTGAATCAGACAACTCAAAAAATTAAACTCTTAAAGTGAACTCATTGATTCACTTGGTAAGTACTGAATACAGTAAATAACCAATTCACCAAATAACATAAAAAATAATCAATCATTCAAACTTAGCAACATAAGATTAACTCATTCACACATGATATAACTCATTAATATAGGATTTAAAGAGGAAACCCAATTTTGGAAAGAAAATTGTGGGAATTGTAACCCACAATAAAAATTGTACCCTTCTGAAGTATGCTCGGTTAAGAACTTATCTTGTTAAAGATTAAAAACACATTTGTGAAATGTGACCTTGTTAGGGGATTTACCTCAGATCTATTAAGATCTTCACCCTATTAGGAGTGGCCTTGTTAGAGGTCTTCAAACACTCTTTTGGAATGTCACCTAAGTTTAGGTTTTACAAATAGGATGGTTAAATCCACTCGGTTAAGAGATTTCTCTATTACAAATATTAATAAGCAACAGTAAACTTTGATCTACAAAAATTAGCAACTCACTATGCTTGAATCAGATCCTTTATGCTCAATTGAATACTGCCATCACATACTCCATTGATCTCTTTCTCAGTTTGTAGATTCTTTGATCTGTCTTTCACGGTTCTTCTCAGTAAATGTTGTTCTTTAGCTTTTTCTTTTCTTTTCTCAATTCTCCAGCAGTCTTACACTCTGTTTAATTCTCATTCCTTATATAGACATAATTTTGCCTCTTAATCTCATTAATTTTATTTTCCTTCCTTTTCTTTCAATCGTTCAATCATCTTCTTCAAATTTCTCAACTCGGTAAACCAAAACACTTTTACCTCAGAACTTGTAACTTTTGTTGGAACTTTCACTTTTCTATTTAACCACTTGATCTTTACCTTAGATCTTCATATTGAATTTTTCTATTCCTAGATCTTGTAACAAACTTCATTTAATTCATTTCCTCATTAAGTTCACCATCACTTTGCATTAAATCATCATTTAATATTTGTATATTATACTCGGTAAAACTTTCTTTGCAAATCAGTAACTAACTTCATACTACCTAGTGTTTCTTTCTCTCGGTGCTCAATAACTATAACCAACTCACATAAAATTCTACCGACTCACATAACATTCTATCGACTTACTCAGTCTAGCTTGTTAAAGTATCTCTTTCAGTCATAACTTTATTCACTTTAGTTCCTGACTTGATCAATCAAATGTGCTGATTTGATAACATTAAATATATAGTAGAAAACAACTAAAACATCATTACTTCATCATTATCTAATCTATATTTGTCACCCATTTAACTTGTCTTGTTAAGATATGGTAACACAGTAAAAATCAATTAATCAGTTGCTTGACATCAACGAAAAAACAAAAAATGATCTAACCATTTCTATAATCACGATACTCAATATCATTCGGTCTTCATCATCTCCATTAGATAAAAATTAGTTAATCAACAATGTCTCCCTTTGGCATTGATGGCAATCACTATAACAGTGTTATAGTAATTGATGATGACAGCTCTCAAATACATAATTATACTCCCTCTGAGTTGATATATCTGTTTCCACTTTGATCTCTCTAATCTGAATCTCCCTCTTGGATAAATATTCTATTTTTGTAACATATATTTTGAATTTCCTTCATGATTAAATATTTTCAATTCATTCTTCTCCCTCAACATCTCTCTGTAGATAAGTGTCATCAATTTGTTATTCTCCCTCTTTGACAACAATGCCAAAAAGTCATACTCTTGAAAAACTTGTTTCAGTAGTGGATTATACCTTACATGTAATCATAAAAAATTACATACCAAAACCTTTTCACAACTTTAGGAATCACATAACGTGTGTCATACTAACATCAATTTAGAAATAGATATTCTAATGAAATATAGAATTGATGCAACATGCTGCATGATCCTTAGTGAACATTGGATAGGGGAAGAACCCCTAATTTACCTCTTAGATACTCAAAAGCATCCTTAGGTGGTGGCTTTGTAAAGATATCAGCCAATTGTTCCTTTGAATTCACATATTCCAACTTCACATTCTTCTCTTGAACTTGTTCTCTCAAGTAGTGATACTTGGTATAAATATGCTTGATCTTTGAATGCATAACCAGGTTATTTTATATATTAATAGCACTTGTATTATCACAAAAAATAGTAACCAGATTTGTGATCTCTTCTTTCATACCTTCAAGTAATTGCTTAATCCATACTATGTTTGCACAATTTATAGAAGCAGCAACATATTCAGCCTCAATAGTAGACTGTGAAATACAACTTTGTTTCTTGTGCAACCATGTAACCAATATTTCACCTAGAAAGAATGCTCCTCCACTAGTACTTTTATTATCATCAACACTTCTAGCCCAATCTGCATCAGTGTATACTTGCATATCAAAAGTACCTCCTTTCTTGTATAGTAACCCAAAATCTTATGTGCCTTTCAGGTATCTCAAAATCCTTTTTACTGTAGACATATGTGTTTCCTTTGGATTATAAGAAAATCTTGCAACTATTCCAACGACGTGCTATATCAGGTCTGTTGTGAACAACATACTGCAATTTACCAATCATGGATCGGTAAAGAGTATTATCCACCTCTTCTATTTCATCCTCTTTAGATAATTTACATCCAGTAACCATTGGTGTTCCAATAGGTTTGGAATCTTCCATACAAAAAGTTTTAAGAATCTCTTTAATATATTTGTCTTGTGTAATATAGATTCCTCCATTAACTTGTTGTATTTGTAGACCTAGAAATAACTTAATCTCTCCAATCATTGACATCTCAAACTCTTTTCTCATTTCATCAACAAATCATTTACATAAAGTGTCATTGCCTCCAAATATAATATCATCAACAAAAATTTCAGCAATTAAAACTTTATTATCACTGTCACATTTCAAGTAAACATTACTGTTATCACTTGTTCTTTGAAATCCTATTTTGATTAGATAAGAGTGCAGTCTCTCATACCATGCTCGGGGTGCTTTTTTAAATCCATATAAAGCTTTATGTAACTTTCATACCTTGTTCTTGTTTATGTTCTCAATGAATCCTTCTGGTCGCTCAATGTATACTTCTTCCTCAAATATCCCATTAAGAAATGTAGACTTAACATTCATCTGATAAAATTTGAATCTTTTGTAAGCGGTATATGCTAGAATTATTCTAACTCCTTCTAGTCTAGCAATAGGTGCAAAATTATCTCCATAGTCAATTCCTTCTTCTTGTGTATAACCTTTGCAAACCAATCTAGCTTTATTTCTGATAAGTTTTCCATGCTCATCCAGTTTTCATCTAAAAATGCATTTAGAACCAATCACATTTTTGTCTTTAGGCCTGGGTACTAAATTCCATGTCTTTTATTCTCAATTTGATCATAATCTTCATTCATATCTTTCATCCAATCCTCATTATACAGTGCTTCCATAATTTTCTTTAGCTCAAATGAAGATATCAAACATGTATTGTCTCTGGCCTTGCTCCTTTTCATGACTTCGGCTTCCTTATTTCCAATAATATTTCTCAGGGAATGGTGCCTTCTCACATATTTTTCCAAAATAGGATCGGTAGGTCTCATTTCATCAATATTAACATTTTGTTGTGGAACTTCTTGTACATCTTCCTTCTTGGTAGGTTCTCTCGGTAAAGTTTCAGGTGCATCATGTTGTACATATACAAACTTATCATAATCATTAGGTTCCTTCTTACTATCTTCTTCATTCCTTTCTACAAATTCATCAATTCTCACATTTGTAATTTCCACCATTTTGTTAGTAACCTTGTTCAAACATTTGTAAGCTTTACTCTTTGTAGAATATACTAAGAATATCCCTTCATCTCCTTTTGAATCAAACTTTCCTTCTCTAGAATATTTCAGAATATAACATTTGCTCCCAAATATTTTAAAGTAACTAACATTAGGTTTTTGATCATACCAAATTTGATAAGGTGTCTTGTTGGTACCTTTCTTCATTTGTACTCAGTTCAATGTGTAAACAACAATACTCATAGCTTCCCTCTAGAAGTTTTGTGAAACTCACTTTTCAATCATTAGTGTCCTAGCATAATTAACAATGGATCTATTCCTTCTCTCATCAATCCCATTCTATTGTGTTGTTCTCAGTGCTGACAACTATCTCTTTATTCCATTCTCATTAAAAAATAATGTAAACTCATTAGAAGTAAACTCAACTCCTCTATTAGATCTTAGACATTTCAACTGTATTCTAGTTTCTTTTTCAACTCGAGTCTTATACCACTTAAACATTTGAAATGCATCATATTTTTCTCTTAAGAACATTACAGACATCATTCTTGAATAATCATCTACAAATAAAATAAAATAATTGTCTCCATAATAACTTTGAGTTCTCATCGATCCACATAAATAGTATGAACCAAATCCATAATACCTTGTGTAACATAAGTCTTGCTTGCAAATCTATATTTAGTCATCTTACCCATCTTACATTCTCTGCACATAGCATTCTTTGGTTTTTCAAGTCTCGGTAGTCCTCTTACTCTATTCTTCTTACTCACTTTGATCAAGTTATCAAAATTAATATGACAAAGCTTTTTGTTCCATAACCAAACAACTTCAACTTTAGCAAATAGGCAACTCTTCATAGAAGTATCAAGATAAAATAGATTACCTTTAGATTTTTCTCCAATAGAAATTAGATCACTCTTCTCACTAAATATTTTCACTCTTCCATATTGAAATTCCAGTTGGTGAGTTGTATTGTTAAGCTATGCAAAACTCAACAAATTATACTTTAATCCTTCAACCCAATATACATCATCACATCTTATGTTATTCAGTAGAATTATAGATCCTTTTCCTTTCATAGGATACAGAGCATCATTACCAAATCTACCATAACCTCCATCATGCTTTTCCAAGGAAATAAACTTAAGTGTGTCACCAGTCATGTGGTGTGAACAACCACTATCTATAATCCATCTTTCATTCTTACTTACTTGTGATATTAGGGCTCTAGGTGCTTCATAAGAGTCATCTTTTACAGCAACATAAATAACTTCTTTCTCCTTATTGCTCTCAATAGAATCATCATCACTTTGTCCTTTATTAGAAATATAACAAGATTTCTTACCTTTGTTTTTGTAGTCTGTGTATCTCCTGAATACATTTTCTCTCTTGTCCTTATCTTTCTTTTCCTCCTTATCATTCTCTAGACAGTTAGATGCAAAGTGATCAATTTTATCACAATTAAAAATTTTCAAGGGTAACTTACCTCAGTATTTTCCTTTGCCTCTTTGTAACCTTCTAGCGAACAAAGCTTCAAATTCTCTTTCATTCTCCTCACATTGAGTAAATAGATCATCAAGTCCTTCAGTGCAACTATAGAATTTCTCATTAGCACTGCTTAAATAACCATCTCTAGTAGTAGCTTCCCTAGCCTTTCCAATCTTTAAATTAGAATTAAAATCATATTCAACCTTAGAAATAGCAGGTACACTATTGTCAAAATAATTAAGTTCAAATGCAGTTAACTTCCAATAGTGATATCCAGTGAAACATTCATTTGGGGTATAGATCTCAGCTCTAATATAGAAGATACATGAGTAACATAACTCGGTATTAGAGTTCTCAACATTTTTCTTGTACAATAATCCTATGTTATGATACCACCATCTCCTCTGATATAATTATAGGTCTCCTTAAGTCTTGTACTATATTGTATTATGTTCTCTCCTTCCTTCATCCTCACAGAGTCAAATAATTTTCCTCTCAAACTTTCTTCTTTAGCCTTCGGAACATTTTGATCTCTGTCATGTTAGGAATAACTGAGAGAGGGAGGGGGGGGGGGTGAATCAGTGGCCTCAAAAATTAATCCTTAAATCAACCCTTAAAACTTATTACCACTTTTAAGCCTCTAGTTATTTTCAGTCCTACAAGATGAATGCCTTGAAATACTTATAACAATTACTACTTGTCAAAATTCTTAGTAAATATCTCTTCTATATATTTACTGATAAGCAATCTTTCATTTAGCGAAACACAGTAAATAGCTAGAGTATACCGATCAATCCAGAATTGCATATGTGAAATGTAAAACTGTAAAGTAATGAAACATAAACACATAACACATGGATTTTTAACATGGAAACCCTATTAAGGGAAAAACCACTGGGATCGGTACCCCAAATTTTCATTCTTCTAAAGTGAGCTTGGTTAAGTGCCAACCCTGTTAAAGGTTACAAACACACTGTTAGGTGTGACCTTGTTAAAGGATTTAAAAGATAGTTTATCACCTAGTATCTGGCATCTAATGCTACCATCCTTGATCAAACACTCACTTGGCCTGTCAATAGGTATCAGGATATCCAATGCTACTTTCTATGATCAAATGTTTTGATACTCCTTGGGATGTATCTCAATTACAAAAGACTTTTAAGTCCTGCTTGGTTAAGAGACTTGATACTTCAATGGTTAAATTGAAATACTAAAGTGATATGTTCACACATACAACTTGGATTGTAGATTGTCAGATCTATTGTAAGTGCATTACCTCTCTAATCAATATAATCAATTCAATACCTTTGCTCCACACTATTCTTCTCTATGATGTTGTTTTACTGTTCATCGATGTCTGCAGAATCTAGCTCTTTCCTCAGCTTGTTGATCAGGTCTGAATGAAGACTTTCTTCTTCTGCAGAATCTCTTCAGCATCTATTCTCCCTTCTCTTGTTCACCCCACAATTTGTAATGAATTGAGTTTGTCTCTTTATAGACATGATTCACCATTTCTTGGCTTTCTTGATTCTTGGCGTGATCCACAATTCTCGCCAATTAGATTTAAAGAAAAAATCTAGTTTTATCTTGTTGAGATCTTCTTGCCAATTGGAAAAGTCAACTTTAAATCAATTACTTATCTCTGGATTTATCTTGTCGATTAAAAAAATCATAAGTATCAGTTAAGTCTATTTATAGCTCTTGATAGCTAAGTATTTTGTCATTTTTGAACTCTTTGTTCTGTCGGTCAACACTTTAGTTAGTCATTAGTGATAACTCATTGTTCCATTGGTGTGAATTCAGTTGTCTTTGGGATCTCTATCTGTTGGGAAACACTTTAATTATGTCTTTCAGGTTACTCTATCCTTTTCTTGTCAGGAAACATTGTTACTTTGCTCATCGATAATGTTGTGCATTTTCTCATCGGGTAACACTGTGACTTTTCTCTTTTACTCTGACCATCGGCGTGCACTCCGTCGGTGTATACAGTCACTTTGTGAATACTTGACTTATATGCATTACTGATAGCATAGCCTTTGATTCATTGGTTCTTTGAAGTCTTTGAAATTATGTCCATGACCATATAGATTATATCAAGTTGACATCAATGACAATATAATATAATAACTAATTTAATGCCTTGCATGATCATCAACTTAACATCTTCAAACATTCAATCAATTATAGTTCATCAATCTCTCCTTTTGGCATTGATGGAAACACACTACATTATCACACTATATTACTACTAATACAATATGAAATATAACAATTTAATTTCATCAAACTACCAATCTTATGTACTATAACTGATACAAATATCTCATCCTCGGTAAGTTCATATAACTTAGATTTGATTCTTGCATATTTCTTTCTATCTTCAATCCCTTCACTGGATAGATGTAGAATCTTTCTTTCTCTGATGTGATGTGTTCTTCTCTTGTGTTAAACTCTCTCCCTTTGAATGTTCCCTTTTCTTTGATGTCTTTTGTCAGCAATTCTTTTTCCTTTGTATGTACTCTCCCTTTCTTGTTACATCTCTCCCTCTGGATAATGTGATGGATATAATCTCTCCCTATATGTAATTTCTCCCTGAAGTGATAATCTTGAAGTGATAATGGATATAATCTCTCCCTTTAACAACAATGCCAAACATATATTTTTGATATTAATGCCAAACAAATCCTCTCTATCCATAATATACTCCTTGAATTCCCCAATCCATCAACAATACAATAACTATGGTGCTCGAAGTAGATAAATACCTTGTTGTGTATAGATTTATCTTTGAATTCCATCTCTCTACTTGCATCAACTTGAATGATATTCTGATAATATGTAGGCTAATGCAGCCTTCTAGTCATCTTAATGACTAGTAGACAAGGGTCTGACCCCTAGTCTCTTTCTCAAGTACTCAAATGCATCCTTGGGTAGTGGCTTGGTGAAAATATCCGCCAATTGTTCCTTTGATTGCACATACTCAAGTATCACCTCCTTTTCTTGAACTTGTTCTCTTAAATAATGATACTTGATGGCAATATGCTTTGTTTTAGCATGCATGACTGGATTCTTGGAAATGTTTATTGCACTTGTATTATCACAATAGATAATCACTGGTTCAAGAATTTTTATATGCATATGTTCTAGTAACTATTTGATCCATGAAATATTTGAGCAATTTGTAGTAGCAACAACATACTCTGCTTTTGTAGTAGACTAAAAGATGCATCCTTGCTTCTTGCTGATCCATGTGACAAGTCTATCACCCATAAAGAATGTTCCTCCAGTTGTGCTCTTTCGGCCATCAATATTTCTAGCCCAATCAATGTCGGTAAAGACCTTAAGTTCAAATTTTCCTTCTCTTCTATACCATAAGCCATATTCCTTGGTATTCTTAAGATATCTTAGGATTCTTTTCACAGTAGTCATATGTGATTCCCTAGGATTAGCAGAAAATATTGCAACTATTCCTACTACATGTGCAATATCTAGTCTAGTATGTACAACATACATGAGTTTCCTAATCATTGATCTATACAAAGTCTGATTTACCTCTAATGACTTGTCCTCCTTTGTTAGCTTACATCCTATTGTCATTGGTGTTCCAACTAGTTTGGACTCTTCCATCTTGAATATTTTCAGCACTTCCTTGATGTATTTGGATTATGTAATGAACATACCTTCATCTTGTTGCATGATCCGCAGACCAAGAAAGAACTTGATCTCTCCAAACATAAACATCTCAAACTCTTTTCTCATTTCATTTGCAAATGATTTGCATAGCATATCATTCCCTCCAAATATGATGTCATCAAAAAATATCCCAGCAATCAAAATGTTAGCATCAATATCTTCCTTCAAATAAAGATTACTATTTTCACTAGTCCTTACAAATCCAATACTTATAAGATAGGAATGAAGTCTTTCATACCAGGCTCAGGGTGCTTGTTT
>MU227064.1:1055939-1074795 GCA_018584345.1 Thuja plicata
TAATAAAATTAAATAAATAGTCGAATATAACAAATATAGTTAATCTATAAAAATTAACTATATTGTTATAGGCAATATTAATTAAATTAATATAGAAATGAAAAAGGACAATTTAGGGTGTCTACAGTCAGTTTTTGCAGCCTAATGCTCAGGTGTAATGATTTGTTGCTTGGGAGATCTACATTTTTGGTCAGGTAGAGTGTCAGGTTCTTCATTGTAAACCAACTTGTTATAGTCCTCTAGATCTTTTATGCTTTCCTTTTCATTCTTCTCTGCAAATTCATCTATCTTTACATTTATTCTTTCAACAATTTTGTTAGAGGCTTTATTGAGACATTTATAAGCTTTGATATTGGTGGAATACCCTAGAAAGATTCCTTTATCACCCTTGGAGTCAATTTTTCCATTTCTATCATATTTTAAGATATAACATTGACTGCCAAATTTTTTGAAATAAC
Organism: Thuja plicata; assembly: GCA_018584345.1. Lineage (NCBI taxonomy): Eukaryota > Viridiplantae > Streptophyta > Pinopsida > Cupressales > Cupressaceae > Thuja > Thuja plicata. Next base: position 1,056,398 of record MU227064.1, read on the forward strand.
TCACATTGGGTATGTAACCATACCATAGCTCATAAGGTGTCTTCTTGGTGTCTTTCTTCAATTGTACTCTATTCAATGTGTAAACAACAATACTGATAGCTTCCCTCTAGAAGATTTGGGTGATTCCTTTCTCTATCATCAGTGTCCTTGCACAATAACCTATGGATCTGTTCCTTCTTTCAACAATTCCATTTTGCTGTGGTGTTCTCGATGCAGAGACCTGTCTTTTGATTCCATGCTCATTACAAAAGTTAGTGAATTCATGTGAAATAAATTTCCCTCCTTTATATGATCTTAATAACTTCAATTCCTTACCACTTTGTTTCTCTACCATTGCTTTGTACCATTTAAACATCTTGAATACTTCAGATTTATCTTTTAGAAACATTACTGTCATCATTCTAGAGTAATCATCAACAAAGAGAATAAAATATCTATCACCATAATAACTCTTTGTCCTCATAGGTCCACATAGGTCAGTATGGACTAATTCTAGAATTACATCAGATGTATGGGTCTTTCTTTTGAAACTAGACTTTGTCATCTTACCTTTTTGACAATTTTTGCACATGATATTGTCAGGTTTAATCATTGTCGGTAAACTTCTTACGTTTCTCTTTTTGCTTATCTTTATCATGTTGTAAAAGTTCACATGACACATTTTTTTGTGCCACAACCATATGTCTTGTTTCTAGCCATTAAGTAAGTGGTGTTAGTATCATTTAGATAGAATAAGTTACCTTTTGTCTGCTCACCGGTACCAATCAGATTTGTTGATTCATTGAAGATCTTTGCCTTCTTATTTTCAAATTCTACTAAGTGACCTGAATTATTCAACTAAGAAACACTCAATAGAATATAATTCAATCCTTTCACACAATAAGAATTTTCACATTTTATTAGGTTATTCAACATTATAGTTCCTCTACCTTTAACTCGACAAGGTGTGTCATTACCCATTCTTACTGGACCATCATTGTAGTATTCAAAAGTCTCAAACTTTTTGTTGTCACCAGTCATATGGTGAGTGCAGCCACTATCTATGATCCAGACATCATTTTTAGTAAATTTAGATATGAGTGCAGTTTCTACATACCTTTCTTCATCATCATCTGAATCATCTTTTACTACCACAAACACCATCTCAATGTCTTCATCAGATTCGGTGTTAGTATCATCATCTTTGTATTTATCTAGGCACCTGACCTTCTTTCCTTTGTCCTTGTAGTCTTGGGTATCTCTTCTTTCTGATTGTCGGTTGCTTCTGTAATCACCTCTGTCATACTTCTTTTCAAATGACCTGTCATTACTTATGTCATCTTTTCTTCTGTTAGGACTTTATATTTGGAAAATGGAAGCACTTCCATGGTAGACTAGTTTAGCCTTCTGAGTAAGTGGTTTGGGTTCATGTCAAGCACCTTGAATTGGTTCCTGACTTTGATCTGGCTTTATCCCCTTGTTCTGCCTCATTTCTACTTTTTCCAACCTATTTCTGGCACCCCAAACTGAGAAATTAGAAATTTTGCCTCAGGGTCAAGGTCAACCTCGACCTTGACCTAGGTCACAATTGACCTTTTCTAGGCAAGAGGTTCAAATTTTAGAATCTTAGGGTCTCTGGATGTCGATCTTTGGAAAAATTTAATTCCCGCTTTTGGGCAGGCTATTTTGGACTTCAGGACAAAAAATCCTCAACTATATTTAACATAGGTCCTCTTGTAGGGGCATAGGTCTGATTAGAATTTAATTGTCCTATGTTTGCCTCTCTAGAAGATTGTGCCCTAGTATCACATAAAAGGAAGATTTCTCCTCTCATTTTCTCTAATCATGAACTATGATCATCAAACATAATTGCAAGAAATTTCAAAGACTTAAAGAGTGAATTCCAAAGGTGAAGAAGCAAGATTTGAAGCAAGGCAGTAGCCATTGAATCATTCATCCATTCTCAAGCACTTCTCAAGCACCCATTTTCATCAAAGAGATCCATTGGTGGCCATTGAAGGATTCAAGCTCCATGGAGCCCTCTTGTTGAAGATTTCTCCATCCACATTCCTCCAAGCCTCTTCCAATTAAAGAACCCATTCAAGATTGGTGTTGAAGATCTAAAAGAAATTGATTGAAGACATCCAACATTCTACATTCTACATTCATTTGGTACATCCATACTTATGGATTCAAGGATTCGAATCCTCCACAAGGACTTTTACATGAGAAAGGTGAATTGTTTCATTTACTTTATTTATTTCTATAATTTAAATTATATATTTGAGGTTAATTCCAAAACTAGGGTTTGACCAAGGCAAACCCCTCCCCCAACAAACAAAACCCTTTTTCTTGTAGGTACAGGTTTGGAACAACAGATCATGATGGAGATTTGGATACCCTTTTTGGCAAACTTCTGAGATTTGGAAACAAGATTTCAGTCTGAGACTTTTTAGGTTGATTGTAACCTAGGGCGCAATCACAAAATCTAGCAAATAGTGACATTGACTTGAGGGTAAAAATTGGAACTATCTCAGAATAGAAAAATATTTCTGGGTTTTGTCTGTCTCTGTGTTTCTATTTCATATATGGTCTCATATTTTCCAAAAACTCAACACAGGCTTCAGAAAACAACGTTCTTTAGATCTACATTATTTCAAGGTTAGTACATTTCTCCTATTCATTTCAATTAAAGTTATCAATCCATCTACATCTATTTCAAATTAACAAATCAAACCTAGGTAATTAAGATCTTCCTTCCTTATTCTTGTTTCTGAATGATTGATTCATTTATGCATTGATCCTTCTTCTTGGGTTAATCAACTTGGATCTTTCATTTGCACATCTAAGGATAGAAGGAGAGAATCTTATTTACCCCAAAAACATATTTAAATGTAATATCTCTTATATATACCAACACCAATATATTTTAGATCTTACATTTTTGTGAACCCGCGATAGATAACTCTTTCTTTTTGGTGTTAGATTTACATCTTTAATGTTAGATATTGCATGCATTTGTTGGGTTTAATGGGAAGTAGCATTGAGAGGGCAGGTGTGAATCAGTACCTCTATAACTTTTTCTTACCCTTTAATCAATCAAACTTTGTAATTAATTGTATGTCCATTCAATCTGATCTATACTATCTTTGTGTGAGTTATATCAATTCATAACATTAATAAACATGTGAATTATTCATAGAGACATTCATGAACATAATTGATACATAAGACAATATATGATATCATGAAAAAATTCTGTTAGGAAGTAAAAACTACGGTGGGGATGGCACCCACAAAACTTGACTATCTACAGAATGGAAGGGGCCTATTAAGGCTTACAATTTTGATCACTTCTGATGATCTACCCTATCAAGAGTATCAGCAGAGACCTATTAAAGTCTACTTTGTTAAGATCTTTTAGCAACACTGTTAAGTGTGCACTCGGTTAAGAGATTTGATGTTGGACTATTAAATCCACCTTTCTTGAAAGGAATTTTTACACTTTGCTCCAATTTTTAGAATGATAGAAAATTAAAAATTGACCTGGTAAATTTAATCTCGTATTGCTAATATAGATCCTATGTAGTTCACATAAATATAATATCACCTTAGCTGTGGTTGAATAATACCTTTGATTATCGGTTTCCTCTATTCTTGGTTCTGCTAACCAAATTCTTCTTTTTCTATTCTAGTTCTTGAAAATCTCAATTCAAACCATAGATGTGCTCATTCTATTCTCCTCTCTCTTACACACATTATAATGAATGATTACATCATCTATTTATAGATGGATTGATTTCATTGAGTTGTGATAAAAACAATGTTAACTCTAAGATCAGGTTTGCAACTTGCACCTAGATCTCCTAGTCTATGTGTTTTAAATTAGTTAGACTGATTAAAACACTTACATTAATGTTTCTTGTCCCTAAATAAATGGATTTAAATAAATTAAATATCCTATAAATAGAATACCATTTCTTTATCTGACATGGAATCCAGATCCACTTTTGCGGGTTGTAACTGACTTTCGGTTCTGTCTTTTTTTCATGCTTGACTATCTTTTGGTTTTCACTGTCGATTGAATTGTATCTATTTTGTCACTTTGCACTATAACTTGCAGTTTGGGTTCCTCTGTTGGGTTCCACTTTAGCTCTCTATATTGTGATTTTTGGTATACACACTACCTTGTGTCATCAGTTCTCTCTATACTTAGTCATTCTTGGTGATCTTCTAATCTTATCTTTGGTTTTCATTTTACTGTCTTTCGATGTAAGCTTATCAAAAGTGTTGTTTGTATACTAATGAGAAATTAATGTCATCAATCTCCCCATTTGACATTAGTATCAAAAAATGATATATGCAAAATACTAACAAAAATGTTAAGTATATACAACATATATAATCCTTAGTCATTTAATGACTCCCCCTATGTATATGCCAGTATATTTGTACATATGATATATTTTCCTTCTTCATATCATTGTCCCTTTATGAATATACATATACATATCTACCTTTTTCCCATCCTGACTGAATGTACATAACATTTTCAATGATATTTTGTACAAGTATCATTTACCCCTTTATTTGATATTAAGGGCAAAGGTCAATTACCTTAGAGTTTATCAAAAATGTGTGAATGAGAAGACTTCATGTCTTCCATCATTTTCTCCCATTGCTCCCTTAGGTTTTCTAGAGCCATTTTCTCAAGTGTTATCTTTGCATGCATATCATAGATGTTGTCTACTACAGACATCTCAGGAGTTGCTATTAGTTTTCTTACAGAACTGATATGTTGTTGTAGCAATGTAAGATTTGGAATAAGTTGAGCTTGTAGCTCAGTTACTTCTTCTCTGAAACATGTCTCTGCCTCCCACAGCTCTTGCCTCAACCATTTTACTTAAATGAACTTTTCATAATGCAGTTTGACTGCATTCTCTCTATCTTTGGTTAAGCTACTAGCACTATTTGCTAGATCTGTATCTAGCTTAGCTATGTTGTCACTATTTTCTTGAGTGAAATTTTCTATTGTGCTTAGATTTTGAATTAATATTATAGCTTCAGATATAATGAGGTGATCTAATTCATATATGAATTTTGATAGCTTTACCTTATTCTCGGCCACTTCTTGGCTGATGTTCTCTAGGAGCTTTTTTTGGTACTTCATTTCTACTTTCTCCTCAATTGCTTTCTCAGCATCAATGTTCTGAGTTATGATGGCATCGGTGAGGATAGCTAGTTGATCAATTATAGGCTTGCTTTGATCAATATCAACATCAGGTACAATTTGGTGTAGAATGTCCTGTGTTGTCTCTAGTACCATTGATTCCTTATGCTATTTCTTTAGCTTTTCTTTTAGTGCCTTCCTTTGGCATATCTCTCCATATTATTGTATTGCATTCATGTCAAGTGTAGTGGGGCCACACTTCAATATTTAAATGATTTCATCTAGTGTAACCTATAACATGTTCTTCTTTGTCTTCTTCTTTTTCTTTTGTGACTCAGTGGAATGTAGCACCATTGCCAATTTTTCAGCCTTTTTTGTTGTGCTTGATGATGTGACTTGTTTTGCTTCTTTCTGTTGCTTTGCATCAGTTCAGCTTGTCGAGTATCTACAGACGTCTCTACATTCACCTTAGCATCATTGGTAGCACCTTTGTCTATTTTCTCAGGAGTTCCATCTTTTGGTTTGTCTCCTTCATTAGTGTCCTTGGCATCATTTGTTTTGGTATTTTCATTCTTTTCTTGATTTTCCACATCTTTGTCCTTATCTCCTTCTATAACCTTTTTAGTGTTGGTTACATCTTGAGTATCTCCAATTTTTTTCTAACCATCAGTGTTGTCTTTATTTTATTCTTCTCCTGCATCCTTTGGAGTTTCCTTCTTAGGTGATTTACTTGTTTGTTGCATGATATTGATAGCTTGTATCAATATGGCAGTTTGCCTGGAATGTTCACCTGTGTGCCATCAATTGTTGTGTCCTATTCATCAGTTGTATCTTTTATAATAGTGACATCTTCATCCTTATTGATTTCATTTTTTGGGTCATCGGTAATGTCAATGACATTGGTATCCACAACATTGTCATTTGTGGTATCATCCCATGTTTCATCTACCACATCTGCATTCTTATTTCCTGCTATATCATCTTCTTCTTTATCCAGCTCAATGTATGTATCATCTTGGTTTTCCTTAACAACATCTTGTTGTTGAAGGTCTTTGTCAAGGTTGTCTTTCTCAACTGGTCTATTCATGATTTTGCACCATTTATTATGACTATCCTTTTCAAGTTCAATCAACTTGCCTTCAACAAATTTGTATGCCCATAGGTTTGGTGAGAATTCTTTCTTGTGTTTCTCCATCATTTTATTTATCTCTACCTTTTTTGATTTAGGTGGCATTAGAGACACACGTACTCTCTCTCTGATTTATTTCTCATTTTCCAAAGCAAATGTCCAATGGGAAAATAATCTATCCAAGAGTTCATGTGGAACATAACTTCCTTCAAATTGTATGGGTACATATTTAAAGTTATACATTTTAGTTATCATGGCTTCTTCAATTTTATTTTGATCTTCTTGATTTATTTTCCCCCATTTCCTAATGTGTGGATCGGTAATGGATCCATAATTTGCAATATAAACACAAATGTCATCAATAGTGTCAGCTTCTTTTACCTTGACATTTTTTGCCTCTAAATCTTCATCTCACTCGGTGTCCTCTATATCCTCTCAGGTTCTGATGTATTTTCTACTCTTCTTGTTTTTCCCTCTCTTCGGTGCTAGAGATTTTCTTTTGTAAGTCCTGACTTTTCCTTTCTTACGAGGTGAAGGAGTAGACTCTTTGGACGTTTGGATTTTGGTCCTTGAAGCAGCTGTAGTTCTTGGTTTCTTTGATGGAGGAGGAGGTGGTGAATTTGATTTTGTTTTCTCTGAGTCAATATTTTCTTCATCTTTACTGACAAATACATGTTCTTTGGTTTCCTCCTCTTGTTCAATTTCTTCAGCCTACTCAACTTCTTCCTCATCTACTGATAGAATCTTCTTTAGATTATTCACCATTTTTTCCTTCTATTTTACTATTTTTTTGACACCTAGGTATGACTTAATTCTTGATTTGGCTTCTTCATATGTGCCAAACCTTGGTTTCTTTTTTTCCAGTGCTTCATTGATTAAGGCATCAATTTCCTTTGTTGCGAGATCAATGTTGATATCATATTACAGTGGTTTCAAGCATGCTATCCTTGCCACTACAGGTTTGATGAAGGTATGATCAGTGTCAACCATGAATCATATCTCATCCTTATATTGCTCAATGAGTTGCTCAGGGATTCTTATCCTCTTTTGCATTCAGTCTTTGAATACACTAAAATAATCATCCATGACTATTTCAAAATTATCTCCTAGTGCAGCTATGTGCTCACTGATTTGCATGGTGACCAGTTTGGTGCTGTCCCATTTCACATCTCCAACTGATGGGAACTTTTCTTGAAAATAGAAGAAAATACACATGATTAATGAGCCAAACTTATAGGTGTTTGACTTTGCATTCATGATTGTTTTTAGGTTTTCCTTCAACTGATTCAGGAGTAGCTCAGATAAGTATAGTTGTGTACCTTTCTTCACAATTTTGTAAGTTCTATCCACATCGCCTGATGCAATATTATTTAATCTACTGGCCTAAAAGAATTTGTAACCCAGTACACATGCACCAAACTTAATCTCATCATCGGTTATTGTTGTCACTTTCAATCCATGGCCATCCCATTTGGCTCCAATCATCTTTTTAGTCTCTACCTTTGGTGGATGCTTTAGTGCTTTTACTTTATCAGTTATAGGGTAATCGATGACCACATGGATGACATCTTGGGTGATTTCCTTCAGTTTATCCAACCATAACTTTTTTTTGTGCATTCTGCTTAGTACTAACTGAATCCAATCAGTTTTGAAGACCTTAGGAAACTTTAGTGCATTGGTAAGCCCTTTTACCTTAGTGTGCTTGTGTTCTTCCTTAAGGGTTCCATCATCATTACAAAGCTTCTGGTAAGCTTATTCCATCTCTGATGTTCCAATCTTTGCAATCTTATAGTGTATGAAGGATCAGACGTCTTCAACCAAAAAAACCCTAGCTAGAATGTGCAAAAATACACTAGCATCATTGGGTTGTGAGGCAACCTCTGGATGAATATTTTAATTGGGTTCCTCACATGTAGTGTTCTTGATGAGTTTGAACTCACCATTCTTTGATTCTTAGCTTTTATGGATCGTGATGTTGATGCCATTTTAAGAAATTAGGGCTTCTACGTAAATGCGTGAAAACACGGAGTTGTCTCTATAGAACTTACTATTGTGTTTGCAATGATCTCTGAACTACTTTGAAATGCTTGTAGGCCGAGTTGTGATTGCTCTCCAACTTGGTTTCTTCTACTCAAAATTGCCTTCGCTTTCTCTACTCTGGGTGTCGTGAAAAATGAGTCACTCTGATGCCCTATTTATAGTTGTTTCCCTAAAATGCGTGTAATAAATGCTCACCAACTTGTCAGTGTCTAAAGAATCATTTCATCGGTGAAGGCTTTACTACCATCGGTGATACTTACAATGTTTCTGAGCAGTCAAAGTTGACTTAGCCTTTACCGATAGGTTTCAGTAACACAGACAACTTGTTCATGTGCATGCTTACCGATGCATCTTGGTCAATACTAACTAAAAACTTTTATTTATAACCGATGCCTCTTGGTAAATGTAGGCAGTCTTTTCTTCAAGTGTATACTGAAGGGTTTTGGTATATATGCCTGAAGACATAGTTTTCACATATTTCAACAAGTATAAACATGATGCATCTTTCTTATGCTAATTTGGAATTATTTCATCATATTATGGAACTGATGTAAAGTAATAGCTTAGTGTTAATGCAGTTCCATAATTACTTGTTCTGCTTAGGTGGGGTTGGTGATGTCACTGGATCCATTGGATGGGGTGTCATCATTTGCATTGCTCATTCCATCTTCTTTATTTCTTAAAGGTTTTCTCCACATCTTGTCTCTAGCCCTTTAGATATCTTCAATGGTGTTTCCATTGCGGTATGTGCTTGTCTCTTTCATTCTGTCTCTGTAGCCCTTTTTGAGATGACCAAGTTTATGATAGTGTAAGCATTCCATTCCAGGGTTAGTCCATCCTCTAGACTTTCTAGTCCATAGTCTCATATAGTTTGCAGCAATGTGACCATATCTACCACATGATGTATAGTTTCTCCAAGTATTGTAGTCCCATACATATTGATTACTGATTCTCTTCGGTTGATATGGAGTTTCTTGACCTTTTGGCTTCCATGCTTGCCTTTTTCTTTTTCCAGCATTCAATACTTGTGTGCCCATTCATCTTTCATGTAAGATAGTATTTGTCCATGTAGCTTTTCTTCTTTGGTTGATCCATCTTAGAATTACATTCATATGCTTTATGTCCTTTCTTGTTACATTTATAACAGAATCCTATGAATGAAGATGTAGATTTAGGAATACCTTTCATTTTGCCTCTACATACATTTGATGTGTGACCTTTCTTTCCATAGTATTTGCATGTAAGATTTCTTGGTCTTGGATTTTCATAAACATTCTTTGGATTGCATTGGTTTGGTGATTCTCCATTTTTCGTAAAGCCTAGACCATTGTTGTTGTTAACTCTTCATTGTCCTTCTAGAAAATCATGCATTCTTTTATTTCTTTCTTCAGCCTATCTGATAACTTCATTATGTTGTTGCTAAATTATAACCTCATTCTTTAGTTTTTCATTTTCTTCTCTTAGTTCACCGATAATCTGTAATCTTTCAATGAGTTCAACATTCATTTTGTTTTCTTCTTGACTCATAAGAATAATTTGATTTGTGGGCTCATGGTGATGCTCAACATGTCTTTGAATTTGTAACTCCTTTTCTTGTAGTTTCTCTGTAATCTTCCTTTTTTCATCAGTAGCTAGTGTTCTTTCTATTTCATCTTGTCTAGCATAAATCATCACATCAATCATTCTTACCATCTGGGTCTCTTGACCGATTTGCAACATCTTTATTTTCTCTGTCAGATGTTGATTGATTTCCTTTAGATTTGTGATGTTCTCTTCTGATGTATTTGATGCTTTTCTTGAATTTGATCCTAAAGACACAAAGAAATCAGGAATCTCTTCTTCTTGATAATCTTTTTTATTGCTTTGAGTTTCCATTCCTTTCCTCTCATCCAACAACTCTCTCATGTTGATTCTAGCTTCTTTATACTGTTCATAGAACATCTGTATCTCAAGCTTTTTATTCTCAATATTCTTTTCAAGTTTGTACTTCTCCATTATATGATCTTTTCTCTTAAGCCTTTGAGCTTTACAAGAAGAGACTTAGCTCCGATACCAATTGTTGGGTTTAATGGAAAGTAGTACTGAGAGGGGAGGGGTGAATCAGTACCTCTAAAACTTTTTGTTATCCTTTAATTAGTTAACCTTTGTAATCAATTGTATGTCCATTCAATCTTATCTATACTATCTTTGTGTGAGTTATATCAATTCATAACATTAATAAACATGTGAATCATTCATCGAGACATTCATGAACATAATTGACACATAACACAAGATATGATATCGCAGAAAACTCCTGTAAGGAAGTATAAACTGTGGTGGGGATGACACCCACAAAACTTCACTATCTGCAGAATGGAAGGGGCCTGTTAAGGCTTACAATTTTGATCACTTCTGATGATCTACCCTATTAAGAGTATCGGTGGAGACCTATTAAATTCTACTTTGTTAAGAGCTTTTAGCAACACTGTTAAGTCTGCACTTGGTTAAGAGATTTGATATTGGACTGTTAAATCCACCTTTCTTGAAAGGAATTTTTACACTTTGCTCCACATGTTAGAATGATAGAAATTACAAATTGACCTAGTAAATACAATCTCCTATTGCTGATACAGATCCTATGTAGTTCACATAAAAATAATATCACCTTAGCTGTGATTGAATAATACCTCTAATTATCAGTTTCCTCTGTTCTTGGTTCTGCTAACCAAATTCTTCTTTTTTTGTTCTGGTTCTTGAAACTCTCAATTCAATCCATAGATGTGCTCATTCTATTCTCCTCTCTATTACACACATTCTAATGAATGATTACATCATCTATTTATAGATAGATTGATTTCATCGAGTTGTGATAAAAACAATGTTAACTCTAAGATTAAGTTTACAACTTGCACCTAGATCTCCTAGTCTATGTGTTTTAAATTAGTTAGAATGATTAAAACACTTACATTAATGTTTCTTGTCCCTAAAGAAATGTATTTAAAAAAATTAAATATCCTATAAATAGAATACCTTTTCTTTATTTGACATGGAAGCCAAATCCACTTTTTGCTTGCTACAACTGACTTTTGGATTTGTCTTTCGATCATGCTTGACTATCCTTTAGTTTTCACTATTGGTTGCACTGTATTTGTTTTGTTGGTCTGCACTCTAACTTAAATTTTGGGTTCCTCTGTTGGGTTCCACTTTAAATCTCTGTATTGTGATTTTTGGTTTACACACTACCTTGTTTCATTGGTTCTCTCTGTACTAGTCATTCTTGGTGATCTTCTAATCTTATCTTCGATTTGCCCTTTACTGTCTTTCGGTGTAAGCTTACCAAAATTTGTGTTTGTATACTAATGACAAGTTAATGTCATCAGCATATTAGAATAGCTTTCTCTTATGTTCTTGCATTTTCCTTTCAAAAATTAAAATCAAACTCTTTATTTTCTAAATTAGTTCATTTGCATTGCATTGGTGTATGAGATTTACCACTTCTAGTCCTACTTATAGTATCCCGGTTAGAAGAAGCTACAGACTCATGGGTTCCTTTGATCCTGAATCTTCCTCTCCTTTTTGTAGGATCCTGGATGACAACTTGAATACTCATTATTCCAATCCTTCTATGGAGCATAACTCTTCTCACTCATCTCATGATGAGGAGGATGCTTTAAGAGTTCTTCCTGAACAAGAGAAAAAACTTTTAACCAAACTTGATAAAATGGGAAATTGGCTTATTCAAGAAAACCATAATCAAGATTCTATTTAGGCTGAGGCTCTTAAGAAAGTCCTTCGTGATAGTGATCAAGGTGTTAATTTCTTGCGTGGTATCACTCATCTTGTGCATTTGAATGTTAAACCTTTAGCTCAAGAGGCTCAAGATCTAGGATTTACTCCTCCTATCATTAGTGAGGGACCTTCTTTTGTTCCTTTACCTATCATTCCTACTTATACTCCTCCTTTTATGACTACATCTCTCCTAATTTCATCTATTCATGTGAGTGTTCCACTGGTATCTTTACCTACCTCACATCCTTCATATCATAGTGTAACTTTTACCTATACTAATCCCCTTCCAACTGTGGTTCCAAATGTTCCACCAGTTATATCTTCTATTCCTACTGCTTCCTACACATTTCCTAGTGTTCCTAACATTCCTATGCCACCTGTGTCTTCTAATGATTCCATAATGATTAGTTTGGCTTAGATTGTGTCATCTTTACAACAACAACTTGCATATTTAACTCAATCCAAGTTTATCATTCCTACGTGTGACATGGGTAGTCCCTTATCTTTAGAAATTATCTTTGCTACTGATCCTCAACAAGACGATATGCCTCATCTAGAGAATTACAATGGTAAAGGTGATCTTGTTACTCATGTTAAAACATTTCAAATCCTTTGTAGTAATTATGCTCATGACCATAGGATTTTAGCTAAACTATTTTCTAGAACCTTTCATGATAAGGCTTTGCAATGGTATTGTTCTTTACCTCCTTATTCTATCGATTATTTTCCTAAACTTGCTAATACCTTCATTAAAAAATTTCAAAATAACATTGGTCCCCAAGTTTCCTTAACTGATTTAATGCATTGTAAACAAAATATTAAGGGAAAATTGACTGATTTCATTGGTAGATTTAAGCATTTGTATGCTCATATTTCTTATCCTGTTCCTGATATTGATACTCAACACAAGTTTATTTCAAATTTACAAAAGGATATTAGAGATAAGATTCTGCTTACTGAATTTACCTCTTTTCAACAACTTTGTGCAACACTTCATCATTATCAATTACAAGTGAGTCAATTTGAGAGCAACACTCCAATGGCTCCTATTCCAGCTGATAAGAGTGACAATGCTCCTAATCCTAATGAATTTTAGAAACCTAACAACTACATCAAGATTAATAAACAGATGAATGCGGTTTCTGATCAAGTTGTTGTTGCATCACACAATGCCACTTCTGCATCCACTACTTTCCATATGAGTCATACATTTACTCCTCTCTCTGAATCTTTACATTCTATTATGAGTAGGTTGTTAAGTGCTAATATGATTACCTTTCCTCCTATTTGACCTCTCCTTCCTACTACTATAGCTTAAAATCCTTTGATTCTAAAGCTTTTTGCCAATACCATCGCCAGAGCCATGATACTGAAAAAGGTTATTCTCTAAAGCATAAGGTTCAAGACTTAATCGATTCAATGCTTTATCTATTGATAATTTTGAGGGTAATGGGAAAAAATGTGTCTCTCCTCCTAATCAAAACCTTCAAATCTACACAAATCCTCTACCTACACATGATACTAATACTATCTCTCAACCATCTTCTATGGATATTGTTTACAATTCAAAGATGGATGATCTTAATCACATTGTTAATCATGTAGAGAGCATTGTTGCATCTCAACCTATTGTTCAAGATCCTCTGGCTCCACCTCAACTTCTAGTTCCACCTAAACCTGAGAAACAAACTAAGGATAAGCGACCTTGGGAACTTTCAATTACCTTTAATGACTCTGAGACTATTAAGGCTCCTGATGGTCCCCTTTATATTTATCCTAGGATTGCTAAGATACCTACATGTGGTTTTCTTGTTGATCCCACATCTTTAATCAATTTTATTATTGAGGAAAATCATTTTATGAAAGGCCTACAATGTGATTGTTATGATCCAATGGATGCATGGATCCAAACTTGCAATGGTTTTCTCTATCCTTCACTTGGTTCTATTAACTTGCCTGTTGAACTTTATGGCAAGGTTGTAGATACTACCTTCATCATCGTTCCTACATCTGATCAATTTCAAGTCAAATTTAATTTGCCTTGGATAACTGCTATGCATGCTATTTCTTCTCCTATTCATAAATTTCTTAAGTTCATTCATAATGGAGAATTAAAAAATATTAATCATAGTCTATATCAACCTTCTAGGCCTAAAGATTGTGCTACTCTTGATTTCTTTTGGCCCTCATTATCTAATTTATCTCCTCCTCACCCTGACAACTTTTTTCTCTCATATCAAGCTTATAAACATCGCAGGATTGTTGAGTTAAGCATGCCTCGGATAGATCTCAACCATGGAATTTTTCCCACTCCTTCTATACCTCCTTTATCCATTACTAATAACTCTATTACTCAACCTCCTAGTTTTGCTTCTCAGCCTACTATGAATTATACCAATCCTCCTAAAAAACCTATGAAGGAATCAATGGTTATTCCTCCTAGTTCTCCACATGTGTCAAACAAATCAAAACATAATAAATCTACTAATGAACGTCATAAGAATTATAGAGATAATTCTAGGGCCCGTGCTTCTCTTCTTTGAAATTCTTTATCTTCTTTTGATCAACCTATGCCTAATGTGTTGGAAGAAGTCAATATTCACAATGATATTAAGATGAATGAGTATGATGATCTTATTTGCATCTTAGATCCAATTTTAATTAATCTTGATGAGGAGGATACTTTAGATGATCCTATTGATCTTAGTGATGAATATGAGACCATTGATCTTGACATTGATTTACCTCATATGATTTCAACTCAATTGACAATTACAGCTAGTATCAAGCAATGCGATTCTCAAGAGGATCCTTGTTTGAAACTGGCTATCATTCCTACTATATTGGATATAGTCCCTCTTGCGAGTTTCCCACCTTCCCTAAATGATATAAATTAAGATGGGGAGAGTGGGTGATGTGCCTGATTGGATTATCCTTCATGGTAGACATTTTTGAGTTTGCATGTTGTACTGTGCTTCTCCCGTAATGTGTTTGTTAGACTCTTTTATATGACCCTTGTTACTTTGTTGGTGCAAGATGATAAAGGAATCAAACATGTTGTATAATTCCTCTATATGTATCTCCATTCTTATATTTTTTTGTACTTGTGCTATTGTTCATAAATGTTTTCGTTGTATAGTCTGCTTGGATCTGCAACATGGTAGCACTGATTCTTTTTGGTCTCCATGTTGTGATTCAAATAGATTCTTCTTCGTAACTCTTGAGTTTTCTTTCCTCCATTGTGATTGTAGTTATACTTTCTTTGGGGAATGATGTCAATTCATTTGCAATAATATCATATCTATATATACATATGATCTTAAGATCATATTGACCCCATAGTAGGTAGATCCCTTCTATGTTCTTTGTATGTTTATGTGATATTTCCCTTGATTTGTCTTCATTTGGGGGCATCTCGTAGTGGAAACGTAATCAGTAGAGTTGTTTATGTTTCTGTCAAAGTCATTTCTCCTGTTAAAGTGTTCGCAATGACTTTAACATGGGGGCATACGTTCTACTCACCTCTTGCACACACACACACACATTCAAAATATTTTCAAAACTTAAAACTTTTTCCCTTTATGGATTAAAGACTAATCCTTAAAGCATGGACATTTCACTTTTTAGGATCTCTTGATCACTCTAGTTTAAATTTACATGGATCTCTTGATCCCTCTAGTTTCAATATACAATGTTTTGACCCCTTAAGGTTGGAAGGTGTCCTTAAGAATGGATCTCCTTGATGGGTTGACTATTGAGTATCCACATTCACTAGGCAATTCAACTACATCTTTCCAGTTACACTTTTTTCCTTGTGTGGTTCACAATGGGACATAAGTTCTCATTGGGCGAGGTAACCATACCCTCTCTCTCTACTTAACTAGTGATGTCTCTCTTATCATGATCTTAGGGTTGATAAAGACTTAAGTGCCTTGGGGTCTTGAATATTTCTTTGTCCCTTATGATTCTTTATGATCTCCTTTACCAAGAGTTTGTATTGAGTCCATACTCTTGCTAAAGTGGGGGCTAAATGTATAGTCAGAAAATGGAAGCACTTCCATGGTAGATTGGTTTATCTTTCTGAGTAAGTGGTTTGGGGTCATGTTAAGCACCTTGAATGGGTTCCAGACTTTGATCTGGCTTTATCCCCTTGTTCTGCCCCAATTCCACTTTTTCCAACCTATTTCTGGCACCCCAGACTGAGAAACTGGAACTTTGGCCTTAGGGTCAAGGTAAACCTTTTTGGTTCAAGGTTGACCTTGACCTTGACCTAGGTCAAGGTTAATGATGCAGGAGCATCCTAGGTGTAAGGGGAATCTTGCATCACCCAAAAATATTTTTGTTTGCTTTTCAATAAGGGCTATCTTGTGCAGAGCTACTATCTATGGAAACTTGATATTTTTAGTAAGTTGGTCATATGATCTCAGAATGTTCTGATTTCACATGTGGAGGTTCATCTCAGTCTTATCAGCCTGCCAGTAAAGTTTCATGGCTAGATCAGGTCTAGTTTTGAAGATATTAAAGATTTTCGGTATTGGCAGCAGGGTACAGAAACTTTGAACTCAATTTTGAAGGCTTTAGAGGCCCCGGATGAGGTCAAAAATTTGGGTGATGAGCACTTGCACTTATTTGGCTTGTAGAGCGCTTCGTGGCCTTTCTGGATTGGGTTCATAATAGTCATTTGGGTCAACTGGCGATGACTTATGGTCTTCGGAAGTTGGGTCACCTGAAATGGTGGAAAATAATTTTTCTTCAAAATTTCTGTTCGGGTTTCAAAATTTATTTTGAGCTGACTATGATGTAATAAATTGTAAAATAAAATAATTCTAAGTTTGGTCGGCCCTATGGGCTAAATTTCTAGAACCTTCTCGGGCAGTGGAAATTGCCTATATAAAGAAGGCCCATAGTGTTGTCTAGGGCAGTTCTGGGTAGATATGGGTAGTAATTTGAGGCTTTTTCCTATAGAATATTATAAGGGGAATGCCCATGTGGCTTTGCATATTGTAATTCTGAAAAGTTTGTAATTCCACATTTATGGAGATAATAAGAAGCCCATTTTCTGTTCTTGAAAATTGTTGTTGCTTCTCTTTTTTTGTTATGTGTTTGTGGCATTAAGGGGAGCACCCTTTATTAGGTGGTATCAGAGCAGGAGTTTCTGAGTGTGTAAACAGATTGCCGACTGTGAGGCAGTTTGCACCAGGACCGTGGGTTAGGGTTTTTGTGTAAACATATCACTGACTGTGAGGCGGTTTGCACCAGGACCGTGGTTAGGGTTTCAGTGTGCATCGCAAAAATGCCTCCATGAAGGGAACGTGGCAGAAGAGCTAGTGTTGTGACACCTGAGGTTAGAGAGCTCCAGAGACAAGTGCGAGCATTGCAAGAAGAGATTCGCAGGGGAAGGAATCTTAATGTAAGAAATGAAAGTGAGGATGAAGCCAAAGAAGGAAATGATGATCAAGAAGAAGTTGAAGTTTTGAATCTAGAAGAAAAAAGGCTTTTCTGAGCCATTTCAAAGATTGGGAAAAGACCTAAAATTGAGGTTCCTACATTTTCAGGGAATCTTAACCCAGAGGAGTTGATTGACTGGATCAACGAATGTGAAGAATATTTTGAGTATGAAGATATTGAGGATCCTAATTGGGTCAAGTTTGCAAAGGCCAGACTGAAGGGTCATGCGAAGATCTAGTGGTAGGAGATCTAATTGGAGCAAAATTGAAGGGGAAAGGATAAAATCACAAGATGGGATCGGATGGTGGATAAGTTGAAGCGACAGTTCATTCCTGTTGATTATGAGCTTGACCTGCTGAAGAAAATGCAAAGTTTGAAGCAAGCAGGAAGATTTGTTCAGGAGTATATAGAGGAGTTCTATTGAATCCTCATTAGAACAGGCCATGCAGAAGCTCATAAGGAGAAATTTTCCCGTTACCTTAATGGGTTGAGGCCAAGCATTCAGGAGGAGTTGAATTTGGTTTGAATGAACAGTATTGAGGAGGCATACTAGTTTTCCCTAAAAGTAGAAGAAAAGTTGAACAAGAAGTTTGAGAGCAGACAAAATAGAAGAGGTCATGGTGGAAGATCTAGTAGATGGTCATATGGTGGCCGAAATGAAGATCCAAAAAAGAAGGATGAGGCCAATAATAGTCAAAATCAGTGAGAAAACAATTCCAATCATTTCCAAGGTTAGAATAATAGAGATCAGAGAGGAAGAGGAAGAGGACAAGGATCTAGAAGAGGAGGCTTCTGTGGAACATGTTTTCACTGTGGAGAAGAAGGTCATAGGGAATTTGAATGTCCTCAGCACCAAGGAAG
>MU227064.1:1078137-1092100 GCA_018584345.1 Thuja plicata
CAAAAATATTTTTGTTTGCTTTTCAATAAGGGCTATCTTGTGCAGAGCTACTATCTATGGAAACTTGCTATTTTTAGTAAGTTGGTCATACGATCTCAGAATGTTCTGATTTCACATGTGGAGGTTCGTCTCAATCTTATCAGCCTGCCATTAAAGTTTCATGGCTAGATTAGGTCTAGTTTTGAAGATATTAAAGATTTTTGGTATTGGCAGAAGGGTACAGAAACACTGAACTCAGTTTTGAAGGCTTTAGAGGCCCCAGATGAGGTCACAAATTTGGGTGACAAGTGCTTACACTAGCTAGGCCTGTAGAGCGCTTTGTGGCCTTTCCAGATTGGGGTCATAATAGTCAATCGGGTCAACTGGCGATGACTTATGGTCTTTGAAAGTTGGGTCACCTGAAATGGCAGAAAATAATTTTTCTTCAAAATTTATGTTCGGGTTTCAAAAGTTATTTTGAGCCAACTATGATGTAATAAATTGTAAAATAAAATAATTCTAAGTTTGGTTGGCCCTATGGGCTAAATTTTTGGAACCTTCTCGGGCAGTGGAAATTGCCTATATAAAGAAGGCCCATAGTGTTGTCTAGGGCAGTTCTGGGTAGATCTGGGTAGTAATTCAAGGCTTTGTCCTATAGAATATTATAAGGGGAATGCCCATGTGGCTTTGCATATTGTAATTCTGAAAGTTTGTAATTCCACATTTGTGGAGATAATAAGAAGCCCATTTTCTATTCTTACAAATTGTTGTTGCTTCTCTATTTCCGTTATGTGTTTGTGGCATTAAGGGGAGCACCCTTTATTAGTTAACCTCAACCTTGACCTAGGTCACAATCAAACTTTTCCAGGCCCTAGGTTCAAATTTTAGAATCTCAGGGTTTTCAGATGTTGGTCTTTAGAAAAAGTTAATTCCCGCTTGCGGGTCAGTTGTTTCAGACTTTGGGACAAAAAATCCTCAATTATATTTAACATAGGTCCTCTTCTAGGGACATGAGTCCAATTATAATTTAATTCTCCTATGTTGGCCTCTCTATAATATTGTGCCCTAATTTCATATAAAAGGAAGCTTTCTCCTCTCATTTTCTCAAACCATAAACTATGATCATCAAGCATAATTGCAAGAACTTTCAAAGACTTGAAGAGTGAATTCCAAAGGTGAAGAAGCAAGATTTGAAGAAAGCCAAGTAGCCATTAAAGCTTTCATCCATTCTCAAGAACTTTCCAAGCATCCATTTTCATCAAGGAGATCCATTGGTGGCCATTGAAGGATTCAAGCTCCATGGAGCCCTCTTGTTGAAGATTTCTCCATCCACATTCCTCCAAGCCTCTTCCAATTAAAGCCCATTCAAGACTGGTGTTGAAGATCTAAAAGAAATTGATTGAAGACATCCAACATTCTACATTCTACATTCTACATTCATTTGGTACATCCATAATTGTGGATTCAAGGATTCAAATCCTCCACAAGGACTTTTACATGAGCAAGGTGAATTGTTTCATTTACTTTATTTATTTCTGTAATTTAAATTATATATTTGAGGTTAATTCCAAAACTAGGGTTTGACCAAGGAAAACCCCTCCCCCAACAAACAAAGCCCTTTTTCTTGTAAGTATAGTTTTGGAACAATAGATTGGGATGGAGATTCAGATACGCTTTTCGGTAAACTTTCAGGATTCAAAAAATAGAATTTCAGTATGAGACTTTTTAGGTCAATTGTGACCTAGGGAACAATCATAAATTCTAGAAAATGGTGACATTGACTTGAGGGTACAAATCAGAACTGTCTCAGAATAGAAAAAGATTTTTGGGTTTTGTCTGTGTCTGTGTTTCTATTCTAGATTTGGTCTCAAATTTTCAAAAAATTGAACACAGGCTTCAGAAAATAGCATTCTTCAGATCTGGAATATTTTAAGGTTAGTAAATTTCTCCTATTCATTTCAATTAAAGTTATCAATCCATCAACATCTATTTCAAATTAACAAATCAAACCTGGGTAATTAAGATCTTCCTTCATTATTCATGTTTCTGAATGATTGATTCATTTATGCATTGATCCTTCTTCTTGGGTTAATCAACCTGGATCTTTCATTTGCACATCTAAGGATAGAAGGAGAGAATCTTATTTACCCCCAAAACATATTTAAATATAATATCTTTTATATATACCAAAACCAACATATTTTAGATCTTACAAGGACATCTTACAACAAAGTGTCCAATCTCTTTACAATTAAAACACACAAGTGGTAATTTACCTTTTTATTTACCTTTGCCTCTCTGCATTCTTCTAGCCATAAGTGATTCAATTTCATCAAGATTTCTTCTTCACTTTCACTATCACTATCTTTTCTCATAGTGTGTTTATGACTTGATTTACTTATTCTCAAAGAAGATTTGAATGCAGACTCTATGTTTGGTAAGACACTATTATCAGAATTCTTCATCTCAAATGAAATCATTCTTCCAATCAAAATTTCTAGAGTAACATTGCTATTTTCTATTGCTCTCATTTCTTGTATGGGAGATACTCTAATAGCATAAGTAGGCAGCAAGGTTCTTAGAATTTTACTTACCACTGTATCTTCTTCTAGTACACCTCCAACTCCTTAGATAGCATGACTACCTCTTTGATTCTTGTGTTATACTGTGTGATGTTTACACCTTCTTTCATTTTGAGATAATAAAACTTTCCTCTAAGGATTTCTACCTTGGATCTCAAAACATTCTTATCACCACCATGAACAAGCATCAATTTGTCCCACATTTGCTTTGAGGTTTTGCAATTTTTGACATCTTCAAATTCAACATCGGAGAGTGAAGAAGCAAGCTCTATCATCATGCAGTTGTGTTCATTCTTCTCTCTCATTTGTTCAACTGTGGGTGCTCCTATGGGAAACACATATTTAGTATCTAAGTATTAAGTAACATCATTTCCAATAGGTGTAGAGTCTTATTCTGCTTTTCCATGAAGCAAAATTGTCTTTGTTCAACTTGGGCACATCTCATATGTTCATCTTGTGACCTTTAGCTTAGGTCTTGAAACCTTCCTTCCAAACACACAATCTCTGATACCAATTTTTAGTAATAACTGAGAGGGGGGGTGAATCAATGGCTTCAAAAATTAATCCTTAAATCAACCCTTAAAAATTATTACCACTTTTAAGCCTCTAGTTATTTTTCAATCCTACAAGATGAATTCCTAGAAATAATTATAACAATTACTACTTGTTGGAATTCTTTGTAAATCTCTCTTCTGTATGTTTATTGATAAGCAGTATTTCATTTACCAAATCACAATAAATAGATAGAGTATACCAATCAATCCAGAATCGCATATGTGAAATGTAAAATAGTAAAGTAATAAAACATAAACACATAACAAATGGATTTTTAACATGGAAACCCTATTAAGGGAAAAACCATTGGGACCATTACCCCAAATTTTCACTCTTTTGAAGTGAGTTCAGTTAAGATCCAACCCTGTTAAAGGTTACAAACACACTGTTAGGTGTGACCTTGTTAGAGGATTTAAAAGATAGTTTGTCACCTAGTATCTGGCATCTAATGCTACCATCCTTGATCAAACACTCACTTGGCCTGTCAATAGGTATCGGGCATATCCAATGCTACTTTCTATGATCAAATTTTTTGATACTCCTTGGGATGTATCTCAATTACAAAATACTTATAAGTCCCGCTCAGTTAGAGACTTGATGTTTCAATGGTTAAACTGAAACACTAAAGTGATATGTTCACACATACAACTTGAATTGTAGATTTTCAGATCTATTGTAAGTGCATTACCTCTCTGATCAATATAATCAATTCAATACCTTTTCTCCACACTGTTCTTCTCTGTGATTCTATTTCACTATTCGTCGATGTCTGTAGAATCTAGCTCTTTCCTCAGCTTGTTGATCAGGTCTGAATGAAGACTTTCTTCTCCTTTAGAATCTCTTCAACATATATTCTCTCTTCTCTTGTTCACCCCACAATTCATAATGAATTGGGTTTGTCTCTTTATAGACATGATTCACTATTTCTTGGCTTTCTTTATTCTTGGCGTGATCCACAATTCTCACCAATTAGATTTAAATAAAAATTCCAGCTTTATCTTGTTGAGATCTTCTTGCCAACTAGACAAGTCATCTTTAAATCAATTACTTATCTCTGGCTTTATCTTTTCGATTAAAACAATGATAAGTATCAGTTAAGTCTATTTATAGCTCTTGACAACTAAGAATTTTGTCATTTTTGAACTCTCTTTTCTGTCGGTCAACACTTTAGTTAGTCATTGGTGATAACTGACTGTTCCATTGGTGTGACTTCAGTTGTCTTCAGGATCTCTGTCCATCAGGAAACACTTTAATTCTGTCCGTCAGGTTACTTTGTGCTTTGCTCGTTGGGTGACTTTTATCTTTTACTCTGAACATCAGTGTGCACTCCGTTGGTGTATACAGTCACTTTGTGGATATTTGACTTATATGCATTACTAATAGCATAGCCTTTGATTCATTGGTTCTTTGAAGTCTTTGGCAGTATGTCCATGACCATATAGATTATATCAAGTTGACATCAATGAAAATACAATACATTAACTGATTTAATTTCTTGCATGATCATCAAATTAATATCTTCAAACATTCAATCAGTTATAGTTCATCACACCATAGGTCAAAAAAATATTATCCCACATCTATTTCACAGTAGTACAGCCATCAAGCTCATCATATTCTAGTCGGTAAGTGTAGATGCAATCTCAATCTTGACTTGTGTGTGCTCTTGTTTCTATATTTTCTCACTAATAGTCAAAGGTATAGTAGTCAGTGTTACATATTCATTCTCAAGATAGTAAAGTGCATATTCTCCTACTCTAGACACATGCAACCTCATTCTACTTTTCTAGGTAGAGAAATGATCCCTATTCAGCTTTGGTACTTCCCTCTAATACTTATTTAGATCTTAACTCAAGTCCTTTAAACTTATCACTTCAGAGTAGCAAAGCTCTGATACCAATTGTGCTAGGATTAGGTAATACTGAGAGGGGGAGTGAATCAGTATTACAACACTTTAAACATAAAGAAATTAATTTCCAACATAACAAAATAAATACTGAAATGAAAAGAACATAAACACACAACACATAACTCATAACAACATGAATTGTTGTCAAGGAAACCCTAGCCAAGGGAAAACCCCAGTGGGTATGGCACCCACAAATATACACTAAACATATCGTGTCCCTATTAGGAGACCTATCCCTATTAGGAGCTAAATATTACATTAGTACATTTCCCTGTTAGGAGCTAAATATTACATTAGTACATTCCCCTGTTAGGGGAATAAAAAATCTTGTTAAAGGTATACTGAGCACGCTGATCATATAATCAAAAATACTATTATGTTACAATACATTTCTCAAGAATGAACAAACAATAATTTTATATGCTTAGGTATTTCTAGTTGTAGCTCCCATCACTATCTGTTTGATTCTGATATCACAATGCATCCATGCATCACATCCACATAATCTCTCACGATAAAATTAATACTTATACAAAAAGTAATTACTATGTCAGCAACCATACACTATCAAAACATAGGTAATCCTCAATCCAAATCAAAATTATCATGTTTGGACTTCATGTTATAATCCCTTAATCATCACGATTGTTCATCTTCCCTGTATCACTGTTACTTTGTCTTCACATAATTTCAACTATCTATATATTTTTCCGATCAACACCAAAACTCAAGAGACCTTAATAGAAGGTCATACACATCACAAAATATCTTTCTCTAAGCTCATATGTCTCCATTCATCATATACTATCTTCACTTATCAAAATAGTACTTCCATACTCTGTAAATCTTCTTCCTGTACTTAGTCATTTTCCAATTCCAAACTCCAAAACTATGTTCTATCCTAGCGACCATCCATACCAGATGTGTTTCCATAAATGAAAACCATAAAGTGTTCCATAATACACCTAAATGAATCACTTTCCAACAATCTCTCCCTTTTGGCATTGATGGCAACACTTAGTGAAAAATGACTAAGTGTCAATACCAAAAATATATACACAATATATTTTCTTCCCTTCTCCATACATATGTGTCTACTCTATACATTTTTATTTTCTTCTCCTCCTTTGACATCAATGACAAAGGTATAAAAACACATATAATACATAACAAAATTGTGTCATTGCTTACCAAAAGTTATACCATCTTTAGTACATCTTGGAATGAGCTCTCCAAGATCTTCACTTCCTTTGATCAAGTCTTCACTAGTATCTGACTCACATGAATTACCCCATTCAGTGAAAAAAAAGATATCTTTGTTTCCATTAGGTTAGTAGGCATATGTTTTGTAAGGGCCTGCATTGTATTCTCCATGTCAGATAGATGTGTCTCCAGAATGGATAGATTAGGAGTGATCAAACTCTTCAGCATACCAAGGCTTCCCACAACTCTCCCTTTCTCTGTATCCAATACACTCAGCTTGTCCAATATCCTAGACATTTCTCTATCTAACTCCAATATAGAGTATGAAGAGGTATCACAATTGTCCATCATCTTGTCGAGAGTTAGTCTATCCTTTTCTATAATCTGCTCAATATTTTTTAGATGTCTAACAGGATTTATACAATAACTATATAACTAATTTCAATGTGATACACAACTTCTTTCCTCTGATATAGTTTTGTTCAATATGCCCAAGTCCCATGAGAAATACTTTCATATTTCCTCCAATTTTTTTACAAGGTACTTCTCTTCTTTCTCTTTAGCGATCTTCTCCAAGGACTCATAATGACTGTTAAAGTCATCCAACACTTTTCTTAAGTTTTCTTCACTGTTCTTTTATTGGAAACAAAAATGTATAGGTAGGAGTTTGTTGAAAGTATCAACTTATCTTTCCATTACCCTTGACTTATTCTCTCCTTTCTTCTTAGATCTCTCCTTCACTTTAGAAAATGTGATGAAGGATAGCTTCATTAACTCATCTTCATACATACTCTCACCATCAGTGTTCAAAGTCTTATCTCCACTTTCAAACAACAAAGATGAAGAAATAGATGTATGAATATCTTGTTTCTCTTCAACTTTGATCACAATCTCCTTCTCTCCTTCAAATTTGCTCATTTTCTATTCATCTTTCTCTTCTATTTCAGGAACAATGTTTCCTTCTATATTGGTATCCTTCCCAAAAGGGTCACTATCATCTTGGGAGGTATCCAAAGATACAGGCACACCAGAAAAAATAAATATAGTTACTTCATTGTACTCACAGATTCACTAGTTTCTTCTCTCATCGACTTATCAAGACTTATCTAAGACTCACCTCTTTCAATATATTTAGGCTTACTATCCTTCGGTGGTGAGAACTTCTCAGGTTTAGTATCCATTAGAACTTTGTCCACAACCTTTCGTGTTTCCTTAATCACTTCATCATATCTTCTCCCCATTATTTTTACCAATCTATACTTAGTTCTCATCAAAGGTTTTAAATATTTTAAGATCTTTTACATTTCTTTAACTGAAACAATAGGTAACATGTTCTCAACTACTTGTATTCTAATTGTTTCAAATTCTATTTGTGCTAACTGTTTCCTTATTTATAACTTCTCATAGAGTTCTTCAGGTATAATGCCTTCAACTTCTAGAAATTTCTTCTTAAAAGAAAGAAAATGGTTTATAACCATGTCCTCAATCAAGAGTTTATCTGATGTGTCATACCTCTCATAGTATATTATCAAAGAAATAAGATTTCCCTGCTCAACTATTCTCTTCTCCAATATTTTCATGTCAGGTTTCCAGAGTTGTTTTACCTCAGTGGTCTTTTCTTCTACTTTATTTTCTTCTTTTTTCTTCTCTTCTACCTTCTTCTCTTATACTTCCTTCTTTTATGCCTTCTTCTCTTTTCCCTTCACTTCAACTTTTGTCCTTTGTTTCTTAGGTGGAGAGTCCTGTTTAGTGGACCTTGTGTTCCTTCTAGGAAATTCCATAGGTTTCTCTCTCTGTGTTGTTATCTTTGGTGGAGTAGGTGTAGTCTTAGATACATCAATCATAGTAGAGGGTGGATTGATTACCATCTCAACTTTAGGAGGTGGTAGAGCTGTAGGAGCAGTGCTCACCAACCCTGAAGCTCTCTTTATCATCTTTCTTCTAATATCTTTCATCTCCTCTTTTTTTCATACCAGCCTTTATTGCTAGATCATCTACTAAGTTTTCTATTTTTGTCTTCCTTACACCTCTAGTTTGTTCTTCCCTTATCTTTTCTAACTTTTCTTCATAGGCTCCCCATCTCTCTTCAGATGAATCAATCTCTGAGGATAGAATGTGTTCAACTTGCATAGTCAAGACCTCAGAACTGACTTCATATCCCAGAGGATAACACCACTTCTTCCTAGGCTATACTACCTTAAAGAAAACACAATTATTTTCAATTATGAAATAGATTGAGTGTTTTTACTTCTCTACCAATGCTTCATGAATTTTCTCTTTTTTGTTCATCTGTCTCTGCAAGATTTTGATCATGGCAAATATTTCACCATCTACCCATGTTTTATTCTATCTTTTGTAGCTCTGTGTGATCTAAATTCTATTAGGCTCATTGTCTATCCAAGATCTAGGGTGCATACCAAGGAATTTATGCACAATATGAATATACATATGTACCAGTAAAGATCCAAATCTGAATGCCTTAGTCCTATCTTTCTGAATTTGCCTCACATTCTCCATAAATTGTTGTACAAGAACTTCACATAAGTTATACTTAACATTTTATTGAACCATCTTACAGGACATCAAAATTACACCTATTGATACTGAGTTAACTTGACTGTTGTAGTGAATTTTATATCCTAGAATCATCAAAAGTAATATGACATCCTGCTAAAATATATCTTTTATTGTCATCGCTCTCTTATCCCATTTCAATTCTGTTAGGGTTCACACCATTTTATTTGTGTTCTTCTCCACAAAAAGAATGACTCCAATATTATCCAATCTTGTTATACCATAAATTATGTCACTCTAAATCTTTGAGGCTAGTTTTCAAGCCAAATAAAATTATCATGCACTCTTCTCAGAAGAATCTTAATCCATTCTTCTTCGTCAAATTTGTAAAGTTTAGTTATCCACATGATACTGAGGTTCCCAAGATGTGCAAACTCAAATTTCATCTTACCATCTTCCCCAATCATGTCTTCCATCTCTTTAAATATCTTATAATCTCTCAGAGACTCATACTTACAATGAATGTAAGCCATAATTTCTTCCACATGTAGAACACCATGCGGTGTTTGCAAAAACACACCTTTGGGATCATCCTTAGTTGATTTGTATGGATTTTTCCTAAATTTATACCTAGGTCTTTCAGTGACATCTAAAATAAATGGAGTATCCATAACCAAAGCTTTGAAGAAAATATAAATACCTTTCATCTGCTGATATGTGAATTTCTACTTTGATCAAACCCTCAATGTACTTGCTTCTATGTTTCTTTTTCTCTGAACTCTTTTCTCCTTAGGCTCTGTTCTTCAAATGATGTATAAACAAGTTCTTTTGATTGACCTTATACTTTTCTATGTGAAGAAATGAAAGAGTTCCCAATAAATTAATCTCTACACATAATCTAGTCGATTATCGATTTGGTGATCACAACATATAGATTTGTAAAACAATGCGATCATAGATATATGGTCCACAACATCTTTACATACTCTCCCTAACCTCGCAAGAGCTTACTACACATAATCAGGGATTGGATATATTTATGATATTTTCTTCCTATGCCCCCTCTAAGTCCATGCTTGGCCATCTAGGTTGATCTAGAAATGTTAGCAATAGGGAAAGGCATGGTAGCATCTATTGACTCTCCCTGAATCAATACCTCAATTTTTTATTTTACTTTCCAAACCTTACCACTATTTTCATCTTTAGGTTTTTTGAAATAACTCTTGAATTCATCCATATATTATGCAAGACTTCTATGAGTATCACCAATGTTCTACTTTATAACCATAGGCGGTGGTACTCTCATGTTATCAACTGATGACCTTATGGAAAGACATGTTGTCAATTAGTGCCAAAACACTTAGTCATCTCAGAGTTGACCGAGCCAACAGTGCAACCCAAGAAATGACAATGTAACCCAAGCAGTGGCTGTGTCGACCGAGCAGATAGTGGTAATTAGTATTACTTGAGTGATCAATGTAGCCCGAGTACATAGAGTAGCCCGAGTTCTAGATTTTAGTATGTTGCCCGGGTGATAGCATAATGATCGAGTGCCAGTATATTGCTCGAGTGGACTACTGGACCTGAGTAATAGTTTTGGACCAACTTAGCTTATATTGTTTGATATTAATTTATCTTATGGAAGCCAACTTACAGAAGTATTTGATTTGGATAAGGTATATATATATATATATATATATATATATATATATATATATAAGGTATTTTGTTTATCCAAATAGTGAAGTAGAAGTGTGTACGTGAATATGAAGTGGAAGATTGTTTAAGAGGCTACAACAGTATAAGGAACTAAAGAGACTCATCCATCACAGTCAGGTGATTATTTTTTAACATTGGATCTTATTTCAGCAAATCAGAGTTGCATTAAAACTCATTTACTGGTTCATCCTAATAGGTGCATCAGCAAAATCCTCTAACAAGGTGGACTTAATAGTCCTTTACGGATCTCCTAAAATAGTTTCATTACTGAATTGTATTGTACTAAATCCTTTCACAAGGTGGACCTAATAGCCCTTATTGCTCCTAACAGGGCAAGCCATTAGAATTGGTCAATTGTAAGCTTTAACAGGCTAAATTTATACTGCAGTAATAAATCTTGTGGGTACCATCCCCACCCTATTTTTACTTTCTATTTGGAAGGTTTCTGGGTAATCAAATATTGTGTCAAGTGTTGTGGATGTTTTATTGCTTTTCATTTCATGCATACAATTAGATTAGATAATCTAATAAAGGATTAAAAGGATTAAGTATTACTGGTTTCTGATTCACCCCCCCTCTCAGTCACCTAGCCTCAACATATTTCCAACAATTGGTATCAGAGCTAACTGTTCTCTTAACATAAGTTTAATATCTTGAGCAAAGATCAGAGGCAATGGAAATATATAGACTAGAGAAAGTCATTGAAAATGAAAAGATATATCTACAAGTGGCCATGGATCAGATCAAGAAACTCAAGGAGAAGCTCTCTCTTTCCCTAAAAAGAAAAAAATATTTAGTAGTACAGATGAATGACAAAATTTACATAGAAGAAAGAATTGAAGACTTATGCAAAGAAATAAGTTCTGAAGAAGAAAATGCAGCAATTGAAGACCTACTTGCAAAGAATCTCAATTTACATGAAGAAGTCAGAAAGTTGAAAAGAGAACAAGAAATTCATTTATTCAGAATATGTTAAGCAGTGGAACAAAAAATCAAGCAAAAAATGATAGAGAAATGGCACAAGAAGATAAAAGATTCCTGAGTACAAGATTAGAAGAAAAATAAAATGAAATCCATCTTTTGTCACTTTAGCAAGTATGATAAATCAACTCAATAATGTAAATCAAGAAGTTATCAATCTGAGGACAGAAAATGAAAGACTGTAGAATGATCTCAATACTGAAAAGAAAACCAATGAAAGTATGATGAATTCACAGGTAAGCATGGATAAGTTGGAAAATAAAACTCAACTCAGACATCATGGATAGAATAGATTAGGTTATACTGAACAAGGTGAATCCTCATAGCAAGGAACTCAAAAGAATAGAAAACCTACTTGTAATCATTGTGGCAAGTTAGGGCACACAAAAAATAAGTGTTGGAGCAATAGTAAATCAAAGTTTAATGGTAAATGCTACAGATGCAACAAAAATGGACATAGGGCAAGTGAATGTACTGAGAAGCCTAAGTTTGAAGGAAAATGTTTCAATTGTAACAAACAAGGTCACAAATCTTCCGAGTGCAGAACTAAGAAATGGAACCCTGCTGAACAACTAGCTAAAGCAATTTTTGGTTGGGATTACAAAACATGGAGTAGATTTTGTCACTATCGTGAATATGGGCATATTGGTGCAAATTGTGTAAAGACTCACCTCAAAAAAAGGAATCCTACTAAGAGATGTTATGTATGTAAACAAATTGGTCATCTAAGAAAGAATTGCATAAACAGAGAAAAATTGGATAATGGTTTTGAGAAAGGAAAATAAAAAGTTTCAAAAATCAGAACTCAGATGAATCAACAGTCGATAAGGAAATCTCCTGAGAGTTCAAATCAAAACAATGAAGGATCGAATGGTACCAAAAGTAGTGAGCTAGGTGGATCTACCATCTCTGAATAAATATGAAAGGAGACTATTGGAACTATGCATAAAATCCATCCTACATCAGTTCCAGATATGCTAGCAAGTCTAAATCAGCATATTGATGCACTAGGACACATTATAGTTTTAACCGAGTCAGGATCTCAGTAACACCCGAGTTACACAAACTTAACTGAGTTAAGTCGGGTTGTATGGATTTGAGGATGCAAAAGTTAGTTTTCATAGAGCTTCATTCCGAGCTATGCCAGCTACCATGTACAAAGAATTTAATGAAAAATCAATGGTAAAATGTCTTATAAAAGATGAATTGGAAAGGTTATTGTTTACCAAATTTTCAGTTTGTAGAGTGATTCAAAGCCTTAAGTGATTCAGAGAATCTATGTTTGAAAGATTTAAGTTGTGAAGTTCTATCAAAACCTCTGTGCATTATGGCATCTACATCCAATAGCAAGGTTAAGAAAGGATCTGAGATGTTGGTTAGGAATGCTATCTGTGAACCTTCAAAGTTTAAGCTTCATCCAGTGATTACAGAGAACATAGACCCGATGGGAGCTCATTCTCTAATTCCTCCAAGGGTACTATTGATCAATGACATCCGAGCATTCTATCATTGCACAATTAAACAGCTGAGGACATTGGAAATGAATAAATCATATGAGAAACTCTATGATGTCGGGAATCCCAAGCCAGAACATAAACACCTAGAAGTCAAGGGTTTGACTCATATCATGCATATGTCACAGAATGTTCAGATTAAGTGGATTACATTTGTTCTAAGCTGTATTCACGACATGCATTTATGGCTAGAGAAACCAGTGAAGATTACCAAGATAATGGTACACTATGTTATAGGGTATCCTATGCTAGACAAGTCAAAAGCTACCAAAAACCTACCCTGGGTTGACCTAGCTAAGAAGAATCTTGCTAAGTGGGATGGAAGAGGAATGAGATAAAATAGAGTTACAGACATGGAATTGAAGTTTTGGATTCATCTTATTGTACACAAAATATACAGTTCTAGCCAATCTAATAGCATACCATGTGAGGCTGTAGACTTGGCATACAAGGTGGTCAAGAACACCCTCTCATTTGACCTTACCGAGTTGTACCTCATCCAATTGAGAAAGAACATGGAAAGCATCTGGGCATCAAAGACCAATCCATGTAAGTTTGATTCACTTCTGGTCTCCATATTCTTTTATATTCAGAATTTTTTCCCTTCCAAAGGCACAGTTGTCTGGAAGAAGGACAAAACCATAGTGTATCAGATAAATGATTTCATAGCTAAATTAGGAGACAATTTTGAGAGAATCATGGATGCATATTTTGAGGAATTCAGACAGAAGATGCAGAATAGGTATAGAATTCCTAAACAATTGGTTGAAGACTACAAGGATGATGTTTGTTTCCTAGTTGACTGTGATAAAGTATACATCTAGGCAGTCAAACCTAGGGTTGCATGGGTGAAAACTCTTGCATTGTTGGAAATATTCATGATTAACCAAGTTACTGAGAGGGGAGGGGTGAATCAGTAACTCTGCAACTTTAAAACATTTTAGTGCTTATTTACCATTCATTCATTTAATCTACTGCAACCATGAAAATGTAAACATTCATAACAC
>MU227064.1:1104507-1132969 GCA_018584345.1 Thuja plicata
GGGTGTGAATCAGTGGCCTCAAAAATATTCCAATAAATCAACCTAAAAACTTATTACCACAATATTAAGCCTCTAGTTATGTAAATTGCTTAGTGTATACCGATTAATCTAGATTAGTTATGTAATGCAAAACACTAAAGTAATGACTCATAAACACATTGACACATGGATTTTTAATGCGAAAACCTTGTTAAGATAAAAACCACTTGGGACCGGTAACCCAAAATTTTCACTCTTCTGAAGCGAGCTCAATGAAGAGCCAACCCTGTTAAAGGTTACAAATACACTGTTAGGTGTGACCTTGTTAGAGGATTTAAATAGAATAGTTTGTCACTTGATATTTGGCATCTCTATACTACCTTCTCTGACCAAACCCAGTGCAGTTTGTCAAATGGTATCTGGCATCTCATGCTATCTTCATGATCAAACCTTTTGATACTCCCTGGGATGTATCTCAATATAGAAAGGATTGTTAACTCCTGCTTAGTTAAGAGACTTTCTGAATCAATGGTTAAACATAAACAGTAAATGATCTATTCACACATACAACTTAGACTTGCATATTTTCAAATCTATTATAATCTCATTTTACCTTTATGATCAATATGTCTTTTCAATACATTTTCTCCACTTCTTTCTTCTCGGTGATGCTATGCTTCTCTGTTGCTCGGTGTCCACAAAAATCTTTAGCTCTTTCCTCAGCTTGATTGATCAGGACTGTATGAATTTGACCTTCATCAGTTTCTCTTCAGCATCCTTCTTTTTTTCATTCACTCCCCTAATTCATAATGAATTAGATTGTCTCTTTATAGACATGATATCACCATTTCTCACTTCTTGATTTTCTTATTCTTGGCGTGATCCACAATCTTAGCCAATCTTGCTTTAAAACTTTAGTCCTATTTTATCTCGTAGAAATATTCTTGCCATTTGGATAAAATAGCTTTAAATATTTTACTTATCTCTGGCTTTAACTAGGTCAATGAAAATAATGTTAACAACTAGTTAAGTCTATTTTTAGCTCTGCCAGCTAAGTATTTTGTTGTTTATGAACTTCAGTTAATTTTGGTGTTTTAACTCTTTGATAGCTTCGGTCAATACTTTAGTTCTCCTTGGGCTTCTCTATTGGTCTTGTCTATCCATCAGGGTTGTCTGTCCTTCAGGGTTGTCTTTCTATTGGTTAACACTGTAATTATGGCCATCGATAATGCTTGTGATTCTTCTTGTCATTAATTCTTGTCGGTTTTCTTTCTCGGGCATCACTATGACTTTTCTCTCGGGTTTCTCTATCTTCAGGTTCCACTAGCCGTTGGTGTTTGTAGTCACTTAGTGAATGCTGGTCTTTTATGCATTACTGAAAGCACAATATTTATCTCTCTAATTCTCTGAAGTCTTTGACACTTTGAATATAACTGATCAGATTATATCAAGTTGATATCAATGACAATACAATCCATTAACTGATTTAATGTATCGCATTATCTTTCTGCATTTTAGTGATCGACTTAAAATCTTCAAACATTCAATCATTTATATGTCATCATAAACCTCAATCCAAATCCAACATAGCACATTTGGACTTTGCTTTATACTCCCTTAATCATCGTGACTATTCATCTGCCATGTATAATTGTTACTTTGTCTTCGCATAACTTTAACTATTTGTATCTTATTGAGATCAACACAAAAACTCAAGCGACCTTAACAGAAGGTTATACACATCCATAAATAGATTCCTCTCATCTTTTATGTCTCCATTCATCATATACTATCTACACTGATCAAAATAATACTTCCATACTTTGTAAATATGCTTTGTGTGCATAGTCATTTTGTAATTCCAAAATGCAAAACGGTGTTCTATTCCTAGTGATCATCCATACCAGATGTGTTACCATAAATGAAAAACTCAAGTGTTCCATAACACACCTGAATTAATCACTTTCCAAAAAATTGTTGGTCCCACTGAGAGGAGGGGGTGAATCAGACAAATTAAAAACATAAACTCTTAAAAGTGAACTCACTGATTCACTCAGTAAGTACTAAATATAGTAAATAACTAATTCACCAGATAACATAAGCAACAATCAATCATTCAAAGTTAGAAAAATCAAATTAACTCATTCACACATGATATAACTCATTAACATAGGATTTAATGAGGAAACCTAATTTGGAAAAAACCTTTGTGGGAATTGTAACCCACAATAAAAATTGTACCCTTCTGAAGTACATTTGGTTAAGAAATTATTCTGTTAAAGATTACAAACACATTTGCTAAATGTGACCCTACTAGGAGATTTACCTCATATCTGTTAAGATCTTCACCTTGTTAGGAGTGGTCTTCTTAGAGGTCTTAAAAAAATCTTTTGGAATGTCACCTAAGTCTAGGTTTTATAAATAGGATGATTAAATCCACTTGATTAAGAGATTTCTCTGTTACAAATATTAATAAACAATAGTAAAATTTGATCTGTTAAAATTAGCAACTCACTATGCTTGAATCAGATCCTTTATGCTCAATTGAATACTGATATCACATACTCAATTGATCTCTTTCTCAGTCTGTAGACTCTTTGATATGTCTTTCTCTGTTCTTCTCGATAAATGTTGTTCTTCATGTTTTTTTCTTCTTTTCTCAATTCGCCAGTAGTCTTACACGTCGTGTAATTCTCATTCCTTATATAGAGATAATTTTGCCTCTTAATCTCCTTAATTTTATTTTCCTTCCTTTGTGCTCATTTGTTCGATCATCTTCTTCAAATTTCTCAACTCGATAAACCAAAACTCTTATACCTCAAAACTTGTAACTTTTCTTGGAACTTTCACTTTTCTATTTAACCGCTTGATATTTGCCTTAGATCTTCATATTGAATTTTCCTGTTCTTATATCTTGTAAAAAAATTCATTTAATTTATTTCCTCATCTATCTCATCATTACTTTGCATTAAACCATCATTTAATATCTGTATATTGTACTCAATAAAACTTACTTTGCAACTCGGTAACTGACTTCGTCACTGCTCAGTGTCTAACTTGCTCTTGGTTCTTGGTAACTGTAACCAACTCACATAACATTCTACCGACTGACTCAGTCTATCTCAGTAAGTATCTCTTTTAGTTATAACTTAATTCATTGTAGTTTCTGAATTGATCAATCAAATGTACCAATTTGATAACATCAAATATATAGTAGAAAATAACTAAAACATCATTACTTCATCATTGTCTAATCTATATTTGTCACCCATTTAACTTCTCCTCTTTAGATATGGTAACAAAATAAAAATCAATTAATCAATTGCTTGACATCAATGAAAAAACAAGTGATCTAACCATTTCTACAATCATGATACTCGGTATCACTCGGTCTTCATCATCTCCATTAGATAAACATCAGTTAATCAACAAAAGATCCTTTGAAAAAAGATGATTGGGTTAAGGAAATGAAAGAAGAATTAGATCAAATAGATAATAATAACACTTGGACTTTAGTACCTAGGCCTACTAACAATAATGTTATAGGTACTAAATGGATTTTCAGGAAGAAGCTTAATGAGAAAGGAGAAGTGATCAGAAACACAGAAAGGATAGTTTGAAAAGGGTATGCATAAGAAGAGGACTAGACTTGAAGGTGTAATTATATTTTTAGCATATTATTCTTATAAAGGATTTAAGGTTATTAAATGGATGTAAAATCTACTTTTCTTAATGGTGTGTTAGAAGAAGAAGTATACATTGAAAAACCTGAAGGATTTGCAATTGATAAAGGTAAAGAAATGGTTTGCAAATTTCATAAAGCATTGTATGGATTGAAGCAAGTTCCAAGAGCATGGTATGAAATATTTCATGCATATATTATTCTTATTGGATTAACAAGAACTAGTGATAATAGCAATGTATATCTAGAATTTGAAAGTGAAGGCATAACATTAATTGTTGAAATTTTTGTTGATGACATAATATTTGGTGGAAATGAAGTAGTGAGTAGGAAATTTGCAAAATAAATGAGGAAGGAATTTTAAATGTTCATGATATGATAAATCAAATTCTTTATTGGACTTCAAGTATAATAGAAAAAGAAAGGAATATACATAAGTTAATAAAAGTATGTAAAGGAGATTTTGAATTTTTTTGGCATGGAAGACTCAAAACCAGTGGGAACGCCTATGGTCATAGGCTGCAAATTATCTAAGGAGGAGGAGTCAAAAGAGGTAAATGAAACTCTATATAGATCTATGATTGGTAAATTATAGTATGTTGTCCATAGTAGACCAGATATTGCACATGTTGTTGGTATTGTTGCAAGGTTTTCATCAAACCCAAAGGAATCACATTTGGTTGCAGTAAAGAGGATCTTCAGATATCTCAAAGGAACTAAAGATTATGGATTATGGTATGGTAAGGATTGAAATTTGAATTTGAATTTGTTTACTGATGCAAATTAGGTAGGAAATGTTGATGATAGAAAAAGTACAAGTGGTGGAGCATTCTTTCTTGGTGAAAGATTAGTCTCCTGGCTAGTAAGAAGAAGAATTGTATTTCTCAATCTACTACAAAGGAAGAGTATGTTGCTTCTTCTCTTAACTATCAGCAAGTAGTATGGATAAAATATATTCTTGAGGAAATTCATGAGAAGGTCATAGAACCAATTTTTATCTATTATGATAATACTAGTGCAATAAATATTTCTAAGAATCTAGTGATGCACTCGAAGACAAAACAAATTGCAATAAAATATCATTTTGTAAGAGAGAAGGTACAAGAGAAGGAGGTAAGGCTTGAATATGTGTCTAATAAAGAACATGTTTCTAATATATTCACCAAGATGATACCAAATAATTCATTTGAATATCTTAGAGGTAGATTAGGGGTTATTCCCCTATCTGAAGTTAATTAGAAGATGATGTTGATTGCAGCAGTTCATATGTGTTTATTCAAAAATTATATGTATGAATTTATGTAGTGGTGGAAAAATCCATGGGGGATAAGTCTTAAGTATGATGTTGTAATGAATCAACAAGGAAAGAACAAGAAAGTTTCAGTAAAGTGTACTTAGAGATGCCTGAATTATTTGACAACTTTGGCATTGTTGTCAAAGGGGGAGAATATTTATTCTCTAAAAGGGGAGGATATATATGGAAGAAAGAGAAGAGTATAAAGGATGAATATGAAAGGGGAAGTATATGAAGATGTTGAATTAGAATTATTAAGGTAAAGACAAAAGTAGAAACATTTTGATATATCAGAGGATTAAAAGATAAGAGTGTTTCCGCAAACACAACTTTAGTGTTGTGGAGACATAGTGTTACCATCAGAGAGACATAGTGTGAGAGACATAGTGTTTCCATCAATGCTAAAGGGGTATATTATTAGAGTAACTAATTTAGTAATGCTAAGTGATGCATTGATGAAGATTGGTACAGATTTGATGACAAGTGAATCAATTATTTGGTTTCCATTGATGTCAACTAATTGACTTAGTGTTTTCAGTATGTTACTAGATATTTTGTAAGTGAATCATGAGTTGCAATTTTTTTATGAATTTTTTATTCTTATGGAAGGTTATTTCATGTTCAGTGATGTTAAATTTTCCATCACGACTCTTGATATGGAGAATTGAGTTGGTTATGTTTTATTTAAGTCAAACTGGGTAATTTCTAAAACACTGAGTGACAGACAGTAAGTGATTTGATTGTTATCTCACATAGATAAAGTATTTGATAGATAATTCATAGGATATTATTGTTAAAAATGTTAAGGTACTATGTTTGCGAGTGTGAATCATAATGTTAACTGGTGCTACTAGTTTAATTGACTAGAAGAGGTGTTAACATAATTGTATAGTCAGAAAATGGAAGCACTTCCATTGTAGACTAGTTTAGCCTTCTGAGTAAGTGGTTTGGGGTCATGTCAAGAGACTTTAATGGGTATCTAACTTGGATTTGTCTTTCTCCCTTATT
This sequence comes from Thuja plicata, assembly GCA_018584345.1. NCBI lineage: Eukaryota > Viridiplantae > Streptophyta > Pinopsida > Cupressales > Cupressaceae > Thuja > Thuja plicata. Next base: position 1,110,471 of record MU227064.1, read on the forward strand.
CTTCCCCATTTCCAACTTTTTCCAACTTGTTTTTGGCACCCTGATCTACAGACTTGAAGTTTTTGACTTTAGGGTCAAGGTCGACCTTCTAGGTCAAGGTTGACCTTGACCCTGACCTAGGTCAAGGTTGACCTCAACCTTGACCTAGGTCAAGGATGACCTTGACCTTGACCTAGGTCACAATCAACCTTTTTCTAACTTTTTGTCCATATTCTAGACTTCTAGGATTTCCGGATCTCGGGCTTTAGAAAAGTTTAATTCCTGCTTCCGAGTCGGCTATTTCTATCTTTGAAGCAAAGATTCTTAAATTATATTTAATATAGGTCCACTTCTAAGGTTATAGGTCTAATGGAAATTTAATTCTCCTATGTAGGCCTCTCTAGAATATTGTACCCTAGACTGATATATAAGGAAGCCTTCTCCTCTCATTTTCTCTAACCATCATCAAGCATAATCACAAGCGCTCAAGACTTGAAAGGAAAAACTAAGAAGAAAGATTTGAAGCAAGCATATATTATCAAGCATTCAAGAATTCAAGCATCCAATTCATCAAGGAGATCCATTGGTATGAATTAAAGGATTCAAAGCTCTATGGAGCCCTCTTATTGAAGATTTCTCCATCCACATTCTTCCAAGCCTCTTCCAATTCAAAAACCCATTCAAGATTGGTGTTGAAGATCTACAATAAATTGACTGAAGATTCCCTACATTCTCCATTCTACATTCTACATCCATTTGGTGCATCCATACTTGTGGATTCAAGGATTTGAATCCTCCACAAGGAATTTTACATGAGCAAGGTGAATTGTTTCATTTACTTTGTTTATTTCTGCAATTTCAATTATATATTTGAGGTTAATTCCAAAACCAAGGTTTGACCAAGGAAAACCCCTCACACAACAAACAAACCATTTTTCTTGTAGGTATAGGTTTGGAAGAGCAGATCAGGACTGAGATTTGGATACCCTTTTCAACAAACTTTCAGGATCCAAAAATAGGATTTCAGTTTGAGACTTTTTAGGTCGATTGTGACCTAGGGCACAATAAGAAATTTTGGCCAATGTTGAGATTGAATTGAGGGTAAAAATTGGAACTATGTCAGAATGGAAAACAATTTTTGGGTTTTGTAGATCTCACAGTTTTAGTTTAGGAATGTGGAAATCAAGATTTTCTGAGACTATCTGATAGGGTTTTGGGCAGGTTCTTTTTCAGCGGTAAGTATTTTATTCTATTTTCCTTTGCAATCATTTCCATATTTATACCCCTTATCAATTAAAATTAAATCTAAATGGTTAAATGTGGCATAGGGTCTCTTTTATGTGCAAGTCTCCATTGTTCTAAACCCTAACCTCTATTTTATACCTTACATTTTGGTGAACCCGCGATAGACAACTCTTTCTTTTTGGTGTTAGATTTTCATCTTATGTTAGATCTTACATGCATTTAAAACTAGATTTATTTTATGCTCTTGCTTTTATATGTTAGAAATAAATAAAAATCACAAAATTTCTTTAAAAATACAAAATACAAAAACATTTACATTTTTCATAATACATTTCATTTGAATGCATTTGGATATATCTAGATCTATTTTCTATGCATTTCTTTATTCATTATTATGTTTCCCAAGTTGTTTCAACTATTTTCCAAACCTTTTACAATATGCTTTATGTATAGGGATGATAATCCTCCTATTTGGGATGAACCTTTGGATTTGGATGTTGATTACTCTCTTCCTCATGAAGTCATTGTGGATGATTCTACTTTTTGGGATGAACCCTTGGATAAAGACATTGATTTATCCCCTCCTTGTGAAGATTACTTGATACAAGAGGGTGATTTATTAATGGATGACATATTCATAAATGATGGTGACTCTTTTTCTAAAACACACTCCCCTTATGAATACATTTTAGAGAAAGAAGAAAACATTATAGATGCTTTACCTCCATTTGGGATTCCTTCTAGTGATGAGACATTAGTGGAGAATGATATGAATTCCCTTAATGCTCTCCCTCTTAGTTATGATCTTATGGAGAATCAAGATCCTCCCTCATCTCCTCCTAGGATGTATTCTTTTCTTCCTTCTTGTGAACCTATTTGTAGTATTGAAAAAATCAACATGGTTTATCCAAAACCCTTGTTGACTATCAAAGGTTGTCCTCGCATTACTATCAAAGGTAAACCTATGGAATCTTTAGAGTCTTTCAATGATCGAGATTTGATAGCTCACACCTATCGTACAAGGAATAACCCTCAACCTAATCCAGCAATTCCTACTTCTTTACCACCTTCTCAACCCATTCTTCCTCCTCCGCCCTATCTTCCTAGCATGGAGTATGATATGATAAACCAATTGTGCAATACCCCTACCAATATTTCTTTATGGGAGCTTCTTCAAACTTCACCTACCTACCATGAAGCCTTAAAAAATCTCTAGCAACTCTTTCCACTCCACCTCCTAACTAAGAGAACACCAATGCCTTCTTACAATGCATGCATGTTACCTCGGGTCCTCTTGACATTGTATTTACTCAAACGGATTTACCTTCTAAAGAAGTTCAGAATCAATATGATGCCCTTATGGTTGCTGTTAGTATCAATAAGAGTATCATTAGTAGGACCTTGATTGATAATGGATTTGGGCTTAATATTTGTAGTATGGACATGCTCAAAGCAATTAAAGCCAATGTTTCAACTATTCAACCTGATAATAATCCTATATGTGGCTTTGATAACATTGATAAGAAAACTTTGGGCATCATTACCTTACCTATCAAAGTAGGTTCGGTTATCCTAAATACTCATTTTCATGTTATGCCTGGACCTCTTAATTATAACCTCCTTTTGGGTAGACCTTTGTTGCATGCAATGCATGTTGTTCCTTCCACCCTTAATCATAAAGTCAAGTTTATTCACAACAACATGGTGTATTCACTTCATGCGGATGATGCGCTAAATCCTTGTTTAAATATTCAAACCCACAATAATCCTATTTCTAATAGTAATCCTTCTTCCTCTAATGCTCTTCCTGGAGATAATTGGCGAACCTTGGATTTTAATCCTACCTTTATTGGAGAGTATAAGGTTTATGATCTTGATTTTATGAAGCCACAAAGAGAGTTTGAACAATGAGTTTTTTCTTCTACTTCTAATACCCTTCGTAATAACTTTGTAGCTACTTCTACCCACTATGAATCTGTCAAACCTAATAATGATGACATAGTGACTACTAAAGTTCCATTGACTCCTTTTGATATGGCTTCTTGGTAGTTATCATTTACTAGCTAAATAAGGATTTCATGGTCAAGGATGTGGTAAGCATAAACAAGGAATTCAAATGCCCTTACAGAATGGGGGGCATGAGAATTCTTATGGATTGGGGTTGAATCCTCAACAACACATCAATGTTACCAACATATCAAATAACACTTCAAAACATGATGACCCCATGAAGTAATTTGACCAAGAAGTTATCTTGCCTAAACTTCTTCGTGCTAAGATGATTACTAGACCTAAATGCAAAAATAAATGCAGTCCACACTTGGAACCTCTTAATTTTTGTTTGTATCATAGATTCCATGATCACTCTACTAATGAATGTCATGCTTTACATTATAAGATTAGGCAGCTCATTGATAGTAAAGTTATTTCTATATCACGTGGCAATGAGATGTATTTCAATCCTATTTTCTCTAAATAACATTAATGTTCCTATTATGGAACTCCACATTATGTAAATAATTTTATCCTAATATTTGGGGGCTTGTTGTCTTGCATAGTATTGTGAGTGATATAATAGGTCCCCTTTCATCCTTTTTCCCACGCTTGGGGGGCAAGGATGCCTTCCCCTTCTTTTCTGTCTTTCTAGGATCCACTTTTCCCTTGGTTAAGCAGTATCTATCTATTATGTGATATCTAATCATACATGAACATTTTGATTTGCATTGAGGATCTATGTCCTTGATCATAACCTATTTCTTTGTTTGACATTGGGTTTCCATGGTTGATAAATCTCACCTTGGAAACTGAATCATGTCTTATCCCTCACAAGGGTTACTTTTTTCACTTCTTGCATGATATCTCTTTGCATTTGTCCCTTCCATTGCCTCATAGGAGCTGTGACCTTCTTGGCTTGTACTGGGTATTGTCTATGGATATCATCTTGATGTTGAAGATGGATATATCCTTTTTCTTTTCTTTGCTTAACATGTCAAAATAGTATGTACTTTTCCATCTTAAGGAGGGGACATATATATGGCCTCCCTCATTCTATATTATGCATTTTTGTTCTAACTTTTTGTTTTTCAGCATGCTAAATCCTCTGAAGGTAACACATATAAGTTGCTAAATCCTAAAGATATACACATTCAGTTACAATTCAATATGCTAAATCCTCAGAAGGTAATGCACATAAGTTGCTAAATCCTGAAGAGATGCACATTTTACAAATGTATTCCATGGTGATATACGGATATGGATCCATGGGTACTCCATAAAATCCATCAAAAGATGCACTACATACATGCACAAAGATGCCAGAAGGTGCACAACTTTATGGGGTGACTATCAAGTTCTTTCTTGGTGGGCCATCCTATCCTTTTTGTGGTTCACAGTGAGATACACACATCTTACTGGGTGGGCTAATCACACCCTCTCTCTTTTTCTCTTTGACCAGTGATGTCTCTCTTATCATGATCTTAGGTTTGATAAAGACTTAAGTCCTTGGGGGCTTCAGGATTCCTTTGTCCCTTTTTATTTCAATAAGATTATATGTTCTTCATGATCTCCTTTACCAAGAGTTTGCGTTGATGAGTCCATACTATTGCTAAAGTGGGGGCTAAATGTATAGTCAAAAAATGGAATCAGTTTCATTATAGACTGATTTATCTTTCTGAGTAAGTGATTTGGGGTCATGTCAAGTGCCTTGAATGGGTCTCTGACTTGGATCTAGCTTTCTCCCCTATTCTGCCCCATTTCCCACTTTTTATAGCCTATTTTTGGCACCTTGATCTGTAGACTTGAAGTTTTTGACTTCTGGGTCAAGGTCGACCTTGACCTTGACCTAGGTCAAGGTTGACCTTGACCTTGACCTAGGTCACAATCAACCTTTTTCTAACTTCTTGTCCATATTCTAGATTTTTGGATCTCGGGCTTCAGAAAAGTTTAATTCCCGCTTCTGGGTCGACTATTTCTGTCTTTGAAGCAATGATTCTTAAATTATATTTAATATAGCTCCACTTATAAGGGTATAGGTCTAATGTCAATTTAATTCAACTATGTAGGCCTCTCTAGAATATTGTGCCCTAGATTGATATATAAGGAAGTCTTCTCTCATTTTCTCTAACCATCATCAAGCATAATCACAAGTGCTCAAGACTTGAAAGGACAAGCTAAGAAGAAAGATTTGAAGCTAGCATCTATTCTCAAGAATTCAAGCATTCAAGTATCCAATTCATTTGGGAGATCCATTGGTAGCCAGTGAAGGATTCAAAGCTCTATGGAGCCCTCTTGTTGAAGATTTCTCCATCCACATTCTTCCAAGCCTCTTCCAATTCAAAAACCCATTCAAGATTGGTGTTGAAGATCTACAAGAAATTGATTGAATACATCATACATTATACATTCTACATTATACATCCATTTGGTGCATCCATACTTGTGGATTCAAGGATTCAAATCCTCCACAAGGACTTTTACATGAGCAAGGTGAATTGTTTCATTTACTTTGTTTATTTCTTTAATTTTAATTATATATTTGAGGTCAATTCCAAAACCTGGGTTTGACCAAGGAAAACCCCTCCCTAAAAAACAAACCCTTTTTCTTGTAGGTACAGGTTTAGAATAGAAAATTGGGGCAGAGATTAGGATACCCTTTTCGACAAACTTCCAGGATTGAAAAATAGGATTTTAGTCTGAGACTTTTTAGGTCGATTGTGATCTAGGGCACAATCATAAATTCTGGCCAATGTTGACATTGACTTGAGGGTACAAATCAGAACTATGTTAGACCAGAAATTTTTTTTTGGGTTTTGTAGATCTCATAGTTTCAGTTCAGAATCAAAAAAATCAACAGTTTATGAGACTCTCTAACAGGGTTTTGGCCAAGTTCTTTTTTAGAGGTAAGTATTTTATTCCATTTTCCTTTGCAATCATTTCTATATTTACACCCCTTATCAATTACAATTAAATGTAAATGGTTAAATGTGGCATTGTTTCTCTTTTATGTGCAAGTCTCCATTGTTCTAAACCCTATCCTCTATTTTCTACCTTACAAGAATGAACACGTAAATAAGAAAAATTTCTTGAATAGGCTATGAAGATTTGTTGATCAGTGAAGGAATTTGATGTGGTAAAAGGATCAATGATGATTTTCATAACGTAGTAAGTTAGTTCCATGATTTGGGGGATTTACTTGACATTACATTGATTGAGGTATATGTTTGAGGTGGATTCTTCAAGATGTTTCTTTTGGTCAAATGATTTTTTTAAATGGCTAAACTACCAAGGTAAAATACACGAGTAATACGATGTCGTCAAAGGAAAAAATTTTATGAGTGTCTAGATACATTACATCTTACCTAAGATGATCTGGATCATTTATATCTCATAGCTAGGGTTTGTTGTAAGTCAGTGGAACTAATTCAATATATTGGAAAGTTGAAGAAGTTATTTGTTGATCGTGAATTACAGAAGGATTTGATGACTAAGAAAGTGAAGGAATATAGTGTGATCAAGCCAGGAAAGAGTATATAGTATGTTGATGTATTTCAGAGATTAATAGGTGTTGGAATTAATGGGATGTGTGTACTGAGATGGGAGGGGTGAATCAGTACCTCTAAAACTTTTGTATCCTTTAATCAATTAACCTTTGTGTAATCAATTGTTTATCCAACCATCTGATCTATACTACCTTAATGTAAGATATATCAATTCAAAACTTAACCATACACGTGAACATTCATAGAAACATTCATGAAAGTAATTGACACATAACACAAGATATAATATTGCAAAAAACTCCTGTTAGGAAGTAAAAACTGTAGTGGGGATGGCACCCACAAAATCTTCACTATTTGTAGATTGGAAGGGGTCAGTTAAGGCTTAAAATGTGATCACTTCTGATGATCTACCCAGTTAAGAGTATCTGTGGAGACCTTTTAAAGTCTACTCTATTAATATCTTTTGCAACACTATTGAGTGTGCACTCGGTTAAGAGATTTATAGTTGGACTGTTAAATCCACCTTCCTTGAAAGGATTTTTACACTTTGCTTCACATGTTAGAATGATAGAAAATTACAATTTGACCTAGTCTATGCAATCTCCTATTTGATTAAAGATCCTTTGAATTTTACATATAAATATATATCACCTAATGTGATTGAGTAATACCTCTGATTCTTAGTAGCCTATGTTCTTGGTTCTGATAATCAAATTCACCTTTTGTTGTTCTGGTTCTTTAAACTTTGAGTCTGATCCATAGATGTGCTTGTAGGATTCATTCATCCTCTCTTCTATGTTCACACATTATATTGAATGATTGTATCATCTATTTATAAGATGGATGGACTTTATCAAGTTTCACGTAAAACAATGTTAACTCTAAGATCAGGTTTACAACTTTTACCTTGATCTCCTAGTCTCTATGTTTTAAATAAGTTAGATTGATTGAAACACTTACATTCTTGTTTCTTGTCCCTAAAGAAATGGTTTTAAAAACAAATCAAGATTATATAAATAGAATAAGACTATTTTATCTTATGTGGCAGTCAGATCCACTTTTTGTGGGCTGCAACTGACTTTCAGTTTCTGATGGTCAGTTATGCTCTGAAATCAATTGACTATCTTTCAGGTTCCTTGCTTGAATTGTTCTCTCTATTTTATCCTTGAGTGTCTCTCGTGTTGCACTATATCTTTCACGTCAGGTTCCTCTTTATCCTTTTGACTTTTCCTTTTCAGTTTACACACAAAATTGTGTCATCAGTTTTCTTTGTACTTAGCAGTTTTTGGTGATCTCTTGTATCTGCATTTTCGGTTTTCTCTTTGTCCTGTCATTTGGTTTATGCTTACTGAAAGTGTTTTTTGCATACTAATGGAAAAATAATGTCATCAATCTCCCCCTTTGACATTAGTATCAAAAACTAATATGTGCAAAATACTAACAAAATGTTAAGTATGTACAACATATATAATCCTTAGTTATTTCATGAATCCCCCTATATATATGCTGGTATATCATTATTTTCCCCTTTTTTGGTAGTACTATATAGTTTCCTATCTATACATATCATATATTTCCCCTTTTTTGATAGTAAGGGCAAAGGTGTATACCTTATAGTTTATAAAAAATGTGAGAGTGTGAAGACTTCATGTCTTCCATCATCTTCTCCCATTGTTCCTTTAGGTTCTCCAGAGCCATGTGCTCAAGAGTAATCCTTGAGTGCATATCGTAGATGTTGTTTACTATAGACATCTTGGGGGTTACTATTAGTTGATTTTCTGAACTAATATGCTGTTGAAACAGTGTCAGATTTTGTAGAAGTTGATCTTGGAGCTCGGTGACCTCTTCCCTGAATTGTGTCTCTGCTTCCCATAGTTCTTGCCTTAACCTTTTTATCTCAATAATCTTTTCATTATGCAAATTAATTGCATTGTCTCCAGTGGTTAAGTTTTTAGCACTATTAGCTATATCAGAATCTAACTTGTCTATATTTTCACTATGCTCCTTAGTGAAATTCTCCAGTGTGCTTAATTTTTGAATCAAGGAAATAGCTTCAACAATAATAGGATCTATTCACTAATGAATTTTGAAATCTTTACCTTGTTAACTGCCACTTGTTGTCTAATTTTCACAACAAGTTTTTGCTGGTACTTCCGCTCTGCTCTCTCTTCAATTTCCTTCTCTGCATCAATATTTTGTGTTGTAATGGCCTCTGTGAGAGTCGCTAGTTGATCAAGTATCAATTTATTCTGATCAACATCAATGCTGAGTACAATCTGGTGCAAGATGTCCCTAGTTGTTTACAATACCATGGAGTCTCGATGTTGCTTCCTCAACTTCTCCTATTATGCCTTCCTCTGGCATATTTCACCGTATTATTTCAGTGCTTCATATTCAAGTGTGGTTGGGTCACATTTTGGGATCTCAATGATTTCATCTAAGGTGACTTCCAACTTACTCTTTTTGGATTTCTTCTTCTTCTTCAGAGTTTTACTTGAGTACAGTACCATAGCCATCTTCTCGGATTTGTCTGTGGTACTAGATGAAGTTACTTGTGGTGTTGTCTCTTTTTTCTACTTTGTTTTGGTGTCAGCTTGTCAGTTTCCTGTAGACGTCTCCACATTAACCTTTACATTATCGGTAGAAAGTTTGTCGGTTTCCTCAGGAGTGCCATCTTTAGGTTTATCTTCTTCATTAGTGTCCTTAGCTTCATCTTTCTTTGTTTGTGCATCTTTCTCAATTTTGTCTCCATCTGTTTGATTTGTATATCCTCATGTAACCTTGTCTATTTTAGTTAAAATATGAGTATCTCTGATGTCCTTTTGATCATTAGTGTTATCTTTCTTTCCTTCATCCCCTGCATCTTTGGAAATGATTGAATCTTTATCAGGTGACTTGTTTTTTTCTTGTAGTATATTGATGGCTTGCATCAATATTGGCATGTTTCCTGGTATGTTCACCTGTGAAGTATCAAATGTTGTGTCCTTCTCATCGGTTGTGTCCTTGGTAACATTGACATCTTCATCTTTCTATATTTCTACTACTGGATAATAGGTTATGTCAATGATTGTGTTATCCACAATGTTGTCCTTAGTGTTGTTCAGCCATGTTTCATCTACAACTTCCACATTCTTGTTTCCAGTTGTGTTCATTTCTTCTTTATCTAACTCAACTGACATGTCATCTTCTGCATCTTTGATTATGATGTGTTCTTGAGTTGCCTTATTATCATCTTTCTTTTGTAGGTCTCTCTAGGGGATAGCTTCCTCAATAGGTCTATTGAGTATTTTACTCCATTTCTTGTGGCTTTCTTGTTCAAGCTCTATAAGCCTCCCTTCAATAAATTTGTAGACTCTCAACTTGGGTGAGAATTACTTTTTATGATTCTCCATCATCTCATCAATTTCTTCCTTCTTGGATTCAAAGGGCATAAGAGAAAAATTACTCTTTCCCTTATCTCTTTCTCATTCTTTAATGAAAATGTCCATCTAGCATATAATATGTCCAAGAGTTCCCTTGGTACATTATTACCTTCAAATTGAATTGTTACGTACTTGGATTTGTACAATTTTGCAATGATGACATCTTCAACTTTGTTTTGATCTTTTGGATCTAGTTTTAGCCATCTTCTAATCTTAGAATTTGTGATAGATCCTGAATTTGCAATAGATTTGCATACCTCATCAATGCTTTCTGGGATTTTAACCTTTTCTGCTTGCACACCTTCATCTTGTTCAGTGTCCTTAATATCTTCTCTTGTTCTGATGAGCTTCCCTATTCTTTTGGTTGGCCCTCTTTTCAGTGTGGTTGATTTCCTCTTGTAGGTTCTTACTTGTCCTTTCTTCAAAGGTGAAGGAATTTAATCCTTAGTTGTTTGGCTTCTTTTCCTAGAAGCAATTGTGGTTCGTGGCTTCTTAGTTGGTGGAGGAGGTGGTGAATCTGAATTTGTGGCCTCAAAGTTATTCTTTTATATATCTTCACCGATAGGTAGCTGTCCTTCGATCTCTTCCTCCTTTTCAGCTTGTTCTTCCTATTCAGTTTCTTCCTCTGTAACTGACAATATTTTCTTAAGGTTCTTGACCATTTTTTCCTTTTTCCTGTCAATTTTTTTTACAACCATTCCGGTAATTTTGATTCTTGATTTTTCTTCTTCATAAGTTCTAAAATTTTGTTGTTTCTTTTCTAATGGTTTATTTATCAATGCATCAATTTCTTTAGATGCTTGATCAATATTTATCTCATATTCTAATAGTTGTAGCCATGTTGTCCTTGGTACAACAGGCTTTATAAGCGTGTTCTTTATCAACCATGAAACATATTTCATCTTTGAACTTCTCAATGAGTTGATTAGGGATCCTTACCCTCTTTTGCATTCGGTCTTTGAATACAGTAAAGTATTAATCCATGAAAGTTTCAAAATTGTCTCCCAGTGATGTTTGTGTTCACTTATATGCATGGTGATTGGCCTTGTAGTATCCCATTTGATGCCTCCTACTGATGGAAGTGTTTCTTGAAAGTAAAAGAAAATTCACATGATAATTGAGCCAAACTTACATGTACTTGTCTTTGCATTCCTTATTGTTCTCATGTTCTCTTCTAACTGGTTCAGTATAAGTTTAGATAAATCCAACTGAGTACCTTTCTTCACAATCTCATATGTTGTGTCTACTACACCGGATGCTATGTTGTTCATCCTACTGGCTTGAAAGAATTTGTAGCCTAGGACACATGCTCTGAATTTCATCTCATCATTGATAATAGTGGATACCTTCAATCCTCTGCCATCCCATTTGGCTCCTGTGTTCTTTTCAATCTTTCCTTGGGTGGATGTTTTAATGCTTTTACCTTTTTGGTTACTGGGTAACAGGTGATTGCATGGATAACATCTCGGGTTATCATCTTAGGCTCATCTAGCCATAGTTTTTGATTGTGCATACAGCTTAGTACTAACCGAATCCACTCAATTTTGAATGCCTTCGAGAACAATAAGGCATTAGTGAGCCCTTTCACCTATATGTGTTTGTGTTCTTTTATGGATCCATCTTCATTACACAGCTTCTTATAAGATTGTTCTACCTCCAAATAACCAATTTCTGCAATCTTGTAGTGAATGTAATCTCACACATTTTTGATGAGCAAAGCCCTAGCTGGTATTCATGAGAATGGTCCAGCATTGTCAGGTTGTGAGGCAAACTAAGGGTAAATCTTGTAATGTGGCTCCTCACATAAAGAATTCTTGACGAGTTTAATCTCATCCTTCTTGATATTCTTTTGTTTGGTGTTCCTTGAGGTTGTGACCATTGTTTCAAAGAAATTTAGGGCTTTCTAAAAAATGCGTAAACAAATTTCTCGGTTGACATAGTAACTTACAGTTTACACCTGCAATGATCACTGATCTGTTGGAGTGCTTTGGTCGAGTTGAAGTCACTCTGTGATGATTTTTCTTTTTATTTGATTTTTTCTCTCGTCGCTCTGTTGTGGTCACGGTGAAGAATGAAACCCTTTTGTCACCCTTTTATAGGTGTTTGCCTTAAAAGTGAGTCATTAATGCTCAACCACTCCTCAATTTTTGAAGATGGAGTTCGTCGGTTAAAACATTAACTTCTCTTTTCAGTGACAATGTGACATTTTAGGGTGATCGTTTATCTCTTTGCTTTTACCGACGGGTTTCAGTGTTGTGTGCAAACAACTTCTTCAACTTGCTTGATTACTGATGAGTCTCGGTTTACACTATAAACTTTTCTTTCTTATGTTAACCGACGCTTCTTGGTAAGTGTAGGAAGTTTCAACTTTGAATGTATACCAATGGATTTCAGTATGTATGCCTGATAGAATAGTTATCATAGATTTAAACAAGTAATACCATGATGCATCTTTACTTATGATAATTTGTCATTTTATCAACATATTATGGAATTGATGTAAAATAATACCTAGTGTAATCCAGTTCCATACTTTCTTGTTCTGCTTAGGTGGGGGTGGTGATGTCACTAGATCCATTGGATGGGGTGTCACCATTTGCATTACTCAGTCCAACTTCATCACTGTTTGAAGCTCTTCTCCACATTTTGTCTCCCATTCTCTGGATGTCTTCAATGGTGTTTCCATTGGGATATGTGCTGGTCTCTGTCATTTAGTCTTTGTAGTCTTTCTTGAGATGACCAACTTTATGACAGTGTAAACATGCCATTTCGGGGTTAGTCCAGCCTCTAGACTTTCTAGTCCACTATCTCATACAATTTTAAGCAATGTGACCAAATCTTCCACATGTTGTGCAATTTGTCTATGTTTTTTAATCCCATATATACTGGTTACCAACACTTTTTGGTTGATAGGGAGTTTCTTGACCTTTTGGATTCCAGGCTTGCTTTTTCTTCTTCTGACATTCAAGAGTAGTGTGTCCATTCATTTTGCAAGTTGGATAGTATTTTTCCATGTAGGTTTCCTTCTTTGGTTGTTTCATTTCAGACTTACATTCATATGCTTTATGTCCTTTCTTGTTACATTTATAAATAAATCCTATGAATGAAGATGTAGATTTAGGAATACCTTTCATTTTGCCTCTGCATACATTTGATGTGTGGCCTTGCTTTCCATAGTGATTGCATGTCATCTTTCTTGGTCTTGGATTTGCATAGACATTCTTTAGATCAACTTGATTTGATGATTCTCCATTCTCAGTAAAGCCTAGACCAGTGTTTTTGTTGACTCTTCATTGTCCTTCAAGAAAATCATCCATTATTTTATTACTCTCTTTAGCTTTCTTGATAGTTTCATTATGCTATTTTTGAATTCTTATTTCATGTTTCAACTTTTCCTTCTCTTCCCTTAGCTCACTAATAGCTTCTATTCTTTCAATGAGTTCAACATTCATTTTGTTTTCCTCTTGACTCATAAGAATAATCTGATTTGTAATATTATGTTGATATCTGTAAGTTTCTGTATTTCAGACTCTTTATCTTGTAGCTTTTCTATAATCTTCCTTCTATCATCAATAGCTAGTGTTCTTTCTTGTTTAGCTTGTCTAGCATTGTTCATGACATCAATCATTCTTACCATCTATGTCTCTTGACCAATTTGCAGAGATTGTACTTGTCCAGCCAAATATTGATTGATTTCATTTAAGCTTGTGATGCTTTCTTCTGATGTGTCTGATGCTTTTCTTGTAGTTGATCTTGATCACTCAAAGAAATCTGGTATCTCTTCCTCATGATAATTTGTCTCATTACAATGAGATGCCATAATCTTTATTTCATCTAACAGTTGTCTCATATTGATTCTAGCTTCTTTATACTACTCATAGAAGATCTAAATTTATAACTTCTTATTCTCAATACTTTTGTCAAGTCTGTACTTCTCCATTGTGTGATATTTTCTCTTTAATGCTTTAATATTTCCAAATAAGAGACTAGGCTCTTATACCAATTGTTGGAATTAATGGGAAGTGTGTACTGAGAGGGGAGGGGTGAATCAGTACCTCTAAAACATTTGTATCCTTTAATCAATTAACCTTTGTGTAATCAATTGTTTATCTAACCATCTGATCTATACTATCTTGATGTAAGATATATCAATTCATGAACTTAACCATACATGTGAACATTCATAGAAACATTCATGAAAGTAATTGACACAACACAAGATATGATATCGTAGAAAACTCTTGTTAGGAAGTAAAAACTGTGGTGGGGATGGCACCACAAAATCTTCACTATCTATAGATTGGAAGGGGCCAGTTAAGGCTTAAAATTTTATCACTTATGATCTGCCCGGTTGAGAGTATCTATGGAGACCTATTAAATTCTACTCTATTAAGAGCTTTTGCAACACTATTGGGTGTGCATTCGGTTAAGAGATATATAGTTGGACTGTTAAATCCACCTTCCTTGAAAGGATTTTTACACTTTTCTTCACTTGTTAGAATGATAGAAAATTACAATTTGACCTGGTATATGAAATCTCCTATTTTATTATAGATCCTTTTAAGTTTACATATAAATATATATCACCTAATGTGATTGATTAATACCTCTGATTCTCGGTAGCCTTTGTTCTTGGTTCTAATAACCAAATTCACCTTTTGTCGTTCTGGTTCTTAAAAATTTGAGTCTGATCTATAGATGTGCTCATAGGATTCATTCATCCTCTCTTATATATTCACACATGTATAATGAATGATTTCATCATCTATTTATAAGATGGATTGACTTCATCAAGTTTCATGTAAAACAATGTTAACTCTAAGACCAGGTTTACAACTTTTACCTTGATCTCCTAGTCTATGTGTTTTAAATCAATTAGACTGATTGAAACACTTACATTCTTGTTTCTTGTCCCTAAAGAATTTTTTTTTAAAAGAATCAAGATTCTATAAATATAATAAGATTTTTTTATCGAACGTGGCAGTCAGATCCACTTTTTGCGGGCTGCAACTGACTTTCAGTTTTTGACGGTCAGTTATGCTCTGAAATCAGTTGACTATCTTTTGGGTTCCTTGCTTGAACTATTCTCTCGATTTTCTCTTTGACTGTCTCTTAGGTTGCACTATATCCTACATTTCAGGTTCCTCTATTGGGTTCCTCTTTATCCTTTTGACTTTCCCTTTTCGGTTTACACACAAAATTGTGTCATTGGTTTTCTTTGTACTTAGCAATTTTCGGTGATCTCTTGTATTTACATTTTTGGTTTTCTCTTTGTTGCATCTTTCGGTGTATGCTTACCAAAAATGTTGTTTGCATACTAATGGAAAAATAATGTCATCAAATAGGATCTAATTATGCAGAGGTAGTGCAGTTTTCACAGATCATTTTATCTGTTGCTTTCTAATCATTATAACAGTGAAATCTCTTAACAGGGTAGATCCTAACAGATATTTATTTTAAATCCTCTCAGAAGGTGACATAATAGATTTTTTTTTAAGTCCTCTAACAAGGCTTCTCCTAATAGGGAAAAGATCCTAACAAGTCATAGGAAAATCCCTTAATCGGGTAAAACCTAACAATATTTTGTAAACCTTTAACAGGGTAAGCTCCTAATAGGGCGTATTCCAGAAGAGTACAAATTTTATGGGTATTATCTCACGACATGGTTTTTTTACCATTTGGGTTTCGGGATATAAATATGGTGTTTACATTGGGTAGTTGATTACTTATAGATGTATACATTGAAATTTTTACTTATGTTAGATGATAGTGAATGTTTTGGTGTATAGAGTATAAACAAGTTGAATTAGGTGAATTTGTGGATTACTGATTCACCCCTCCCCTCTCAGTAATTAGACCTATATTAACAAGTTGATGGTGTGTTTTTTTTTATTGGAGAAATAATTGAAGGAGGATGTGGAGATTGCACATTAATAGTATTTACTTGATTAGTATCTTGATTTTCTAAGGTTTCATTTATAGAAGGTAGGGAATCAAAGATATTATCCTCTTTTTTCCAAAGTATGTTCATGAATAGGGGAAACTTTAGGAGAGGGACAATCATCATCCATTAATGCCTCTTTCCTAGAGATAAATTTATTGAAATGGATAGGAGGGGAAGTGTTATTAAGTGGATGGGAAATCATATCAACCTCTTCCATAATATTATCATCTTCTACCAAGGTACTCTCATGGGGGAGCTCCATATCAACATTTTCAGGATTAGCAGATGAAAATCTAACAATTACATGCAAACATAACCATTAATACAAAGGATAAAAGTACACAGAATTAGAAAACTAAGACAAAGATTTAACATGGTTCACCCAATCTTGGGATGCGTCCACCAAGCAAAGACTCCATTATTATTATTCAGTAATTTTAGCTAATTACAACCAGTGATCTCTTGGAACTTAATACCGTAGCAAATGCTACAATACTTCTTCATTCTAATGAGTCATAACCCTAACACCATTTTTCTTACACTAGAACCCTAATCCTAAAAATTTCTTGAAAAATCAACCTAGGGAAGTGATTAATGATTCAAACTAGGGAAATAATTGATGACTCGACCCAAAAAATACTTGATGAGTTAACCCTGAACCCCACAAATTGCAAAAAAGTGTACAGTACTTTCCTGATCAATTGCCACAAACCAATAAAGAGAATAATCAACATCATTCTCTAGGTGAGTGCACCAAGAGGGTGAACAAGAAGGGGGATTTAAGTGGCCGCCATTTTTTTAAGATAAAGTAAACCTACACTTTGAAGAGAAATTTGAGGGTCATGAACTCAAAATTAGGAGTTTTGAAAAGAATAAGAATTTTAGTACTTGAATATAGTTTCTAAACTAATAAAGATTTTTAAAAATGGATAATATTAAGAGGGTCAAACCCGATGCGCACAAAAAACTATTCCTGATTTTTTTCAAAAAAACATAACATAGTGTATTATGTACACGCTTCACAAAAGATTAATGGAGTTGATAAAAATTATCAACCCTATAGCTCCCAAGAATCACCTGCACGCAAACACCTGTCACAAAAAGAGAGAAGCAAAAGCTATAGAGACCAAAAATAACAGATCTATGAAAGAGAAAACATCCTTAATTGACTCAATAATAATGGAATGGAATTGCAAAATACAAAGAGATCAATCCTTATAAAGGAGATTGAACACCACAAGGTGGAGAAATCTAGGTAGCATGAATAATTGATAAAAGAATTAATTATAACATGCCTAAAGTTTAGCTTAAGTAAACTAGAGATAAAAAGGTGACTTAATAATTAAATCAATAATGATTTAATTAATAAGTGAATAAGGTGTCTTAATAATTAAATTAATAAGTGAAAATACCTTTTTAGTCTAACACCCTCCTTAAGATAAACTTAGTGAGAAGCTAAAAACCTAGAAACAACTATTGAAAGCAAGAAATAGGTCCCGACAACAAGGCCTGATGAAGTACTCAAGTACAAAAAACTCTATAAAGAGGAGAAAAAGAGAAAACCCAGTGGGAAATACCCCTCTCTGAAAAGAGATGAAGACTAGTGAAGGACTGAAGAAGCCTCCAAACTAGAGAATGTCCCAGAAGAATAGGAATACAAGAACATGTAGAAAACCTCTGAAGCATGAAGCTACAATCATTGTTGAAGAATAACTGCTAGAACCTCCACTGTAATAGAACATAATTAGGTAGAGAATACTGTAAACAAATCTTGAAGAGATGATCAATCAAAGATAGAAGGATGCCTCCAAAACAGGAATGAAAGAGTGTCCATATGGTAAATGATCCATCTCACTGAAATGCATAGGTACCCAACCACTTCATCAACCTAGTACATATGAACAAATACTGAATACATAGATAACTCATAGAACCAAGGAATCATTAGAACCAACAAGACATACCCCCCATAATGCTGAGCACAGAGAGGTATGATAGGTACACTGAACAATACTACCAAGAATAACTACATGATGAAGAATCAAGAACATAGAAAGTACAAAAGAAAGTACAAACACATATAAAGGATGGTGTCATGGAAGGATCACTCTCTTGACACACATCATGAGGAAAATGTCATGAAAGGAACCCTCACTTGATAGGCACAAAAAGTCCAAGATCCTAAGCATGCATCAGATGACACTTTATCCCAGTGCATTTACAAACAAGAAAGGCTAAAGAAATAGATGTCTACAATGCTCAATAATGACAAGAAATCTATAAAAACATGAATAAAAACTTGTTGTAAATACAATAATGGGAAAGCAAGATACTGAGAGGGGGGGTGAATCAGATTTTCAAAATTAAACACTTAAAACAAACTGATCCACATTCATACATATATGAATCTAATGTAATATCAGATAGCATACACACAATGAAATAAATAACTCATAACACAAGAACTTGGTAACCTAGAAACCCAAATATGTAAAACTGGGATGGGGATGACACCCACAAAATTCTCCACTACTGCAGTAATAAAGTGTGCCTACTAAGGCTACAAAAGTTGATTAAAAAATGCAATCTACCCTGTTAAAGGTCTACCCGGTTAAGAGCTAAAGATCATTACAATCTACCCTATGAAAGGATTTCAACTTACAATAAAGTAAGCACTCTATTAGGAGATTTAGAAAGGTCTTCTAGAACCACTCTGTTAAGAGATTTTCACTTGATACAATGATTAGAATGTCTCAAGTATTGATCCTTCATTATGCATTCAGATGTTGATGATGGATCTCCTCTTTCCAGCACCTTCTATGATCTCACAATCTGATATAACTTTACTCTGTTGTTCACTATGTTGTCGCTCTGCTTGATCTCTGCTTCTTATCAAAATAACCCTCTCTATATTTCACTTCAAAAATGCAGTCACCACACACTTTGTCTACTCTCTTCTTGCACACACAAAATAGGGTTTAGAAGCAATCTAATATATCCGTTCAAATCTGATGGTGAGATCTAGATCAATGATCAAGATCTAATACCCATACCTTGATGGTATTACAATGAATGTTTACAATAGATCATGCATAGGATAAAACAATTAAATGCATAGCTAACTCTGTAGAAGAATATTAAATGCATACATAAGTCGGCCCAAAAAGCTTATACAAGTCAGCCAGATCGCTTATCCTTGAAGTTTAAATCATTCCAGACATGTATACAAAAATTGTTATGCTCGACACTTGACTTCTTTGTCGCTTGGCACTTAACATCTCTATATCCTACTCGGCTCGGCAATGTAACTAGGAAAACTAAATACTTCTTGGCAATGTTGCTCGGCCTTGCATAGTTTTAGCTCAGCCACAGTGATAGCCAACTAAAACTGCCTAAGTGAATGACTAAGTGTTGGTCACTAATCATCAATAGAACTTAGAGATTAACAATCTCCCCCTTTGATATTAGTGGCAAAAACACTTATCATTACTTCCATTTAATTTCATAAAAATGTTTCCTAAGTATACTAAGTACTCCCCCTAGGAATATACTCAGAATTACTCATACAAAAAGTTTACATGCCTTCAAAAATATATACAAGTGTACCTGTTCTATACTGATGTATCATACTGTATCTTTTCCAACTTCCTTACCAATTTCCCCCTTGTTTTTGTCACTGATTGCTGGTGGGGTTAAGTTGTACTTGTCCAAAAATTGTTTATGAAGTTGCAGGGTGGATTCAAATGTAGTATCCCAGCTTTCCTTAGCAATCTTCATAACATCCAATTTTATTTCTAGCTCGGCAGCTAGACTCACTAAAATTTTTGCAGTTGATAGATTTGCATTTCTTTGTGATAACTCCTTTGCAATTGAAAGTTCCTTTTGTATTACCTATAAGTGAGGCAACAGGCTTGTCTGAATAGTTATCAATTTGGCCCTAATTTGACCATCTTCAACCATAAGCTTGGCTATTCTTCGTTGTGCATTGATCAACTTAGTAAGATGTAAAGAACTAGAAGTAGTATCCTTACCCAAAGTAGTGTCAGTTGATCTCAAATCTAACTGTAGCTTCTTAATAAGTTGTAGATTATCCTTTGTGAAAAATTCAACATCACATAATTTCCTGTACAAAGAATAAACATTGGTTGTAACTTTCTCTAAAGTTTCTACAAGAATAGAAAGTTCAACCTATTTTGTTGCAATCTCTTCTGAGATTTTCTCCAGAACTTTGCTCTCAAATCTTCTCCTGGACCATTGTAGAAGTTTTTTGTTGTTGTCTATGTCATCATCAATTACCTTCTGTACAATGTTGACTAACTGATCAATAATTAGAGCTTGAGGCATTTCATCCTCTAAGTCAAAATCCTTTGCAAATATATCCTTGATGTCATGCAACACTTGCTTTTGCTTCTATTCTATCTTCATCTCTTCCTATCTCTTCTTTCTCTTAAGAAATTCTTGAAGAGTCCCTATTTGTTCAAAGGATAATTCATTGGGATCCCATTGTGGAATCACAATGACTTCATCTAATGTTACATCTATAATTTGAGACTTCTTCTTCAGAACTTTCTTTCTCTTCAAATCTGGTGAGCTTATGCTCGGCTGCATAATAGCTTTTCCTGTGACAGTTTCAATATCCATTGCCTCTTTTAATTCTATCAATATTGCCTCTGGATTGAGCATACCACCAGTTTTAGGACCTCTGGGAGTGGATGATGTAGAGTGTGGTAGATCAACCAACACTTTCATTTCCTCTTATTCCTTAGGCTTATCAACAGTATCTGTTATCACTACTCCACTATCTAAAACTATTTTCACAACCTCTAAAATAGGTGGATTCTGTGAAGTTACCTCTTGTGCATTTGTTTTTTGTTTCTCTTCACCTTTTTGATCATTGATAGCTTCAATTATCTCATTAGATGTTGTGTTCTTTCCTTCTTCAATATCAGTTACCTTAATAGGTGAATCAGTGTTTGTACCACTCGGCATGTCTTGTTCCTTAGCATTCAAATTGCTTGGATCATCAAATATGAAATCCATCAGACTGTCTGCAGTCAGATCAATAGAATTTGTTGAGTCTAATGCATCTTTGGTCTTGTCCTATTCTATATAAATTTGACCTTGTGTCATATGTGGCTCAGGGGTAGTTTCCACTTCTTTTGTCTTTTGCTCGGATGTTCCCTCACCAGATTTCTTGTCTTTTGGAACTATCAGTCCAAAGATTTCTTTCCAAATTCTTGTACTCTACTGTACTACACCTTCAATATCATTTTTTTGAACAGCATAACCTCTGAGTTTAGGAATAAACCTATTCTTGTATTCCTCAATGAATTTGGCTCTTTGTTTTGAAGTTAATTCAGGTATTACCTTGGCTAAAGTTCCTTCCCTGATCTGTCTCTCTGTGGTAAGTGTGAATTCCCATTTGCTTGAGAAAAAATCATATAGTTCATTTGGCACATGATTTCCTATCTCTGTAGGAGTTAACTTGAAAGTACTCATCATATCCAAGAGTACTTCCTAAACCTTGTGCCTATCCACATTATTCGATTTCTCATACTTAATGAACTTGAAAGTTGCTAACCCTGATGAATTTCTCAAAGTGTCAAATACCTCATCATTACTAGCTAGCTTCTTGAATTGTGCTTTAGGTGTGTTGATGGGTTCATCAATTTTAGTCTTTTCATCATCACTATTTGTCCCCAAGTCTAGTTTCCTTCTAGGCCTCTTTGCTGACTTACTTGGCTCAGCCTTGGGAGCAATTTTAGCTTCCTTTCTAGAACTACTTTCTGCAACCTTCTTCTTTTCATACACTTTTTTTGTACTTTTGATAGAGAAGTAACAGTAGATGCTCTAGTCCTCGGACAATTAGTTACAGGAGGTGTAACCTTAGGTTTAGCTTTGCTCGGCTTGGTTACAATGACAATTGATGGTCTTTTACCCTTAATTTTCTTAGTGATCTCTTCTGATGCATTCACTTCCTCTTCTGTAGATATATCCTCACCTTGTCCTATGGTCAGGCCTAAAGGTACATCCTCAAGTTCTTCATCACTACCTAAACCAACCATTTTCTTCAAGTTTTTCACAATTTTCTTTCTTTTCCTCTCCATAGTTCCCTCATTCAAGCTTCTAGAAATTTTAGCTTTAGCTTCATCAAAATTTCTAAACCTCTCTATTGTAGTATCAATTGCCTCGGCTAGGAGTGCAATGACGGCAGCTAATGCTTCATCAATGTTAATTTCATATGGAAATGACTCTAAGCATGTTATCTTGGGTGTCACAGCCTAGATATATGTGTTATCCATATCAACTAGAAAACAAATTTCTTCATAGTGCTTCTCCACTAGTGATCTAGGAATCCTAGTTCTTAATCTCATTTTCTTCTTGAATTCTACAAAATAGCTCCCCATAATG
>MU227064.1:1136171-1171385 GCA_018584345.1 Thuja plicata
TCAACTTACAATAAAGTAAGCACTCTGTTAGGAGATTTAGAAAGGTCTACTAGAACCACTCTGTTAAGAGATTTTCACCTGATACAATGATTAGAATGTCTCAAGTATTGATCCTTCGTTATGCACTCAGATGCTGATGACAGATCTTCTCTTTCCAGTACCTTCTATGATCTCATAATATTATATAACTTTACTCTGTTGTTCACTGTGTTGTCGCTTTGCTTGATCTCTGCTTCTTATCAAAATAACCCTCTGTGCATTTCACTTCAAAAATGCAATCACCACACACTTCGTCTGCTCTCTTCTTGCACACACAAAATAGGGTTTAGAAGCAATCTAATATATCCGTTCAAGTCTGATAGCGAGATCTAGATCAACGATCAGGATCTAATACCCATACCTTGATGGTATTACATTGAATGTTTACAATAGATCATGCATAGGATAAAATAATTAAATGCATAACTAACTCCATAGAATAATATTAAATGCATACATAAGTCGGCCCAAAAATCTTATACAAGTCGGCCACATCACTTATCCTCAAAGTTTGAATCATTCTAGACATGTATACAAAAACTGTTCTACTCGACACTTGACTTCTTTGTCCCTCAGCACTTAACATCTCTATATCCTACTCGGCTCGGCAATGTAGCTTGGCTTGGTAATGTAACTAGGCAAACTGAATACTGCTCGACAATGTTGCTCGACCTTCCATAGTTTTAGCTCGGCCACAGTGATAGCCAACTAAAACTACCTAAGTGAATGACTAAGTGTTGGTCACTAATCATCAACAGAACTTAGAGATTAACACAACTAATAGGGAGTCACCCCATGCATGGAAAATGATCCTAGGACTTGAAACAACCAAGATAACTACTAGATTGCAAAAACACAAAAAACTAAATATAAAGTACTTGGAGTAGATTCTAGATGTGAGACCCATAAAATATGATAGAGCACAGAATCATCTTTCCAACGCCATGCAAAAGTAAAAAAAAAAGGAGTCCAAATGAGCAAGATATGGCTACCAGAATACAAAAAAGAACCTTGACTTTGACTGGCAAAAGGAGTTATAAGATGGAAAAAGCAGAAATGAAGCCTCCAAAAATAGTGCGGGCTTTAAACCATCTTTTTGACGATATCTTGTATGCCAGAAAATGAATCTGTATGCTCCAGATATGGCCAAAACACTGAAGACTTCTCCAAAAACAAGAACCCAAGAAACCCTTGCTAAATCTAGCAGATCCCCACTAAATGTAGTGATGTCACTAAATATGGAGGAACTGCTAAAAAAGTCCCAATTTGGCATAGCTGACAGAGCGATGACATGGCAGAGCTAAGGTGGAAATTCCAAGAAAAATACTTTTTTGATTAAAAATATATTTAAAAAATGGTAAAATTATTTTTCTATATACAAAAAAAAAATATTTAAAAAAATTGGGCATGGGGCCCGCAGCCTGGGGTAGTGCAATACTTGGGGCCTGTGCAGCTTCTTGGGGCCCATGAATCCTTGGGGCCAGCACGGTTCCATTGGAGCCTGCGACTTTCGTACGGGGGGGAGGCCTCACCGCCTACCTTCGCAGGCGGGTGGGGTGCGACCCCCCACAACTTTTTTTTTTACTTCAAATTTTTTATATCAAAAACTCAATAAAAATGGGTATTTTTTATTTATTTATTTTTCTTCAAAAAATTCAAAAAAATTCTTTCGTCACCTCGATTTGCATGCCCAAAAATTAGGGCACATGCATTATTTTGTTTTCCTAAGATGGCAATCTTGCCTAAATTGGGCATGCCTTATATGAAAATGGTGGTTTTTGGGCCTTCTAGACTCAACCGTGATGTCAGTTGTTTCTCAAAGTGCTCCCAAAAATAACTCCCCTCCAAATCCACCAAAATCTAAGACAAAAAAACTCTCGAAAAAACACAGTTCTGAAGAACAAGGCCAAATCTCTTATGAAGAGAATAGGGGCATGAAGATCTGGAGCTCTGATACTATATTGGAGTTAATGAAAAACTATCAAACCTACAGCTCCCAAGAATCACCTGCATGCAAACACCTGTCACAAAAAGAGAGAAGCAAAAGCTATGGAGACCAGAAATAATAGATTTGTGAAAGAGGAAACATCCTCAATTGATTCAATAATAATGGAATGAAATTGCAAAATACAAAGAGATCAATCTTTATTAAGGAGATCGAACACCACAAGGTGGAGAAACCTAGGTTGCATGAATAATTAATAAAAGAATTAATTATAACATGCTTAAAGTTTAGCTTAAGTAAACTAGAGATAAAAAGATGACTTAATAATTAAATCAATAATGATTTAATTAATAAGTGAATAAGGTGTCTTAATAATTAAATCAATAATGGTTTAATTAATAAGTGAAAATACCTTTTTACTCTTAACAAAGATATAGTTAGATTTAGTTTTTTTGTAAAACCCTTTGGTATAATTATAGTTAAGAGTGAGATTTAAACATTGTGTATTTTTTTTTTAATTTTATGTTGAGCATTTTTTTATGATTTTTTGAAGTGGTCGCATCCTAAGAATCTGGTCCCTGTTCGTGCGTTGGTGTAACTTGCATCAAAATAATTTAAAAAAATGTACCTTTTTTTAAAAAAAAGTGTATAAAATCAAGTATAGAACAATAATATGTATGTTTTTTTCAATTTGGTCTAGTAGATCAAAAATTATTAAGAAAATGGTAGACATATGTCTCTGAGGACTGTGAAGACACTGGTAAATAAAATTAAAGTTTAATATGCTAATGTTGTCTAATTTTTTTTTTTAAATGTGGTTATAAATCTAAGAAGACGAGTGAGATTATGGTTGTATTTTTACAGATACCCCCACTTGATGATCTGTAAACTTGATGACAATGAAGTCGAGAAATCATCTTCGAAGAACAAAAGACATGTAAAGGGAGATAAATGGAGGGAAAAAGGGCTTCCAAGCCTTAGGTTCATTGTCCAACCCTCTCACCTAACCATAACACGTACGAGTTCCTAAGTACTAAATAACGCGTACAAGTTATGTATAACTAAAAGCATATGTTTTTAGTTCTACAAAACCCATACATGTTTCGAAGAAATAAAAACATATGCTTCTAAACTTATCATACACTACACAGATGTATATACTTACATATATAATATCTCTCACTCTCTATATATATATGCATCTCTCTCTCTCTCTCTGATAGAATAAATAAAAAACACACAACTGAGGAGGGGCAAATCAGTTGTGACAAAAAACTCAAGACCTTTAACCAAATCACCAACTTAACCTCAAAACTGAAAGATAAACATGAATGTAGTAACATAACATATTAATCAAAACATAACACCAATATTTTTTACATGGAAACCCTATTAGGGGAAAAACCACAGATGGATCAAACCCATAAGATAAATGTACTCTGTTAAAATAACTCTACCCTATTAGGATTATTACAAAGGGGAATGCCCATGCATTCGAGCATACTGTCTAGAGCTCATTGCTCAAATACAAGGATCTCAATCCCAAGGAAGGCTCACTTCCTTACAACAATCTCTGATTTCAAATCGTAAATGACATATTGTCCAAGCTCGCGAACTGACAAAACAACATCTCTGATATGCCAAAATAGTTCCAATGAAGTACAACAATTCTCTACCTCAATTGTAGATTCCACTCATACCTCTTCTATCACTATCTCATACTTTCTAACAGTAATCATAAACATGAAAAATAAAAAGGCACTCACATTGGGTTCACCAAATGTAAGACCTAAAAAAGGCATGAAAAGCATATCTAGATAACCACAAACCCTAAACAATATTCTAACCTATCTAATCTAACATTAGAGCCATTGAAATAGGAATTCACAAATAATATGCAATAAAAACATAATAACTCCCTTCAAATGATGCTCAAATGCTCTCCTTTCTTCTCCATAAAGGTAGATTATGTTGCTCTTTGACAATAACACAATTGCACAAAGAGCTTGAAAGCACAAATTGATAGTGAGAATACTAGGAGATAGTGGTTCAAAATTGAAAGAGAAGAAAGCATCTCAATTTATAGAAAATGAGAAGCAATAAGGTGAATTAGAGTGCATAAATCAAATGCACAATGGAGGGAAAAGAAGGTAGGATTTTGGAAGCACGATTAGGGGGGAATTGAATGAAGAAATATTGAAGATATTGAGGAAGAACCTTAATATGTATGTAAACCACAATTAAGGGATATGGCAATTAGGTGAGATTAGGAGGATTTAATCAATTAATAAATCAATATTCCTCACAAATCAAAATTAGTATTTATAAAATTATAAAATCCCATAAATTAGAATTAGCCAATTAATTAATTATGAAGACTTAGGATAAAAATGAATAAATATGATTTATTCATAAAGAATAGGGACAAACCTTAGGTTATTCATCCCAAGAGGATATATTAGTTAATTATCGATCAAATTGAAGGTATTATTGTACAATTGAAATGATTTTTATAATATTTATAAGGATTAGGATCAATTCTGAGGATCTTAGAATAGTTTAGGAAATCATGAGGTATCAATGAGCTTTGACAATGTGCCCAAATAATGATGTTTGGAAATGATTGAATAGAATCAATGAACTTTGATGGAGCCATAGGATTGAAATAAAAATGGGGAAACATCAATGCACTTGGAGAATGTTCCTGAAATAATAATGATCAGAAATAGCATTGATGATCTTTGTCAACACTATTGAATTGATAAGGATAGCTTGATAATGATAACATCGATGAAATTTGACAATGTTATCAAGTAGCTGATTAAAGAGATAAAAAGCATCAATGAACTCGGAAAATGCTCCTAGAATGATGACCAGATTGATTGAATTTGGAAGAGGGTTTGATCGATTTGAGAATTGAATTAATTAGGCATCGATGATCTTGGACAATGCCCCAGAATGGTTGGAACAATTCTAAACAATTCTAAAAATGATTAGGAATAGAATAGAATAGATTTGAATTGATTTAGGATGATTTGGAATGGTTTAGGATTGAATAGGATCAGTTTAGGGTTGATCAGAATTGATTAGGAAAATGATCAATTTGATAAAGAGAGTAGAAATATTAGTAAATAATTGAACAATTTTGCAATATTCAATCATCGATAAAAGACACAATGTTGTCATATAATAAAGATAATATGTGCAACATAGAGGAATAATTAGGTCACAGAACATTGTTTCAATTGTAATGCTAAAAATGTTAAAACATGTAGACTAGCAGGCTCGAACCATTTTTAGGTGTCTACACTAACATACCTTTGCAATTATAAATGATTACATATTTATACATATTACATCAATTTATTTTAACTAGGCTATCCAAGGATCTAATTAAAAAACATTAATTCATTGCATCTTAATACACAATGTGATCCATTGAATGTTAGCTAAGACATAGAGATGATCTATAACAACATCCTCAAACATGCTCTAGATCCATAAATTATGCCACAATCCATCGCAAGATGCTACACCACCAAGTCATCCAAGAACAATAATAATAGCAACATGTTACATGAGGAATCTTCAATTTTGATCACATAACCCAATGTGATCCACCAACATGAATAATACATGATCAAGAAACATCAACAAGAAACATGAAATACCATGATATCAATAGGAACATCTCTGTCTCATGAATCAAACTCATCTCTGCACCATTCATTAGGAACACTAAACCATAACCAATGTCATAAAATAAAAATATCTTACCAGCATCCAAATCATGAACCACTCAATACAAGGACACACATCAATACCCTGAACTCACCACAAGGTTAGCAACAAAGAATATTTCTAAAATGATCCACACCAATCCAATAAATGAAACATTGTTTTTTATAGAATAACAAAAATAGAAGTTTCTGATAAATCCTTCATAGCTCACTCAAATCAACATGTGAACCTTTGACACTTAAACTAAATAAATTACAAACATCTCTAGACACATTACTATCTTCCTAGCATGTGGTATTCAATATAGTATCTATACCATATAAATAATCTCACTACGAACACTGTCTCCAACTCTAGGAATATTTTGACATCAATGAAAAAAAATTAATGCCAATACATATATGTACAATTTGAAAAATATCTCAACAATCTTCCCCTTTGGAATTGATGACAACATGTGATGTGAAAAAGGAAATCAATGCACAAAGAGACAATATAAATAAAAATACTAGCAATATCCACAATATCTTTCAAAGTCTCTCTAACAAACCTTCTCAAATAGAAAACAACCTCTCCTCCATAGTCTCATGCCATTTTTTCACATGAATCTCTCCCCCTTTTACATTAATGAAAAAGGCACATGTATGCACTAAGTCATAGAGGCCAAAAATCTGAACAATAAGCTCTCAACCACTAACCAGTACTCCTAAGGAGTAGCCACCAAAAACATCAATCTAGATTAATGATAGTTGGTAAGCACACTAGACTAATGCATCTCAATGCATCTATAACTCTGATCAAGAGGGGAAATCACCCCAAGCTTACCTTAGAGATACTCAAAAGTATCCTTTGGCAAGGGCTTCATGAAAATATCTACAATCTTGTCTTTTGTAGACACATACTCCAATGTGACTTCTTTCTTAGTGACTTTTTCTCTCAAAAAAAGATATTTAGCAAAAATATACTTTGTTTTTTAATGTAACATGAGGTTCTTTTAAATATTGATAGCACTTGAACTGTCACAATGAATTTTAATAGACTCACCAATAATCACTCTTATATCTTTCAACATTTTCTTCACCTACATTAATTGTGTACAATTAGTAGTAGCAAAAAAGTATTCAGCTTCAACAGTAGATTGTGATATACAATTTTGTTTCTTACTTGCCCATGGAACTAATCTCTTACCCAAAAAGAATGCTCCACCACTTGTGCTCATTCTGTCATCCATATTTCCTACCAAATCTGCATCAGTCAATGCACTCAATGTAAAATCATCATCATTTCTATACCATAAGTCATACTCAACTATCCCTTTTAAGTATTTGAATATCCTCTTAATAATAACATGTAATTCCTTAAGTTCTTCTTGAAATATAGCAACAATGAAACAACATTCATAACATTTAGTCTAGTTTGTGTCAAGTATAGTAACCCACCGATCATTGATTTGTATCTTTCCTAATTTTCATTAGGTGTATCATTAATCTTTGTCAATTTAGAACCAACAACCATAGGAGTACCAATAGGTTTTGAATCATCCATACCAAATTTCTTCAATAACTATTTCACATACTTAGACTGAGATATAAAAATACCTTTATCAGTTTGTGTAATTTGTAGTCCAAGGAAAATTTTCATCTCACCTATCATAGAGATCTCAAATTCTTTCTGCATCTCATCAGAAAATTCCTTACTCAACTTGTCATTTCAACCAAAAAATATCATCCATAAAGACTTCAACAATCAAAATGCTATCATGATCAATTTTGAAGTAAAAATTAATATCAGCAATACCTTTACTGAAACCAAGTATCAGTAAATACTTATCCAATCTCGCATACTAGGCTCTAGGTGTTTGTTTCAATCCATAAAGTGCTTTCTTCAATCTGCAAGCCATGTCATCTTCATCAGTCAATATAAAACCATCTCGTTTCTCAATGTATACTTCCTCTTTCAACTCTCCATTCAAGAATGCAAACTTTACATCCATTTGATATATATTGAAATCTCTGTAAGTAGCATATGCAAGAAACATTCTAACGACTTCAATTCTAGCAACATGAGAAAAGGTCTCCTCAAATTCAATACCTTCCATCTATTAGTATCCCTTGCAAACAAGTCTGGCTTTATTCTGAACCACTTCACCTTCTTCATTCAATTTTTTATGAATACCCATTTAGTACTGATCACATTCTTGTCCTTAGGTGTAGGAACGAGAATTAATGACTTATTATTTTCAATCTGTTCTAATTCTTATTCTATCACTTTAACTCAACTATCATATTTACATGCTTCATCAACATCTTTAGGCTCAATCTTATAAATCAAACAAATTTCACTTCTAGAAAATCTTCCTCTAGTCTGAGCACCCTAATTCTTATCACCAATAATCTAAATTTATGAATGATTTAACTTTGTATAGCTGGGAGTCTTTGGATTTTCGTACGTGGAAAACTCTTGTGTTTCCACTTCATCATCATTTTCATTTCCTTTATTTTGTTCTATCAATCCATTCTGATTCTAACTATGATTCTGTGCTTGCACAATCTGACTCTCTTCTTCATCATATGATTCATATATGCAAGATCTAATCTAATTCTGAAAATTTTCATCCACTCTCACATTTGCACTTTCAATTAATTTCTTCAACCTCATGTTATAAAAATTTTATGCTTTTCTCTTTGTAGAATAACCAATAAATATTCCCTCATCACATCTAGGATCAAACTTCTCTAGGTCTCCATCTCTTCTAATATAGCATTTACTTCCAAAAATTCTAAAATATTTTACTATAGGAATATGACCATACCAAATTTCATAAGGTGTCTTACTGGTTCCTTTCTTAATTTTCATTCGGTTCGAAGTGTATACTACAATGCTAAAAAATTATCTCCAATAGATCTGCAAAATATTACCTTCAATCATCATGGTTCTAGCAGTGTCTAGAATAGTTATGTTTCTTCTCTCTGCAATTCTATTATGTTGTGGGGTCCGCAGAGCAGACATCTATCTCTTTTTTTCATGCTCTTCACAAAAACTGTTAAACTAGGTAGAAGTAAACTCACCACATCTGTTTGATCTTAGACATTTCAACTTCAATCCTATTTTAGTCTCAACCATAGCTTTGAATATCTTTAATTTGTCAAAGGCTTCAAATTTCTCTTTCAAAAGTGTAACCCACATCATTCTAGAATAATCATCAACGAATATAATGAAATACCTATCTCCAAAATAGCTTCTTGTTCTTACAGGACCACATAGATCAATATGTGTGCACTAAAATCCAAAATTCCACTTCATGAATAATTCTTTCTCTTAAAATTAGACTTAGTCAATTTACCCAAATGACATTCCTTACACATCGCATGCATGATCCAACAATTTAGGAATATCTCTAACAAATCTTGTAGTACTTATCTTCACAATGTTATCCAATTTTACATGAAAAAATATCTTATGCCACAACTAATTGTGATCAATCTTAGCAATCGGGCATCTACTTTCAGAATTATTCAAATGAAATACATTACCTTTTGTCTTTCTTCCTTTAGCAATCTCAATTCCATAGCTTCCAATAATTTTGCACATTCCATCATTGAATTGTAAGTTTTATTCTTTACCAACTAACTATCCTACACCCATACAATTATATTTTAAACCTTCAACATATATAACATCATCAGTATTGGTCTTACCATTAAGAGTAATATAACCTTTTCTTTTGATCATGCAAGGAGTATCAACACCAAATATGACAACACCACCACCATATATTTCCAATTTCACAATTATTATTTTTTTGTCTCCTGTCATGTGTTGTGAAAATGTACTATCAATAACCCATGCATCCTTCTTATCCACATATGAAACCCAAGTTTTTTCTTCATTCACAAAATTAGGATCTTCATCTTTAATAAAAATAAACACAATCTCATTTTCACTCTTTTTAGATTCATCATCAGATACACCTTCATTAGCAACATAATAAAACTTCTTCTGATATTTAGACTTGAATTTATTAGGCTTGTACTTATTCTCTCTATCAGGACATCTCAAAGCAATATGACCAATCTTTTTACGTATTGTAAAACACTTTAAAGGAAACTTTCCTTGATATTTACCAGATCCCTTAGGTAGTCTCTTTGCAATTAGGGCTTCAAGCTCTTCAAGATATCTTTCTCATTCTTAATTTTTTCCCATTCCTTAGCATATCTACCAAGCTTAGATGATATTTCTCTAGAATCTTATTTTTGTTTATCCTTAGAAATAGTATCTTTAAATGTAGTTTCAACTTTAGGAAGAATATCACCAAATTATCTCATTTCAAAAGTAGATAAATTACCAATCAATGTATCTCTTGTCACAGTAGTCACAGTTATGATTTCTTCAATAGAAGTAAATTTGTGATTGTAAATAGGAGGAAAGGATCTTAGGATTTTAGAAACAATTTCATTCTCATTCAATGTTCCACTAGTGCATCTGATTCAACAAACAAGTTCGGTGATCTTATTCTCATAAGTAGTAATGTTCTCATCTTCTCTCATCCTCAATTAATCATATTTTAATTTTAGAATTTGTATCTTGGCTTGCTTCACAAATTCATCTCCTTCATATAATGTCTCCAAATTTGTCCATACCTCATGTGCAGTCTCCAATCCTAAAATGTTTGTATAATCAGCATCTGTTAAATAACTCTTTAAAGCTTCTTTTGCTAATATATTACACTCAAATTCTTTCTTTTCATCAATAGACACAGTAGATAGATCAAAAGAAGGCTTGTAATATTTCTTTGTATCAACCCAATGTTCTTCATTAAGACATCTCAAGTGTTTAATCATTTGATTCTTCCATATAGTATAGTTTGTTCCATCAAATCTCAGACTCTCCTTCTTAAAGGTTGACATCTCAGATCTCCTCAAGAGGTTAAGCTTCCCAAAGAGGACACTATCTCTGATACCAATTGATAGAATAAATGAAATCCACATAAATTAGAGGGTGTTGGGATTAATGGGAAGTAGTACTGAGAGGGGAGGGGTGAATCAGTACCTCTAAAACTTTTAACACTTTTCTCCTTTCATCATTAGTAAACAATCTTTATTGTATTACCAACCATATTTGATGTTCTTTCTTATGTATGTAATATTAAATCATAATCTTTAATTGTTTGCAACATTAATATAAACATTCATGAAAGTAATAGACACATAACACAAGATATGATATCGCAGAAAATTCCTGTTAGGAAGTAAAAACTACGGTGGGGATGGTACCCACAAAACTTCACTATTTGCAGAATGGAAGGGAGCTGTTAAAGGCTTAAAATTGATCACTTATAATGATCTACCCAGTTAGGAGTATTAAAGTGGAGACCTGTTAAGATGTACTATGTTAAGAGATTTTGGCAACACTAATGAAGTGTGCACTCGGTTAAGAGATTTACAATAGGACTATTAGGTCCACCTTCCTTGAAAGGATTTCTTACGTGTACTACACTTGTTATAATGAGTAAAATATGTTCGACCTGACTGTATGCAATCTATAACTATTGATCATAGATCCATTAAAGCTCTTAGAATATGAATATCACCTATAGTGATTGATTAATACCTCTTCCTGCTTGTCGATAGCCTATGTTCTTGTTCTTAAAACTGAATTGATCCTTTTATGTCCTTCTGCATGAATTCTCTAATCTAATTCTTAGATTCTCTTAGTGGCTACAATCATCATTGAACAAAAACATGTTCACAATAGATTGAGCATCTATTTATACAAGTATTTTACCTATTCTAGAATCACACATTACAATGTTAACTCTAGATCCAAGGTATACAACTTGACCTTGATCTTTTAGTTTGCATGTTTTAAAATAGTTAAAATAATTAAAGAATATTAATTAAATTGCTTCCTCCGCACATAATGGATTTAAAACAAATCAAGAAGCTAAATATACAACTTCAGTGATTTATCTGACGTGGAAAGTTAGATCCCCTTTTTGCGGGATGTAACTGACTATCGGTTCTTGATTTTTGGGTTGACCTGAAAGTGTGTCGGTGTTCCTTCTTTGAACTAATTTTTAGGTTCCCTTCATCTGTTAGGTTCCTCTCTTTTATGTTCTGTCGAGTTGCACTGTTGGTTAATCATCGGGTTCCTTTGTCCTTTTTGTCATCGGGTAACCTTGGCATTGGGTAGTGTTGTATCCTGTTTGTCGGTGTAGTGTAAACCGATGGTGTAGATCATGTTTTTCCTTGTATATACTAATGGAAAAATATAATTTCTTCAATCTCCCCCTTTGACATTAGTATCAAAAACTGATATGTGCATAATACTAAATTTTTTAGTATGTACACCATGTATATATCCTTGTCATTATATGACTCCCCCTAACTGTATGCATTGGTATAGTAAAAGTATATGTACATGTATACTTGCCTCTGTAATATACACTCCCTATTCTTTTCTCTTTCAAATGACTGACTATACAAATCATTTCTTCCTTGCATCTCCCCTTTTACTGTTGACTGTACATATCATTTCCCCCTTTATTTGATACTCATGACAAAAATGTACAACTTATAAGTTGTCAAAAATGTGTAACTTACAATGTGTCGAGAATATGTGAGTGGGTGTTCTTGATATCTTTGAGTAATTTCTCCCATTTTTCTTTCAGGAGTTCTAGTGCCATGTGCTCTAGCTCTATTCATGCATGCATATCATAAATGCTATCTAGGACAGACATTTCTGGGGTGGAAATTAGTGCTCTTGCCTCTATCATATGTTGCTGCAGTAATGAGAGTGTTGGTAAGAGTTGAGCTTGAAGCTCATTTACCTCATCTCTAAACTTGTGCTCTGCAATCTGAATGTCTTGTCTCAATTTTTGAGCTTGCTTGAGCTGTTCATTGTGCAATTTGATTGCCTCTTCACTATTCGTGAGACTTTGTGCACTTGTTTGAAGATCATTATCTATCTATGCTATCTTGTCGCTATACTCCTTCATGAGTTGATCTAGCGTGCATAGCTTTTGTATCAAGGTTATAGCTTTTGAGATTATTGGATCTATTGTGCTAACCAGTTCAGAAAGCTTTACCTTTTGTAATGCCACTTCTTGGCTTATCTTCTCAGTTAACTTGAACTCATATTTTTGTTCAAGTCTTTCTTCCATGACCTTCTCAGCATCTATGTTCTGAGATGTGATTTCATCTATGAGAACCACTAATTGATCAAGCATTGGGGTTGTTTGATCAACATCTACATCTAGTACAATTTGTTGAAGTATTCCTCATGCTATTCCAAGTACCTTTGCCTCTTTGGTGGCTTTTCTCAACTTGTCCTGCATTGCTTTCCTTTCACAAAGTCTTGCATACTTTGTCAATTCAGTAGGATCCAATGTCCTGGGATCACATACTGTAATCTCAATGATTTCATCCAGAGTAATTAGATTCTTATGTTTGTTCTTCTTATTTCTTGAGATTTGTGTGGATGCAGATGTATGAACTACCATTGCCATTTTTCTTCTCAGAGGTGCTCGATGAAGGCTTTGTTGAAGATGCTTCTTGTGTTTTTTGCTTGAGGTTCACCTGTCAGTTTGGTGAAGACGTCTCTCCATCAACCTTGGGTGTCTCTGCAGATTTTCTACTATTTTCTTCTCCTATGCATATGTCTTTGCCTCTTCACCTTTTTCTTTCTGCTTGTCATCTACTACTTGTTTATCCTCTTCCTTATTCCAATCAGTAGACTTATCTTTCTGATTATCGGTTGCAGCTTGTTCTGCAATTGTATCTTTTGTTGCATTGGTTGTGTCCTTTGTCTCTGCATCACCCTTATCTTCGGGTATGCTTGAATCTGCTAAATTTGATTCTTCATTGCCTTCTAGTAGATTTATTTCCTTCATCAATCCTAACATGTTACTCTATGTGCTTACTTGTGCTGCATCTTGATTTGTGTCTTGCTCATCGGTTTGATCCTGTTGAGCAGTGACATCTTCATCTTTTTGTAGTTGATCGGCAAAGTCCAAACTTGTGATGTCTATAATTGAAGTGTCTGTCCATATTTCATCAAAAACATCCATGTCTTTGTTTGCTTGGGTCTCCAATTATTGTTTCTTGAATTTATCCTTAAGAGATATAAATATTACGTCATCTTCTTTTTGAGGATATTTATCTGAATCATACTGAGTGATGTCTTGAATGTCAAGATCATCCATGAATTTGTCTAAGTCAATTGGCTCGGCATTATCTACATTATCCAAAGGAATGTACTTAGGACTTGCCTTGTCTTTCTCCTCCTCTACATGAGTGTGTCGGTGAGAAGTAATTGATTCTCATGACTTGTTGACTCTGCAGGTAGATATAGGAGTTGCCTCCATTTGGTCTTGGTCATGCTGTCCAGCTCTATAAACTTATCTTCTAGCACTTTGTAAGATCTTATCTTAGCTACAAATTTACTTGAGTGCTTCTTCATTATTTCTTTGATTTCTTCCATCTTTGATTCGGGAGGCATGAGTGTGACAATTACTCTCTCCCTTGCTTTCTTTTCGGTGTGTAGAGCATATGACCATTGTTGTGAAATTCTATTACCCAACTCTTTGGGTATTTGGCTTATAAATTCTACTAGTACATATTTAAACTTGACCATTGCCCTAGTTATTGAATCTTGTATATTGTTTTGGTCCTCTGGCCCAAGTTTACCCCATTATCTTATTTTCCTATTAGTCATTGTACCGGTAGTAGCAATTGACTCAGCAATTTCATCAATTATTCTAGTCGGAAAAATTTTCTTACTTACACCAGGCTCACCCTCTTTGGAATCTTCAATGTCAGCTTTAGTCCTGACCACTCTTTTCCTCCTTTTTGTAGTTGTTGCCTTCACAATTTGTTTCTATGTTTGTTGCTTCCTCTTATAGGTCCTCACATGACCTTTCTTCAGAGGTGTAGTATCTTTTGTTGTTTGGCTCCTTGTTCTCTGTTTCTTTGTAGGAGGTGAAGGTGTATCAGATTCAGTGGGAATCTAATTTATTCTCATGTTTCTCTTCACCGATGGTACCTTGTTCATTGGTTTCCTCTGTTTTTTCTTGTTCCTCCTCATTAACCGATAGAATCTTTTCAAGATTCTTAACCATTTTGTTCTTCTTGTTGATAGTCTTCTTGATAACTAGGCCTATTTTTATCTTGGACTTGGACTCTTCATAAGTGCCAAACCTTGGTTGTTTTCTATCAAGTGGTTCATTGATGAATGTATCAATTGCATTG
Organism: Thuja plicata; assembly: GCA_018584345.1. Classification (NCBI taxonomy): domain Eukaryota; kingdom Viridiplantae; phylum Streptophyta; class Pinopsida; order Cupressales; family Cupressaceae; genus Thuja; species Thuja plicata. Next base: position 1,151,145 of record MU227064.1, read on the forward strand.
GTTGCTTGATCTATGTTGATTTCATAGTCAAGAGGCGCTAACCAGGCAATCCTTGGTACAAACGGTTTTATGTGAGTGAAATCTGCATCTACCATAATACATATCTCATCCCTATGTTTTTCAATTAACTGCTCAGAGATCCTCACTCTTTCCATCATTTTTTCCTTGAATTCAAGGAAGTATGCAGTCATTACTGAATCAAAATTGTCTCCTAGTGACTTGATAAGCTCACTAATTTTCCATGTGACTGGTTTTGATTTATCCCACTTTACTTTTCCTACTGAAGGAAAGTATTCTTGAATGTAATAGAATATACACATGATAACTGAACCGAACTTACATGTGTTAGTATTTGCTAACCTAATTGTTGTCATGTTCTCATTAAGTTATTTTAATAGGATCTCACATAGATCCATCTGTATTCCCTTTGTCACTATATTTTAAGTTGTGCTTACTATTGTAGATGCAATGTTGTTTAGCCTGCTTGCTTGGAAGATCTTGTAGCCAATTACACGTGCATCGAAGCTCAGTTCCTCGTTGGTGATGGTGTTCACTTTTAGACCTTTGTTATCCCACATAGCTTTTGTGATTTTTTCAACTTCTAGCATGGAGGGATTCTTGTGTGCCTTAGGCTTGTCGGTTATTGGATAACCAGTTACAACATGCAAAACATCCTTAGTGATTTTTTTAGGTTGATCTAACCACAACTTCTGATTATGCATTCTACTCAAAACTAACCTAATCTAGTCAGTATTAAAAACCCTCAGGAAATATAGGGCATTTTTTATCCCTTTAACCTCTAAGTGTTTGTGCTCTTCCTTTAGGTTCCCTTCTACATCACATGGCTTCTTATAGGCTTGGTCTATCTTCAAATCACCTATTTCAGCAATCTTGTAGTGAATGTAAGACCTTACGTCTTCTATAAGCAAAACCCTAGGTGGAATTTTCAAAAATGCCCCAGAATCATTAGGTTGCAATGCAATCTCTGGGCATATCTTGTACTTGGGTTCCACACAGGCGCTGTTCTTTATCATCTTAACCACATTCTTCTTGTCATTCTTAATCTTTACGGTTATTGAATTGGTTGCCATCGTATTTCAAATTTAGGGCTTTTTCGTAAATGATAAAAGAGTTCTTTGATATTTTCGGTACTTACTTTGATCCATATGGTTGATGAGTGATCTGTGTGGAGTGCATTGGATTGAGTCGAGGTCGCTCTACTATCTGATCTCTTATCGCTCTATTTTTGCTCTGCTCTTTCTCTTCAAATCGTGTGTGAGAAATGAAGTGCTCCCATCGAGTATTTATAGACTTTTTCCCTAAGTCTATCATAAATGATCAACAACTCGTTAGGTCATGAAGACGGAGTTCGTCAGGAGGAATTCTCAATAATCATTATCGGTGTTGTCAGGATGCTCGAGATGGTTGTTAAGATTGTTGTTTTCACCGACGAATACCGGTGTTGTGTCACAAAAACTTTATAACTTTTCTTCCTTACCGATGGGTGTCAGGTTACATTAGCAACTTAGCCATTTTATTAGTTGACTGACAATTCTTGGTAAGTGTAGATAGCTCATCCTTTATGTTCACTGATGATTTTTGGTATGTGTTTATCGATGGGGTTGTTTTCTTAGAATTGTAACAAGTAACATAATATGCATCTTTATTCATGCATATTTTGACTGTCTATCAATTTGTATAATGGAACTGATGTAAAATATGTCTTGGTGTAGTGCAGTTCCATACTTACTTGTTCAACTTAAGTGGGGGTGGTGATGTCACCAGATCCATTGGATGGGGTGTCACCATTTGCATTGCTTGGTCTAGCTTCATCATTTCTTGAAGCTTTTCTCCACATTTTGTCTCTAGCCCTCCGGATATCTTCAATGGTGTTTCCATTGGAATATATGCTTGTCTCTGTCATTCGGTCTCTGCAGTCTTTCTTGAGATGACCAGCTTTATGACAGTGTAAGCATGCCATTCTGGGGTTTGTCCAGCCTCTAGACCTTTTGGTCCATGCTCTCATGCAGTTTGCAGCAATGTGACCATATCTACCACATGTTGTACAATTTGTCCATGTACTATAGTCCCATACATATTGATTACTAATTCTCTTTGGTTGATTGGGAGTTTCTTGACCTTTAGGCTTCCATGCTTGCCTTTTCTTTTTTCAACATTCATCAGTTGTGTGCCCATTAATTTTTCATGTAGGAGAGTATTTGTCCATGTAGGTTTCCTTCTTTGTTTGATCCATCTTAGACTTACATTCATATGTTTTATGTCCTTTCTTGTTACACTTATAACAGAATCCTATGAATGAAGATGTAGATTTAGGAATACCTTTCATTTTACCTCTGCATACATTTGATATGTGACCTTGATTTGCACGGTGCTTGCATGTAAGCTTTCTTGGTCTTGGATTTTCATAGACATACTTTGGATTGGCTTAATTTGATGATTCTCCATTTTCGGTAAAGCCTAGACCGTTGTTGTTGTTGACTCTTTGTTGTCCTTCAAGAAAATAATCCATTCTTTTATTGCTTTATTCAACCTTTCTGATAATTTCATTATGATGTTGTTGAACTCTAACCTCATGCTTTAGTTTTTCATTCTCTTCTCTTAGTTCACCGATATCCTATACTCTTTCAATGAGTTCTATATTCATTTTGTTTGCTTCTTGACTCATAAGAATAATCTGGTTTGTAATCTCATGGTAATGCTCAACATGTCTTTGAATTTCTAACTCCTTTTCTTGTAGTTTCTCTGTAATCTTCCTTCTATCATCAATAGCTAGTGTTCTTTCTGTTTCATCTTGTCTAGCAGAACTCATCACATCAATCATTCTTAACATCTGGGTCTCTTGACCTATTTGCAACATCTTTATTTGCTCTGTCAGATGTTGATTGATCTCCTTTAGATTTTTGATTTTCTCTTCTATGTATCTGATGCTTTTCTTGTAGTTGATCCTGAAGACTCAAAGAAATTTGGAATCTCTTCTTCTTGATAGTCTTTTTCATTGCTCTGAGTTGCCATAGCTTTTCTCTCATCCAATAGCTCTCTCATCTTGATTCTTGCTTCTTTATATTGTTCATAGAACATTTGAATTTCAAGCTTTTTGTTCTCAACATTTATATCAAGTTTGTACTTCTCCATTGTATGATCTTTTCTCTTAAGCCTTTAAGCTTTCCAAGAAGATACTTGGATCTGATACCAATTTTTGGGATTAAAGGGAAGTAGTACTGAGAGGGGGGGGGGGGGGGGGGGTGAATCAGTACCTCTAAAATTTTTAACACTTTTCTCCTTTCATCATTAGTAAACAATCTTTATTGTATTGCCGACCATATCTGATGTTCTTTCTTATGTATGTAATATTAATTCATAATATTTAATTGTTTGCAACATTCATAGAAACACTCATGAAAGTAATAGACACATAACACAAGATATGATATTGCAGAAAACTCCTGTTAGGAAGTAAAAACTGCGGTGAGGATGGCACCCACAAAACTTCACTATCTACAGAATGGAAGGGAGCCAGTAAAGGCTTACAATTGATCACTTCTGATGATCTACCTTGTTAGGAGTATTAAAGTGGATACCTATTAAGATCTACTCTATTAAGAGCTTTTAGCAACACTAATGAAGTGTGCACTCAGTTAAGAGATTTAGAATAGGACTATTAGGTGCACCTTCCTTGAAAGGATTTTTTAAGTGTACTACACTTGTTAGAATGAGTACAATATGTTTGACCTAACTATATGCAATCTATAATTGTTGATCAAAAATCCATTAAAGCTCTCAGAATATGAATATCACCTATAGTGATTAATTAATACCTTTTCGTGCTCATCGGTAGCCCGTGTTCTTGTTCTTGAAACTGAATTGATCCTTTTCTATCCTTTTACATCAATTCTCTAATCTGATCCTTAGATGCTCTCAGTGGATACAATCATCATCGAACAACAACATGTTCACAATAGATTGAGCATCTATTTATACAAGTATTTTACCTATTCTAGAATCACGCATTACAATGTTAACTCTAGATCCAAGGTATACTACTTGACCTTGATCTTTTAGTTTACATGTTTTAAAATAGTTAAACTAATTAAAACAATATTCATTACATTTCTTCCTCCACACGTAATATATTTAAAAAAAAATCAAGAAGCTAAATATACAACTTCAGTGATTTATCTGACGTGGAAAGTCAAATCCACTTTTTGCGGGATGTAACTAACTGTTGGTTCTTGATCGTTGGGTTGAACTAAAAGTATGTCAGTGTTCCTTCATTGAACTAATTGTCAGGTTCCCTTCATCTATCGGGTACCTCTCTTTATTTTTCTGTCGAGTTGCACTGTTGGTTACTTGTTGGATTCCTTTGTCCTTTTTGTCATCGGGTAACCTTGGCGTCGGGTAGTGTTGTGCCTTGTCTATCAGTGTAGTGTAAACCAATGGTGTAGATCATGTTTTTGCTTGTATATACTAATGGAAAAATATAATGTCTTCAGAGTGGGGTGTGAATCATTTGTGACAAAAAACTCAAGACCTTTAACCAAATTACCAACTTAATCTCAAAACTGAAAGATAAACATGAATACAAGAACATAGCACAGTAACCAACGCATAACACCAAGATTTTTAACATGGAAATCCTGTTAGGGGAAAAACCATGGTGAGGATCAAACCCACAAGATGAATGTACTATATTAAAAGCACTATATCCTATTAGGAGTATTACAAAGGGGAATGCACATGAATTCAAGCACACTACCTAGAGATCACTGCTCAAATACAACAAGGATCTCAATCCCAAGGAAGGCTCACTTCCTTACAAAAATATCTAATTTCAAATCATAAAGGACATACTGTCCAAGCTCACAAACTAAAAAAACATCTCTGATATGCCAAAATAGTTCCAATTAAGTACAACAATTCTCTGCCTCAATTACAGATTCCACTCATACCTCTTCTCTCACCATCTCATACTTTCTGACATACCTTCACAATTACAAATGATTACATATTTATACACATTACACCAATTTATTTCAACTAGGTTGGCTAGGGACCAAATTACAAAACTTTAATTCATTGCATCTTAATACTCAATGCAATCCATTGAATGTCGTCTAAGACATAGAAATGATCCATAAAAACATCCTCGAACACGCTCCATATCTATAAATTACACCATAATATATTGAAACACACTACACCACCAAGTCTGCCAAGAATAATAAGAATAGAAACACGTTACATGAGGACACATTACCATCTTCAGAACATATGATATTGAATATAGTATTTTTACTACAAAAATCATCTCACTGAACTAACCAGGAACACTATCTCCAACAGTAGGAATATGTTGACACGAATGACAAAACATTAATGCCAGCACATATATGCATAATCTCTCTCTCTCTCTCTCTCTCTCTCTCTCTCTCTCTCTCTCTCTCTCTCTCTCTCTCTCTCCTNACTCTCTCTCTCTCTCTCTCTCTCTCTCTCTCTCTCTCTCTCTCTCTCTCTCTCTCTCTCTCTCCTAATAAGAAAAGACAAATTTTATTTAGGATATGTCTTAGGGAGAAGCAACAAATTTTAGATAAGAAAAGCGTGTACAGGTTCTATAAAATTATGGACATGGTGCAGCCAAACAAAAGAACATATAGTTCTTCATAACCTATATGGGTTATGAAGAGATATAAAAGTGCATATAGTTTTAAAAAATACTCATATGCTTTGAAGAAATTTAGGATAAGTTTTATCAAGCCATAACTCGAGCGTGTTATTTCATATTTTAAATAACACGCATGGGTTTTGTGAAAAATTATGTGTTTTTCATCATGTGGCCACTTTTTTTAACCAACAACTTGGTGCACTTACCCCTCTAATGGTTCATCCCAAAGAGGGAGAGCATTAAGGGAAGTGTTAAAAGTTTCTTCTTGCATCAATATGTTCTCATGAGGGAGAGTAACTTTGGGAGATGAATCATTGATAGGTTCATAAGGGGATTTTCATAGATCTTAAACCTTGGATCATTTTAAGCTAATTTTGGAAAAAGGATAGTTTAGGAGTTATAGAGGAAGACTTAATAAAGATGAAATCATCAAGGGATTCATCCAACATATCAAAGTCGTCACTATAAAAGGGCTTATCGAAGGCAATAGGCTTTGTAAAAAGAAATCTGATATTTTGTAATGCAATAAGCTAATGTAATGAAACAAGAACTAATCTAAACACATAACAATCTATAAATTAAATATTTTTGTATTTTTATTATCTTTAACATGTAATGCAAGAATGAACTAGAAATGTGCATTTTTAATGTATTTTTTTTATTAATGAATGCAAAAATAAGACTAAAAATCAAAACTAAATGCATAAAATGTAATAATGCAATGCATATAGATCAGATCTAAACACCAAATCAGAAGTGGAAATGTTGAGTCAGGCTCACCAAAATGTATAATAGGAAAAGAGAAGCAAGCGAGATTGTTCCTCTTTTCTAATGCACAATCAGAGATGCCCCACTAGGCTCAAGAGAACTTACGCACTAGAGGAGTGCAATGATCCTTTATTGTAGATGATAAGTTGATTTGATTAAAGAGGCATATGCTTGAATAATGTAAGATAGAAGGCTAAATAGGAAAAAAAAATGACAAGTTGTAGCATACATAGATTGACAGAAAATAGATAGGAACATATAGTGACTTGAAACAACAATCAGACATCAGTACTAACCTATAGTTTCAATTTGAAGCTGATTTACAAGGTATGGATTTTCTTAGGCATTGTGTTCCCAGATACACATTGCCTGAGTCGCTCTTCCTATACTTTTGTTTGAAACTTTCATGGACATTACATCAGATCTTGTACTTTCTAGATCTGCAACAATAGGTTCACCCCCTTTTCTTACACATAGGAAAGTGGGGAAAATATTATAGAAATGAGTTTTCCTCGGTCAAACCTTGGTTGATGAATTAACGTTCAAATGGAATAAAAAAAATGAAATCGTAATGTCATGTAGTATAGACTAGATCTAAAAATGAAGTATATCATACCTTGGAAATACAAATGCTTCTTTGAATGTGATCAGATATGTTCATGCAATAGCTTTGACATAACACAAAAACTCAAAATAAAATAATGAAAGATAAAACCTTGTGTAATGGATGTAGAGAGAGAGAGAGAGAGAGAGAGAGAGAGAGAGAGAGAGAGAGAGAGAGAGAGAGAGAGAGAGAGAGGANGGAGAGAGAGAGAGAGAGAGAGAGAGAGAGAGAGAGAGAGAGAGAGAGAGAGAGAGAGAGAGAGAGAGTTGACTTGAAGGGTTGAAGACTTGAATGCTTGAATGAGTCTGGATGCTTGAATGTGTATAGATCTTATTCCTTGATGGTGGAATCCTTTGCTTGGCCTTCAATGAGGGAAATAATCTTTATCCATGGACAATATTGCCTTGGAGAAACCTTGGATGCTTGAGAATGCTAGGATGAAATTTTTTTATTGTGTTTGCTCGAGAGTGGATGCAGATGCTAAACTGAGGAGAGATATGGTTCTTATATAAGTCACGCAACATTTAGAGACTCAAGATTTGATGGAGGCTAATGTGGGTTCTAATATCCTACTAAAACACTACAACGAGCACTCGATTTCAAATTTGGGACCAAACCTTGGGGTATAAATCGCCCAAGCATCTTTTCCCACCAATTAGGACTCATTGAAATCATGGGTCCTAGATGACAATGGGATGGTAGGTTACGAAGCACAACTAATTTCGAGGTTGGGGAAGAAGCACAAAGGCCACAAAATGGTAAAATAGGGTCCATGTTGATTAATAAATGATTGAGTTAGAGAAACAACCAAGGGAAACACCTAGAAAGAAGGGCTCACTTTAATTATTTGTGAAATTGAAATAAAATATAACCCATATTTGAATTTACGTGTACATTAAGTGCAACATGAAGTCCCATTATGCATGTTAAAATGGAAACACACTATTGCGGGTGCTAAAAAATCTTGAAATTATACACACCTATAGGGTGCTTAGAATTTAGGAGGGTATAGAAATTAATTCTTCAATAACCATTAAATTTAATCCATTTCCTACATAACCCATAAGAGATAAGCATGCATACAAGATTACTAAATAATTATTATGCAAAGATCAAATAGAAAAACCACAAGATAATACAAGATAAACCCTAGGGAGACCCTCATGAGGGAAAAAATTGTTGCAGCCTTGAGAAGAATGAGTTTTTTTTAGACAAGTGATAAGTTAGTATGGTTTTCATTGATGTCAACATATTGTTGCATTGATGTCAACATTCATTTTGTGGAGTGATGCCGATAATTTTTCTTTGCATGATCTTCATGTTGCATATATAATGATATGGTTTTGGAATGTTGTTGGAAAGTATTTGAAATTAGTAGATTTAGGTTTTGTGCTTCAGATTGTAGTGAAATGGAATTGGCTTTTGTCTAAGTATGACTATGATTGACAATAATTTTTGCATGAACTGCATGCTCCACATTTTTCTGTGTAATAGTTTATAATGGTGTGGTTTTGGAAATAATTTTTTAATGTCCTTTTCTTCATTCATTTATGTCAAGGCATGATAATTTGGATTTCAGAGACACGATTTCAAAGTTTGATAGTGTTTTACCCTAGGTTTGGCTGACCTTGGGTGTTTACACTTCAATAAATTATCTAGGTGAATTTAAGATGGTATGCAATGTGTATGATAATATTTTTGGTCCTAGTTAATGTGGCTTGCGGTCCACTTTTCATCCTTTCTATTGCGGGAATGTTTAGTGCTAACCTAGTTCAAAATTGTGTTCGGTTCATTGTTTGGTTGACAATAGGATACTCCACAATTGCAAGAATTGTATGAATAATTGATGGATCATTTAAGATTATGTGTTGCATATGTGTATGCTTGTGCAAGTATACATGTGTGTGCAATGAGGATGTATGAGAAAGAGTGTGTCTCCCTGTATACATGAGATATTGTGAAGTGTGGTATAGAGTATTGTGGACTTTCATGTGTTAGCTACCGAAAGCATTGATCTAAAGGTATCTACCGATCTTTCAATTGTGTTGAAGTTATATTTTAATGGTGGATCTATTCTCTTTTATACTTCTTCATCTGGGAAGTGAACCCTATGACAAAGAGCCTTCTTTATTCAGGCAATGGGCATTTCTTTATAAAAATCACCTTAATTGATGTTCATATATTTGAGAATTAATCTTCTTTGTGATTTTTCCCATAATAGAGTTGTGCACATAAGTCTGGTGTTTCATGCACGTGTGATGGTTGTTGTACTTTTCATGTTTACATCTTTCAGTAATTAAATGATTAAAGTAAGTTTTGTGGAACTAGTTTAAAATTTTTTGTGGATAATTGATTCATCCCCCCTCTCAGCTATCTTGCACATTCAACAAAATCTAGCCTCCAAGAGCCTCCATACTCCATCATATTATTTAATAATAAAGTAATACAAAGCACTTACAAAGTTATAATGAATACTTTAGAAACATCAAGCCTCTCACATGCATCCCACATGTGTCTAAGAATGAATCCATACATCCCATGCCATGCTTCACATATGCACTCCTTGGAATGACTCAATAATGACAATCTGCTAAACTTGCTGACCTAAACCACTAATATGTGCTTTCTTTTCTATAATCAAGCTCACACAAATACAACCAAGTTGTAAAGTAAAACCTTGTGCCACAAAACCATGTGAATACAATACCATTAACACCTCATTTAATATTGGGTAAGTTAAGTTTTCACTTTATTAAATATCTTTCCCTAGTATTAAATAATTATCCCACTATGACACTCACATTAAACATATTTCTCAATGCTACAATACAACACATAAAGTGGTCCCAAGGCAGTTAACTCTTAGTGATGCATGCCCATCTAGGTTCCCCTATGTGCACAACACACACAATAATAAATAATACACTATAAATATTATGCAAGGTGTATAACACCTTATCCTAACATTTCATGCTTAAATATTTATGCAATTATCACACACATTAATAATAATTTTGTTATAACCCAGATAATATATTTCATTGTCCCTACATGACTTATCCTTATTGATTATTGTTTGTGTTGCTTTATAATTAGGGTCAAACTTGGGGGGTTTAATTCCCTTTCCTTTATGTGCTTACATGCTTATCTCGTACCTACATGCATGTTGTGCCTACATTTACCTATGCTATGATGCTTGCATAAGTCATGTTATAATATCTTTGATACCCATTACATACTTTAAGCATGATGTTATCCTTTTCTCTTATCTCAAAATCCTTGCACCCTTTATATGTAACCAATCAGAGGGAGCATAAGTTATCACTAACATTTCATAATGACTTTGGTTGAAATGATAGATATGACCATTTTTTGGTAGGAGAGAGAGCTCCATTTTACAATATTCACACAAAGTACATTTCCACATAGTTGAAGACCTTATCATGCAATTTGGAAAGTTAGTCATTGTTCTACTTTTTTTGAGTTTTTTATACTTCTCTCCTTGGTTAAAGCCCCTAGTTGCTTGGTTGAAGTCTTTCACATTTGTTCATGTATTTAGAGTTGTACCACTTTTTTTTATAAGTATAATCTCTCACCCCGCTCCTATTTTTTTAAATAATTGAACAAGTTTTAATTATACTCATTTTAAATATTTGATAGAGGATACTCATTGTAAAATTTTCTAATGTGCTTGTAGGTTTTTGATATATCACTCATGGCAATAATAGTACACATCATTGGCTTCTATGATTTGCATTTTTTATGTAGATTTGTATCATTTACTTCTAAAAATATTTATTTCCATTTAGATTGTTTGATTTTACTTTGAAACATATTCTCATAAAATGTAATGGTCATAATTGCATATCCACATTGTTTACCCTCATGTTTCAAGCCTAAGTTGTCAATCTTTTTTTGCATTAACCACTATGTAAGATGGGGTATTGTACATAGAAGTTGTTATTTGATTATAATCCCATTGTCACTCATCCTCAAAAGTTGACCTTGATCCTACATATAATTATTTGTCACCTTGGTGTGCAAAGTTTGATCTAGATCATTTTAATGACAATATATTTAAACCCCAAATTTAATATTGGGTCTCATTCCTCCACTTTACTAGCCGTTATCAGCCTACTGAAGATAAACCATTCCAAATTACATGTTAGATTGGTGTCTTTAAGTACTAACCCTAATTCAGTAAGGATCATCTATCATCTTGAATGTAGAGAGAATACCTAGATCAAAGAGATTAAAAAATAATCAATTCTACATTGCCTCAATTTGAAATTATCCTAGGAGCATATTGCATGCTTGCCTATTGTTTTTAACCTTGGTTCAAGATCAACTAGGGGTGTGTTTGACAAGAACACAATCCTTACAATTTAGTAGATTCTTCAATTGTGTTTTTAAACACTAAATGCTTCTTATAAGATTCATAATTCATACAAATAAGCAAACACGTTTCAAATAACATTGTTTACCTAAATTAGATATATAAGTTACAAATTCAGTTTTGCGCACAAGTTCAAGTCCACACCCTTGAAGATCATTTCAATCAACATAATGCATAATTAAATTTTCAAATCAATGACAACCATTTGACAAATTGTGATCTTTTAACAACGTAAGAGTTAGACATTTAAAACTCATGCAATGACATATATATCAAATTTAGGATTAACTAATAATTAACTTACTTATTTGTAATGACATATTTCTCATTTTCAAAATTTGACATTTATTTATTTTTGATTCAGATGAGCCTTCAGGCTAAACTTCTTAGCTAAGAGCCGAGGACTAAGTGGTATCCATTCCGCCAAATTCGCCCAAGACACGATCTCGATCTCATCCCTTTTAGATGTTGACTCAGCAAGACTTGATCCTTGATGAGCTAATTACTAATCCTTCAACTTTACCATAGACCAAGAGCCCATTAACATTTATTTAAATGATCTAAACTTAAATTCCCATCTCATTTATCTAAATTAATTGCTCCGTGATTTAATTAGCTCAAATATTTAGCCGGTTTTCATCCTCCTTTTTGTTTGTTTTACTCTATATGCAATTCAATATTTTAGTCTTGATTTTAACCCCATGTCCCCATGCTTAAAAGAATAATCTATGTAAATTTAAGCAGTAGAGTGTTTCCATACAAAATTTTTAGCAAATGAAAATAACCCCATGTCTCCATGTAGCTACTTAAAAGTAAATTATGCTTAATTTAAATCAACAAAAAAACACACATGACTTCACAAATTGATTTCCCTCTTTTTAATTTGCTTCCTATTTTTCCTCTAAATATCATCTACAAAAATTATTATTAATAATTCTATTTAACCTTGCTATTGAGGATGACTATGAAGAAATAAGCTACAAAATTTGATAATCATGGGGCCACTAGCTCCACTAAGAAGGCCCTAAGTTCCACAAATCTGAACTCAGCTACCTCAACAATGACACTGGGGATTGCACCTGGTCCCAGTAGAATTTGTACCCATTATCCGTGAGATTATGACTACTAAGTGTAAAAATTGTTTTAGCTGGGCAGCAAGCAATTAGAATGCAGGCCACATAATTTTTTTGGTTTTGAGCTTCAAGCTCAGGGCTCAAATGCATTCATCATATTCATTCAAGGTTTCCATATAGATGGATGCCATCATTTATTGGATTTCAACTGCTTAGTTTCAGTCAATGTTCATCTAGAGAATCCAAGGAATGCTCTAAATCATTGATCAAATCTATGTAGTAATACACGGAGTTCCCCAAATTGCCACAAGTCTCTTTCCTCTGCATATCAGTAGAAGTTCATGCAATTACCTTTAGGTAAAAGGGGTTTTCTGCAACCATTATCATATGGCGGCAGTTGCCGCACATGATCAGAACATTTTATTATCTTCCAGACTTATCATTGACTATCTTGCATGTGGGAAACTCAGCAATGCCCGACAAGTCTTTGAGAAACTAGCCAGCCCAAATGTTTTCCAATGGAATGGATTAATCATAGGATATGCCAGACATGGGCTTCATGAACAAGTGATTAACTTGTTTAATCGAATGCAGAAAACATGCAATAAACCTGATAGTTACACCTTTCCCAGCGTTCTCAAGGCCTGTGGAAGTTTAGCCGATGTGCAGGGTGGGGAGAAGGTTCATAATTACATAATTAAATGTGGACTTGAATCGAATGTTGTTGTGACGAGCGCTCTTGTGAGCATGTATGCGAAATGCAGGAGCATGAGGGAAGCCAGGAAACTGTTTGACAATATGTCTTACAGAGATGTGGCAGCATGGAACACTATGATTGCTTGTTATGCCCAGAGTGGACAATTGGAAGAAGCTTTAGGACTTTTTAGGGAGATGGAAGCTTCGGGTTTGGAAGCCGGTTCGGGTACTTATGCAATTCTGATTTCTGCGTGTGCTCGCCTTGCTGATTTGGAGCAGGGAAAAATACTTCATGAGCATTTGATCAGAGGCCGGCTTGAGCTCAATGTGTTTGTGGCTAGTGCTCTTGTGGATATGTATGCTAAATGTGGCAGCATAGAGGTTGCGAGGGAACTGTTTGAAAATATGCCTGATAGGAATTCGGTTTCTTGCAATTCAATGATTAGTGGGTATGTTTACAACAGGCGTTACGAGGAGGCTCTGGAGGTGTTTCATGAAATGCAAATTGCAGGTATAAAACCTGATTCCGTTACGGCGACAAGTGTTCTTCCGGCATGTGCTTACTTAGGAGCTCTGCAAGATGGCAGGTTGATTCATGGGTTTGTAATAAAAAATGGACATGAATCAGATGTCTTTGTGGGTAGTGCACTTATAGACATGTACACGAGATGCCAGAACGTAGAAACTGCCCGCAAAGTTTTTGACAAAATGTCAGAAAAAAATGTTGTTTCATGGAATGTGATGATTGCAGGATATGCTATGCATGGTCATAGCGAGGATGCATTGATGCTTTTTCACAAAATGCGCAGAATTCGTGTTAGACCAGATTCTATTACATATGCAAACATTTTACCAGCCTGTGCACAGTTGGCAGCTCTGCAGCAGGGCAGGGAGATACATAAATCTATGATAGAGGATGGTTTAAATTCGGATATTTTTGTTTCAGGTGCCCTTATAGATATGTATGTCAAATGTGGGAGTTTAAGTGCTGGGCGCCAAGTTTTTGACAAGATGCCTCGGAGAGATTTAGTTTCATGGACTTCTATGGTTGCCGGCTATGGCATGCACGGGCACGGTGAGGAAGCTCTTTCTCTTTTTAATCAAATGCAAAAGTCTGGTATCAAGCCAGACCATGTCACTTTTGTTGCTGTTCTCTCTTCATGTAGTCATACAGGGCTAGTTGATGAGGGCCTACATTACTTTGATCAAATGGTTTTTAATTACAGAATCACACCAAGATTGGAGCACTATGCATGCATAGTTGATCTTCTTGGACGAGCGGGCCTGCTGGAGAAAGCTTACGAATTTATCAAGGGGATGCCACTTGAACCTGATGCTCGTGTGTTGAGTGCCTTGCTTAGTGCCTGTCGGATTTACAATAATGTAGAGCTAGGAGAACGTATGGCAGAACGCCTTTTTAAGATGGAACCTGATAATGTTGGGTTTTATATCCTGCTCTCAAACATCTATGCTGGGGCTGGTAGGTGGGATGATGTAGCAAAGTTGAGATCAGTAATGAAAGACATTGGATTGAAAAAAGATCCAGGATGTAGCTGGATTGAGGCTGGCAATAGGGTTCATGCATTTCAAATGGGAGACAAATCACATCCCCAATTTGAGCTTATAAATGCAACACTGGAGGATTTGGCCGGGCAGATGATGAAGGAAGGGTATGTCCCTAATACAAACTTTGTGCTGCATGATCTGGAAGAGGAAGAGAAGGAATCCATTCTTTGTCGACACAGTGAGAAGCTTGCCATTGCCTATGGGCTTATTAATACACCACCAGGAACAGTTATCAGAGTAACCAAGAATCTTCGAGCTTGTGGGGATTGTCATAACGCTACTAAATTTATCTCTAAAATTGTTGGACGCGAAATTATTGTGAGGGATACAACCCGTTTCCATCATTTTAAAGGCGGAATTTGTTCTTGTAGGGATTATTGGTGATGTCAATTGAAACAAGCAATAGCATTTTATTTTCTTTCTGATCATGGCAGTCGGCGATTCCCAGGTAAGGGCTATAAAGGAGCTGGTCGATACCAGGCACTCTCTCTAAAAAATTTAACAGCCATCTTTGAGTTGGAGATTAACCTAAATGATTGAGTCAACAAAAATGGATAATGGCTGGATAATACTGTAAACATGTGCTCTTTCATGAATCATACTGTGGTTTTGCCAAGAAGCTGGTTGATACCAGGCAGTTTCTCAAAAAATGTTAACAGTTATTTTCTATTAGAGAGCAACCTAAATGATTGAACTAATAGAAAATTCATAATGGTGGAGAATACTTCAAAATGTTCTATTTTATGAATCCTACTGTCGTTTGCCTAAGGTATAAGCCGTGAACGCCATGTATGCAATAAAATTGGTTGCATCTGAAGTTCAATTCAGGTAACAGAGTTCAAGAATGTTTCAAAGGAGAAGAAACGCTTTATGTGTACTCTTTTTCAGGGGATATTATTTTTTAACAGTCTCTCCTCTTTTGTGCAAGCCCTGCACCACAGGTTGTTTCCAGTTTTAAAAGATTTGTATGACAATGTTTCGAAAACCATTTTGACTGTTACAATTCTCTTGAGGAGAAAACTAAGGATGATGTAAGTATATCTTTCTTGAACTCGAGTAAACATTATTTCCTCTTTTGAGGTATTTATGGGCACTTCTATTAAATGACACAATATTACATGTTACAGCTTCATTTGTTTGGGGTATGAAGCCCAATCATTCTATGTGACGCCTGTTAATTGGGACTGTCAATTGGGACTGTTATTATCTGACATGAACCTCCAGTACTCTGGCAGGAATCAATTCCCTGAACGGTTCTTATTGTAACTGAAAAACTCTTGATCTTCCACATTCTGTTTATGGAAAACTGATCATTGTATTTAAATTGATTGCCATTGTTATGGCTGTAGTGTTGTATGGAAAACTGATCATTGTATTTAAATTGATTGCCATTGTTATGGCTGTAGTGTTGTATTGTATTGAGAGAAATTAATAGAACTGAGAATCCCAGCTTGAAAGTGGATGTAGCCTGATGAGAGGTGAACCACTATAAATTTATTGTCTTCTTTTATGTGTGTATGTTTTGACTGCTATTCTGTTTTCATTTATTCAGTGCTTCTATTTAAATTCAAAATCAACAATTGGTATCAGAGCTATGGTGTAATAGCTGTTTGGAAATCTTGAAGAACTTCCAAGAAGACGGACAAATCAACTCTGTCTGATTGGGCTCGAGCTATCATGTCTATGTCCTATGGCTATCAAGAAAGTCATGATGAACTGGAAGCATTTTTATCACCTTGGCCAAATAATTATGAGAAAGTCTCTTGTTGTTTATTTGGCTGTGAAAGATCCTCTTTTGGAGGACAAGATCTTGCTATAAGCGTAAACCATGATTGGACACGAAAGAAGAAAGTGTCGTTTGCAGAGACTATTAATATTATTTACTATGATAGAGGTGCAGAAGGTGTTGTGGCTAGCATAATGGAAGGCACAACTGGTGCAAAAGGTAATGCCAATATTGTGGCTGTTGCGACCGAGAGAAGAGGCCTGCGTAATGGCCAAGAAGAGGGTCACGAAGCCCAAGTTGTTGTCAGGCCTGGAGATGAGGAGGATGCTGAGATTATTTCTTTCTCAACTCTGGACAAAACTGTGGCCTGTATTAATGAAGATCTAGCCATAGAAAAGAAATGTTTAAAGGATAGATGTGATGTAGAACCAGGGGTACATGATGTAGAACTAGAGGTACATGATGTAGAACCATTAGGTAGATGCTCTGATAAGGATTGTAAAGAATGTGAGTAGAACCATGATTGTAAAGAAATGACTAAGAGCATTAATCTTTTGAAGTAGTGGATCTTCATCCTTGTATTTGCAAGAATGTGAGTAGAACCAGGACACGTGCAATAAGATATTAATTTCTAACCATTCCAGTTTTCATAGAGAGCTTATGCAATTAAGGAAATATTGGTTAGAATTTGCAAAATGGTGTCATTTCTGATTTATCGACAAATTCTTAAGCAGCTACATAGCACCAAAAGAAGTAAAAATAAGCCACCGTCAACTACATAAACATGAGAAGTAGGGCAGAATAAATTTTTGTTTAGGAGTTGTTCATACATAAATGGATGACGAACAAAGGCTAGATTACCACGTATTGGGTGAATATTGGATAGTGGGTAGTCTTGACCGCTGGCAGAGTTTCAAGCTTGTTATGCGTGATGGACCGCATATTTTGCGAATCTCAACCAAATATTTGTACTTCCACTCCACCACACCATTTTGTTGAGTAAAATAAGGTGGTAATGCACTTCTGTAAAATGCTGGATACAGAAGTATTCCAAAGCATGATCGGGGTACTCGTCTACTCTATCTGATCTAACATTTGACAGTATGTTCATATTGGTTGTTAACCATGACTCTCTGTTAATGAATTTCTATGAAGCAAGGAACCTAGTTTTACAAAATAAATCTATGCATATATAGAAAAATTATCAATAGAATTTAAACTGCTTCTTGATCTTTCCCAAAATGGATGATTGAAAAAGCATAAATCAGAATGGAAAAGCTCAAAGATGTCCCTTGATATGCTACACCTTATATTCTCAACCTCTTTCAAATGAATTTTTTGTTAAGGAACACATCCTTTTGACATATCTGGAAGGAAAATGGGAGGTAGACCATGAACCATGTTCCTATGGCCCATTGATTGCATGCTTTTGAAACTCAGGTTTCGTAAATGCTCATTTTGTAGAAAGTTGCATCATTTTCTTTGGCCACTAATACACAGACCTTGATCCTTCGAAGCATCACTAAACTAAGAAAATTACAAGACTGCTTTCTCTATTGCCAGTATCCTTCACAACAAATTTGTCAAGCTAGAACTCAACTTTCCTCTCTTGCTAAGTAACTGGACAGCAAAATGCATATTAACATTCAAATCAACTACATGGGATATTTGGTTTTGTTATCTTTCTAGCTCATCAACACTACATCTTCTACTATATATACCTCACCATTAAGATTTGCCAAGGGTTGTAATACTCATCCTATGACACCATTTCGTTTTCGTGTGCTTTGTTGACTTATCATGTTGTGAAGGATGATTTAGTAAATTAAATTTAAAATTTGAATTTGTCCCATTATTATTGATGTTCTATGATGCCTACTTGATCATTGATTTCTTGTCATTTTGCCGATCCTTGCGCCTTGATGCATTCATCATGTATCTATGGTTTGCTCTTTTCTCCTAGGTATAGTGTGCTGTATTAATTGTTTGATATTTTAAAATGTAATTAACATTGTATATATATAGTCTAATAATGGATAGAAACAAATGTTGAGATAATGTTAATTATTAATAATCATTTTTAATGTTACTTTGTGTTATAGCGTTCGGTGTATTAATTATTAACTTACTACACGTTAAGCATACATGTAATGTTTTATGTGTAATCTCTTCTATTGTTAAGAAGATTATTATAGTACAATAAATAATTTTATTTTGTTATGTATTGAAAACACTTAGGGGATGATCTCGATAATACAATTGCTATTCTATACTCTTTACCAAATAATTCTCCAAGAATTAGCACTTCTATGTCGTTTATTAACTAATGTCGTTTGACTTTTCTATCCCGAGCCCCACTTTTTATAGCCACCTTGTACACATTTCTTTATCACGGTAAAGCTTCATATTAATGTCAGTATTACTATGATGTGGAATTCACTATTTTGGCTATCATGAATGTGGGCCTTATTTAATTCTTCCACTTCAATTAGAAATTACGCCACTCATATTCATTGTAATGCCCCTCCAACCCTCACAAGACTTGATTATCTCTGTTGGAAGTTTGGACTTTGATTCTCTATTAATGATTCTGATTGGAGTTATTAATCCAATCTATCGCATCTCCACATAAGTGTTTAATGTATATTTCTCCTTGAGTAGTGATGTCTACTATGTATTCATGATATTTTAGGAATATTGTGTTATGAAACCATCTACTATGTTTTATGTGTGAGGAACTTCCTTTTTGATGGTTTGAGTACACTGGGATGAATTAAGTTGATTAAGATACTTTTATAACTATGTTCTGGATGGTGTATTTATGTTGTTCAAAATCGCCATAAAGATTAGGTTCTTTCTATGCTTTACCTAATCATAATTAACACTCTTGTATGATTTTATGTATGATTGTGATGTTAACTATTAATTAAGGATTAACCCAAACACCCTGATGGATCATATTATGGATTCAATCCAACCCTTGTTTTTATAATTAATTAGTAATATTTTGTATTATGGGTGCTTATACCCTAGTGACATCATACATGAACTTTGTCTTTTCTCTTATTTGATTAGTTGATGAGATGCTTTCAAAATATGTTGGATAATATGTTCATCCTAATGATAGTTTGTAAATGATCCAGAATGTCACCTAATGAATTATAGTCTTAGAATATTGAATGGAATTTTTGCTTATATACATGATGACATCATTAATGATGATGGTTCATTTGTATTCCAGTATGAGATTATTATGGAGCTAACAATACTAACTCAATCATGATTTAAAATGAGTGTTGTCTGGTGTGTGTAGGATGAGGGGAGGTAGTCGTAGTCACTTCCGCGGGAGATCCACACAATGTTGTACTCCCCCTCTTTGTCTTCCAATGCTTGTATATATATCTGTGTGTGTGTGTGTGTGTGTGTGTGTGTGTGTGTGTGTGTTTCTCAACTTGGTGATGCAGGATGCAGGTACTAGGCATTGACTCCACTTGGCCACACAGGTCTGAGAGTGCCTTTAAAAGCCTCAAACGTTGTTGTCGTGGAGATATTACCAAGGTTTCCCCAAGTAGACCCCTTTTGACTTAGGTTCCTTTTTCAGGAAGTCACCCTAGTGGGGTTTGGGTTGTATTATTATTTCTATGGTTTTGAGATTTATGTTTTGGTCAGTTGACTATGTTCTTTTATTCTTGTCAGTTATGTTTTTAATATGATCCTTGGTTATTATCTCAA
>MU227064.1:1185180-1215539 GCA_018584345.1 Thuja plicata
TTGAATATTTAATAGTTTATTGAGTTATGAAGTGACATTAATTATAATTTGGACATAGGTTCACTTTGATCGCTCTAACTCTATCTCTATATATCAAAATTAATTTATTCTTTTTTTGATAGAAAGGAAACATAAATACCTATTTCCTAGATATTTTTCATAATTTTTTTCCCCTAATTTACTATTTTTCTAGAAGTGTCAAACCAAGAAGTTGTTAAATGGTCAGACAACCTCTATTTAGTATAACTTAAAAAGAAAAGTCTTAATAAACTCAATATATATAACTCTTAATCATTTGAAATATTTCTCAAAGTAATATCATCTTGTATTTGGGTTTTTCAAATGAATTTATTTGATCCCACCAAAAGTTAATGTCAAAGTGATTTTTTGTCAGTATTTTGATGGGTTCAAAGGAGACTAGATTGTAGGTGTGAGTGAGGAGTAG
The DNA here is from genome assembly GCA_018584345.1 of Thuja plicata. NCBI lineage: Eukaryota > Viridiplantae > Streptophyta > Pinopsida > Cupressales > Cupressaceae > Thuja > Thuja plicata. The sequence goes on from MU227064.1 coordinate 1,185,626, forward strand.
AGGGATTATACCAAAGGGATTCTGATCCAAGAGGCTTTTATCTAGCCATTTTGAATTTACTCCTTCAAATGGGACCTCTCAAGGCTTAAATCATCATATTTTCTTAAAAATGTGCAATTTCAGCAAAAATCAGGATGTTCAAAAAAGAGGGACACACTATTGTGGGATCACCCTGAATTATTTTAGAAATTTACTTTGGATTAATAATGTGTTCAAATAAATGTTCGGCTTAGGTGAAAATTACTCACTAGGGAGTCTATACCTTTCACCTATATTGTTTAAAACCTAAAGTGTTTGGAAGAAAATGTTTATTTTGATAATTCGTATATGCCAATGCATCTCTTAAATGTCATGACATGTGTTTTGAGTTGCTATTAAATTAATTATTTTGAGAAATTTTAAGGACTATACATACTACTTTCCTTGGATGATTCCCCATTCTGTAATTTATTGTATAAATTATACTAATTAAATTCATATACGTGATCTTTAAAGTAACTAGCAACAATATGCCTAGTGATTGTGAAAGAGACAAGAGTTCATTTGGATTGAAGAATTAAGTTATTTACATGAATTAAGAAGTGATTAGGGTAGCACTCAAATAGTAATACTTTGTTTCCAGATTAAAAAGTATATTGTGTTCATTCGTACGTACATGCAAACATTGAAATTTTAGTGTCATGTCGAGTTTAGATTTTTAATGCTTGTCGTCTCTTCCTTTCTATTACTTATTATAATTTCATGAATAGTAGCAGGAGAAAATTATAATGTATGCATCAATAAATATGTTTGCAGAGTTGTGATGAGCTTAGAAAATCAAGTAATCATTAAGATTTGTTGATATGGAATACCTCTCTCTTCTCCACCTTACTTGAAGTAGGGAATTGCAAAGAAAAAAAATACAAATATACTTCTCTCTCTGTTTCATTTTTTTTTAGAATAAGTTTTGAAGGACTAAAATTTGGTTAGGAAAAACAATATGACATTAATACCTTCAGTAAAATTCATGTGTCTAGTTAGAAAATCCTTGGGTAAAGGACCTATGTCCCCAAGGTTTTATCATTCATGTTTGGGTTAAAGGAAGAAGTATTTTATTCCTGTTTTGAAAAGTTATATCATTCTGCATTCCGTGTTAATATGTATAGAATTAATCAAGAAAAACTAAGGTAAGAATATAGTAACATCCAAGTATTTTCTCTTAGAATTGGTATTAGATTTTCTATCTTAAGGATTGACTTAAAATTCCACTTTAAATATGTAATTTCTAGATGCCTTGTGAATAGACGAAACCATCAATAAGAATTATGAAAATGAATTTGGCTTAAGTGTGCATGGTAAGAAACATTTCAACGGTAATATCTCTGGTTGAATGTCTATAGTATAGGGTTTTTGAGTTATAGAATGTAAGTGAAATAAGATTGCATGGTTATCTAAATGGATATGAACCTTTATATTGTTAAAAGAAATCAATCATATGTTGTTATCTCTATTAAGAAATGCATATTAGGTTAAGGGTATGATTGGGTACTCTTGAATTTTATTGAGGAAAGAAAAGGCAAAGATTATTAATATATTGGTAGCATAATAAGTGGTATTTGGGTAGTGGTGATGTGTTTTTCCTCCTCTTAATGGCTCTATGAATAGCTCTAAATTAATAGTTTATATGAACTCATCATCTTACTAATTGATTTGATAGGAAGTAGGTGTGTTGTACTAGTGCCTGCCATATAGTCTGTCGGGAATGGTATCCTAAATTAATGACGCAATAATATTCTAAACTGTCAGAATTTGTCTAGGAGTACATGGATAGAGTAATCTAATGATTATTCCTACTATAGTAGATGTCTTTGATTTTATCCTTGTAAAAGTGTGCCATTATGTGTGTGATTTATAGCATTTTCTGGGGTATATTTGAGACACTTGATGATAGGGAATTAATAGCCGCTACATAATAAGGAACTGCTTTGTGTTTACTAAGAGTTGCCTATAGAACTAGGTGTTAAGGTAAATTATAAGCTGAATAATGCTTGGCTAAATGTGATAAGTTGATTTCTCATATAAATGTTTTATGCCATCTTGTATTGGTTTTGTATTCTAGGGTCCCTATTTGAAAATTGTTTAGAAATTTTAAAAGTGATTCACAATTATAAGTATTAAAATTACCTCTTCAGTTCTAAAGGTAACTCACAATTAGCTGTTTAGTTAACCAAAATTTATCTCCTCTCTCCTAGCTGAGGAGGTGGAGTTTACTGATGGCTTCTCTAGTTCCCTTTGATCTCAACCATTCATCCTCCTATCTCTGAGATTGATCACAATTGTTAATATCATTTTCATATTCTAAATAATCAACCCTTCATAACCATTTGAAGGATTGAGGATTTCAAGATTTCATGCGGCATTACTTTGTCAGATTGGTTCAAGCATCAAGCCTTCTTTTCGATCATACATCTAGGATTTCAAGCTTTTGTGCACCATTACTCTGTCAGATTGGTTCAAGTATCAAGCCTGCTTGTGATCAAAGCATTCAATATCATATTGTTGATGCTCCCAAGTCATAGACGCTACCCACACCAATACTGAACACCACACAAACAACGTTTCAAAAGGAGAAGAGAGAGACAATAGAAGATTCAAGCTTTGTTGGTTTGCATTCGTTTGTATTCCTCCTTTACTTGTCATTTTATTGTTCGTAGTTTCATTCTTAGTAGTAATTGATTGATTTCTCCTATTGCAAATAAGTGCTACTAACCTCCCTCATTAACTCGAGATTATGGAGACAGGATCTGAGCCTACGACATTTTGGTGAACCCGACATGAACTTACAGCCCGCATAAAATTTGGTCATATCTTTCAAACCGTATGGAATATTTTAATGAAATTAATTTTGCAAGTTGATGCTGATCTAAGGAGGCTGCAAACCAAAACTAAATTTTTTTGATAAATTTTTAATGATATTTTATAAAAAATCATTTCTGGGCACAAATCAAAGTTTCTTTTCAAAAACATTACATTTTAAGAAAGGTCTTTAAATTATAGAGGGGGTTTATTCTCTATGATTTTAATTTCTGTGAAATTATTTTGCCAAAATAATAGATCTTTTAAAATTGGTTTGTTCTGATAAAATGGGTCCCTAGGGCACAAATTAAGGATTTATGATCTAAAATTGTTTTTGCAAGTATTTTTTGACGTAAGAAAGGTGCAGTCCAAAATTCAGATTTTTCTAAATTTTTAATGATTTTTTATAATTCTTTTTATGATATTTCATAAAAAATTAATTGTGGACACAAATTAGCACTTTTTTTAATCAAAAAGTTACATTTTTGGAAAGGTATTGAAATTATATAGGGACTTTATTCTTTGTTATTTAATTTTTTCTTAGAAATATTTTCAAAAAAGAAAGATCTTTAAAACTTTTTCTATTTGTGTGTTCTTTCTTGATTTCTATGTAGGATTGAGCAAATGACTAATGGCCAAGAGTATAATCAGATGCACCCCAGGTGCTAGATCACTGAGAGCTACCATAAGAAGAACCACTAATTACCGCACGCAACAAAAAGTCATCTTGGCTATCGTAGCAGAAGATCAAAGTGAAGCTTACATGTATCTTGATTCTATCAAACATTTCACAGCTAAGTACAAGGTTACCATTAGCCTTAATGCTCTTAAAAATTCCAGAGTTGCTAGATATTATTCAATTGTTAGTTATAATATTTTGGTACTAATCACTTCTTGATAGCTTGTGGCAAGGAAACAGTTAACAAAGCAACCTAAAATTCATTCATTTGTGTTTTTGGTGCTTAAAACGAACATTGCATGCAAACATTTTGAACCTCACTTTTCCAAATTTGGTGCTTAAAATTGACATGGTGGTTAAAAATTGAACAAAGGCAAAAAATATTTCAATTTGGTGCATTAATATCGAACAAGAAAATCATCACCTACTTTGGGCTTTAAAATTGAACATTGGTCCTTGTATGGGTGATTAGCTTAGTTCACACTTGGAATTTGGGGTTTAATCGATTAACCTTGTGCCTTGAGTCATTGGTGCGCTTGCACAAATCTATTAGATTAAAAACCTTTATAATTTTTAGAAAGGATTGTCTGGGGAATGCACTTCTTCCTCAGAGAATGACCTTAAACCGGTAATCCTTCCGATCGGTATATAAACAAGACGCGAACCAAAGTTCTATTTTATATCTAGCCAAGCTCAAGCGAGGTGTGTTGATGATAGCCTGGATCGGGTGAATATCCCTAAGTATCCAGCATGGCCAACTAGGCTCTTAAGTGAGTCACACATGTACAAATCAATTGGATAGATGCCATAGACCTTACTGTACAACCTTGTTAAAATAGTGGCCAACCCAATTCACCTCCGAACAAATACCTTATAATAGTGCAAGGGGTTGTAGAGTTTCCCCCCAAGATTCCCAACATATGTGTTCCAGGGTATTGTGTTAGTAAAAGAGATCTTCACTATCACGACAACAATATCTGGTAACAACAAAAACACGGGTGCCTACGTCGTGGATCTTCGTGTCCTAGTAGTGTGACACTTGCTGTGTGAGCTAACAAAAATTCAAGCATTGGGCCTATAACAGTGTATTTGAAAGCCAATTTTGACCTAGATTAATCTATTTATCCTTGTCTCAAAAATCGTGCTAGATTACAAAACATATTTTCTATTGTGCTTGTTCTATGATCAGTTACCAAAAATGCAGAATCAACATAAAAAACTGTCAAAACAAGTCCAACATGTTCAAGTCTAGGTTGTCAACATCAAACCTATTCTACAATAAAAAAACTTGTTCCAGATATCAATTTTACCAGACAATTAAGCCAATTTGAGATCCTTTTTTAAGACTGTTTATCTCTGACCACAATTGTCCGCATCTTTCTGCAATTGACAAAATTATGCCACAATCGACCCTTTTATTGCTGCAATCGACCCTTTTATTGCCACAATTGACCCTTTTATTGTCGCAATCAGTGATTGTTTACTGCATTTGATCTTTCACTTTACCACATTCAGTGGAAGTTTTCCGCACTTAACCAGAGACTTTGAAACATCTATTTTTACCTAAAAACCTTGGAAAGACTCCTCATTTTGTGTAAAAGATCAGTGTTTATCCCAAAAAATGCAAAGAACATTGTGTGAATATCTAAACTTTAAAGATCATCCGTTCCTTGAAAACATGATTATTGTCTAAACATTGTTAGTTCAAAAGTTTAGACTCGATTATCTTGATCCTGTTATCTCAAAAACATCATATTTCTATCAGTGACTTTGTCCCAGGCAATAGTCAAGAATCCTATTCTTACATAACCAAGTCTTTGAGATCAAGATAAATCAACATCTATCCCTAAAATTACCCGTGTCCAAACATAACTCGGACTCTCCTAGAAAGGTTATCCTTTTCTTTTTGCTTTATATCACTTGTTTTAGTCAAACAATCTAGACAACACTATGTCTCACACACCTTATGGAGGGCCTTACACTAGGTCAAAGGCTACAAATCAACCCGACGAGTCTTATATCAACCAATTTCCCCTGTAGGAACAAGAGCGAGAGGAAGACCCTTTCAGAAAAAATAGTCCTACTCTTTTCATTGAGAATCCCCGTAGACCAACACTGTTCCATGATGTCATAGAGGAGGAGCTTGAAGACATAGAGAAAGATGCCTATTCCGCATAGGTTGTTGATGCTGTTGTAGAGAGAAATCCCAACGATTCTTAGCCATGTTGATTAAGAAGGGAGTCAAGCTCCCCGCCCAATTTATTGTGATAACAGTATGGCCTGAGAACCCTCTCGCAGGTCACAACACCACTCAACCCTCTCAAACAGAACCTGTGATATCCCAAATCTTTCCATCTTTGATGACAACAACATCAACACAGACTGTGTCAAAATAGACTAGCTCAACAAATCAAGCTAGCACATCCTCCACACAAAGCATGATAGGCTCCCAACTAAGTACATCCATGGTCACTAGTGTACCTCAAAGTTTGGCCTCATGGCCTTTTTCATCAAGCTCTCATGCTATGTCCTCAATTCTGCCAACAAGCAACAACCCTTTTGCTACTGTTCTGTTACTACAACCAGTCCCTGCTATCCTTGGGCTTAATAGCTCACTCCCATAGGGATCCATCTATGTGGGTCTGACATTCAGTCAATGTCCACCCAAGGTTACACCTTTGCTTCTATAGGGATCACAACAACCCTAGAAAAAACAACAAACCCAACCAAAACAACAACAACCCTAGCAACAACAACAACAAAAAACCCAACAACAAGCACAACATAATCAATCTTGGGCCAATCAACTGCCCCAGTATCAGAATCACACACTAGGGAACCAATATCAAGTCCCAAGGACTAGATCATATGTCCCAACTCAAGGGGCATAGAGGTGCAACCTCATACCTAATACAACAAGGAGGTACAATGTCACCAATATTCCTCAATCTTAGACAAACATGTTAATCCAGCAAGTGCAAAGTCTTCAAACCCAAATGATGGACATGCATAATCAAGGGAAAACTAGGTCCTACACCGCAAAGGATTTATATCCATACCCCTTTGATCATTCATTTCACATGTTTCCATTTCCCACTCATTTATCATTACCAAAGTTTGACAAATATAGAGGCAACACCAACCCCATTGAACATATCAGAGAGTTCTTTGCTAGTTGTATCAAAGTCACACATGATGAAACATACCTAATAAAAATGTTCCCACAAAGTCTAGCTAGACCAATAATTGAATGGTTCTCACACTTACCTCATGGCATCTTGTCTTTGGGAGAGTTGGCCAAAAAATTCATTTCTCACTTCCATCACAATATCAAACACAAGGTCAACATCAAGGACCTTTGTGACATTAAACAAAAAGATGGAGAATCCTTTGTGAAATTCCTAACAAAGGTGGAGGAACACTGTGAATAGAATAAAATATGATGTGCCTGAGAAAGACCTCATAGTCATCTTCATTGACAATCTGATCCCAGATATGTCATTTACCACATAATTGCAGCTGGCTCCTAACTTCAAGCAACTCATCGAATGAGGAGCTCGCTATGAGAAAAACCTAGTCAAAAGAGGTATCCTTGCAGATCCTACCTAGACAAACATAAAAAAAACTGCAATAGATAAATCCAAGTGGTGGAACAAGAACAAAAATGTCACCACTGATGGTGTCATTGATGTAAAGATGGTTAACTATGCTCAAGAAAAGGTGTCACTGCAAGGCACACCTATGGAAAACTAGAAACCCATGGTGCCCACTCAATAAGTGCACAATCAGAACCAACCAACCCCTATTCAAACAACAGTGGTGTCAAACAATCAACCACCCGCTCAATGCCCACAACGGTTTCCGTTTCCTAAACGAGACTACACACCATTGGGGGAGTCGATAGAATCAACCTTAAGAAAGTTGATACAATCCAATGCTATCACTCTACCTAAAATTAGAGAATATGAACATGGTTCTGTAAAACCAAAGTGGTACAATGACAATGAATTTTGAAAATTTTATCGGGTAAAGGGACACAAAACACCCAACTGCTATTGATTGAAAAATGTCATTCAAGATGTGATTGACACAAGGGTTATCGATGTCTCCAATGCCCATTCAAAAGGCACTACTGATCATACAATATTTAATGACACATTCCATGATCACAACAAAGGGAAATCCTCCAGGTCTAGTGGAAAGTCAAAATAAGTAAACTACACCTAGCTAACAGTGACAACACCATCAACTGCAATAGCCCTTCATATAATCGTGTGGCTACTATTACTATTAGAGACCCAAGTGCTAAATGTGTTCTCACCATGCATTGTACCAAAGTTGTCTTGCAAGGAGTGCCTTCTACATCTGCTATACTAGCTAACTCTCCAATATACTCTGATCTATAGACCAACCTTGTGGATAAGCTAAAGTGCACGCCTACCCAAATATCTATGTTCAAACTTTTGCGCATATCCCCGCAGCACTAGCAAGCCCTTGACTAAGCACTCCAAAATGTAGCTGTCCCAAGGGACATAACTCTGGAAAGCTTCCAAACCATGGTGAACCACATAGCTGCCAACAAGAATGCAACCTTTATGAACCACAATGTACCACCACACAAGCCTCTTCACAATGATCCCTTTCACTTTCTCATCCAAGTTTACAAACACGCGATCTGTAGAGTCCTCCTTGATGGTGGAGCTAGATTAAACATTTATACTTTGAAAGTAATCAAACACTTGGGCTATTCTGAATCCAACATTGTTGTCATGAGGAGAATTAATATCAGGGTCTATGATGAAGAAGAAAGGTCTTCCAAAGGTATCATCATACTACTAGTCCGAATAGGCCCAGTCATCAAGAACACCCCGTTCCAAATCCTAGACCTAGAGCTGGGATATAACATGTTACTGGGAAGATCCTGGATCCAACAGATGCAGGATATACCCTCCACATATCATCAGTGCATCAAGTTCCCATAGTAGGGGGAAAAAAATATTATTTAAGGAGATCCAAACCCATTCCAATACTGTAACGCCATCAAAAGTAGTATTGACGATCAAATTCCTTCAAATCAAGAGGCAAGCATCATTTCCACCTCAAATTCTATTCCAAAGGATGTCACAAGAAGAGCAGGGAAGATATCCATTACTGAAAAAGGATGTGGTGAATACAGCTATGAGGAATCTTTTACTATCACCAACATGCATCAAAGCCTAATTTCATACGACATGCCACAACCAGTAGCAACACCCGAAACCTCAGAACCTATTCTTTTAGATGTCCACCCACCACCTTTGTCAAGTGGGGAGACATTGCAGAAGAGAACCCTTTTGATCCAGATATAAACACATGGTTGTATCAAGATCCACAACACACACTTCAAGCACACATACTTGTGTCAACATATGGAGCCAGCTTCACAATGCTGCAAAAGTTTGGGTATGATGGTATGACTGGTCTGGGGGCAAGACAAAAAGGTCTAATGGAACTATCTTTACCGCCAACCTAGAGAAATAAGAGAGGGTTAGGCTATGGGAAAAACATAACCATTCCTACCACCCAAGACATACCCATTGATCAAGAACAAGTAGCAGAGTTACACTGGGGGAAAAACCCAGGACATGCCTTGATCAACAATATACTCCAACAGTTATTTTGATTTGAAGTGGGAACCTATTACTCCCAATTATACCTTAACCAAGCTATCCAATATGATGAGGAAAGTGAGACATCTGATGAGCATTCTAGTGCAACTGATTCCCATGAGTACGAGTGGAGATCCCTCCACAATTCTGAACCATCCATCCTAGACTATTCCCCTGGATCAGTCAGCACTATACACCTTGAGGATATGTTCAACCAATTAACCATAGAGGAATAGCAATGCATCAATAAGCATATTGATAACAATTCCCTAGGTGGTGCATCCACATCACATTCCTGGTTTGTCAGAACCATCACCGTTGTCCCATTTAACCAAACAAAGTCATCCCACCACAAGGACCTTTGTCTAGTACACCTATAACTGATAGAGTTGGACCAACAAGGACAACCTGATATAGATATCTTTGAAAATGATGAGACTATCGTAGACTTCATGGGGCTCAGAGAAGGAATGCCATCAGGGGACCACAAGGAAGGTTTCTCTATTGACCTGGACAGATCAGCATATTTCAGGGAGGAAGCTCCTCTTTCTAGTCAAAAAAGAAAAAGAGAAAGAAAAAAAGAATAGTCAGTCAGTGAAAACCGCAAGGCACTTTTTGACACAAAAAATGACAAAAAGACAATAAAAGATGCATCTTCTTGTGAAAAAATCACTGAGGTGCTAGTTGATGGAAAGCATGACCTCCTCCCCTTGACAAAGGAAAATTTAGCATTACTAGTTGAGGAAATGAAATAAGTCAACCTAGGTGATGAAAAGAACCCAAAGAATATCTACTTGGAAAAATCACTCACTCTAGAGGAATGAGAGAAGTTCATTAGATTCTTCAAAGAAAGGAAAATCAACTTTGCATGGTCCTACCCAGACATGCTAGGCCTAGATCTGGTGCTTGTGTTTCATCACTTACCATTGTTATCAAACACTAAAATTGTCAAGAAAAAGTTGTGAAAGATGCATCCACATGTAGCATTACTTGTCAAAGAAGAGTTGAAGAAACTCCTATATGCTGGATTCATACGACCAATCCCATATGCAAACTGGATATCTAATCTAGTGCTAGTAACCAAGCATAGTGGTTAGATATGCATTTGCACATATTTTAGATATCTAAACAAAGCTTGTCCTAAGGATGAATTTCCTTTACCGAATATCGACATGATAGTAGATCTCACAGTAGGACATAAGGTGCTATCACTCATGGATGGCTTCTCAGGATATAACCAAATAATTATTGCACTAGAGGACCAACACAAAACTACATTTACATGTGCTTAGGGCACTTACTATTGGAATGTCATGCCATTTGGCATTAACAAATGCAGGAGCAACATATCAAAGGGCTATGACCATAATCTACGATGATCTCATTCACAAAACAATGGAAGACTATGTCGATGACATACTTGCCAAGTCAATGCTTAGAAAAGATCATCTACAAGTGTTGGGACCCTTATTTGATAGAATGCAAGAATACAAAGTCTAAATAAATCCAAAAAAGTGTGCATTCAGGGTCACCACAGGAAAGTTTTTGGGATTCATTGTGTCACATCGAGGCATTAAAGTAGAAACAGAAAAAGTCAAGGCTATCCTTGACATGCCACCACCAAATAATCTAAGACAACTAAGACGTTTACAAGGAAATCTTCAATCCATAAGGCATTTCATAGCCCAATTAGCAAAAAAGTGCCATCCATTCCAGTATCTACTACACAAGGATGTGACATTCATATGGACAGAACAATGCGAGCAAGCATTCCAAATATTCAAGGATTATCTACTGAAGTCTCCCATATTGGTGCCACCCATTCAAGGTAGGGCATTGCTTCTGCACATCTCGACAACTGAGTCAGCATTAGGAGTGCTCTTAGCACAAGATGATGACCAAGGTAAAGAAAGAACTATCTACTACCTCAGTAGAACTTTGGTAGGCTATGAGCTCAACAACTCACCAATTGAAAAATCATGCCTTGTAGTAGTCTTTGATTCCCAGAAGCTGTGACATTACATGTTGAGAAATCAAACCAATCTGATAGCACACATTGACCCCTTGGAGTACTTACTAAGAAAATAAGCACTGACATGACGACTCGCTAAATGGGTGATGATCTTGAGTGAATTTGACTTAGAGTACTGTAAAGAGGAAAATATATAAAATTATTAGCCCTTTACATTTGAAAGGTTTGGGGAGGGTAAGATTCTCCTCCTAGCCCCAAATTTATAAAGGAAAGATCCAAATTGATTAACCACAAGAAAATGGCCAATGCATAAATGAATCAATCGATTGGAAATAAGAAGAAAGAGGAAAACCTTACATTCCTGATTTTATGGATCGGAAAAAGATGGAGAGTGTGTAATAGATCTGAAAAGATTAAAAATTTAATTGAAATGAATTGAAGACAAATACTAACCTCAAAGTATAGTAGATGTGGAAATTGTTGCTTTCTAGTGTCTGTATTGAGTTTCTGGAAATTATGCAACCGGATTTGGAACAGAAACACAGAGACGGAGAAAACCCAGAAATATTTTTATTTTCTGAGCAAGGTCAACTTTGACCCAAATATAGGTCGACCTTGACCTATGCTGATCTAACAGAAATTCTGTTCGTGGAACCTAAAATTCTGCCAAAAATGGTATCTGAATCTGGTATGTAATTCGCTATTCCATACCTATACCTACAAAAAAATGGTTTTGTTTGTTAGGGGGAGGGGTTTTCCTTGGTCAAACCCCAGTTTTGGAATTAACGTTAAAATAGAATTGAAATTACAGTAATAAACAAAGTAAATAGAACAATTCACCTTGCTTATGTTGAAACCCTTGTGGAGGATTCGAATCCTTGGATCCACAAGTATGGTTGCACCAAATGGATGTAGATGTAGGATGTCTCAAATCATTTTCCTTTAGATCTTCAACACCAATCTTGAATGGATCTTGGAATAGGAAGAAGCTTGAATGGGTGTGGATGGAGAAATCTTCAACACTAGGGCTCCATAGAGCTTGAATCCTTCAATGGCTACTAATGGATCTCCTTTATGAATTGAATCTTGAATGCTTGAATGCTTGAATTCTTGAAATTAGATGATCTCTTTGATATATTATTCGTCTTAAATCTTAAGTCTCGCGTACTTAGTGCTTCCTTCTAAAATGAGAGGAGAAAATCTTTCTTATATACAAGTCTAGGGCACAAAATTCTAGAGAGGCTGACAAAGGAGAATTAAATTCCAATTAAGCCTATACCCATAGAAGTGGACCTATATTAAATATATTTTTAAGAGTCATTACTTCAAAGTCTGAAACAACCGACCCAGAAGCGGGAAATAATTCTTTCCAAACCTCGACATCCAAAAATCATTGGAATTTGAAATTTACACCCTGGGTCAGGGTCAAGGTCGAACCTGACCTAGGTCAGGGTCAATGTCAACCTTGACCCAGGTTAGGGTCAAGGTCAACCTTGACCCTGAGGTCAAGAACCTCAAAATCTCAGAGCAAGATGCCATAAATAGGTAGGAGAGAAGTGGAAAACAGGGCATGATAGGGGAAAAACCAGATCCAAGTCAAAGACCCATTCAAGGTGTTTGACATGACCCCAAACCAATTATTCAAAGGGCTAAACCAGTCCCAAATGGAAGTGCTTCTATTTTTTGATGATACAAGTACGTGGACAGAAAAGCTATCAAAGGGAAAGTAATTGCAGACCAACTAGCATAGGCACCCATACAGGATCATCAGCCTATATAGTATCCGACTTTCCAGATGAGTCTATTCTTACAGTACAACCAAAATTAGAGCTTTGGCAACTATACTTTGATGGATCATGCACGAACCATGGAACATGAGAAGGGATAGTGCTCATTACCCCAAATAATGATGTGATCCCTAAATCTTTCTGACTCAACTTTCCTTGCACAAATAATATAGCCAAGTACAAATCTATAGTCATCGGAGTGAAGACAAATATACAATGGAGAATCAAGAACCTCAAAGTCTATGGTGATTCACAATTGGTCATCAGCCAAGTAAACAATGACTATATGACAAAAGATGAGAAGCTAATCCCATATAGAGAGTAGATGGACAGGTTGCGCACTTCATTCCATTTCATCGTATTCCAGCAAGTACCAAGAGTTCAAAATAGAGTAGTATATGAAATGGATACCATAGCATCCTTGATCAACATGCCAGGAAATGAGACCTGATTCTAGTTTCTAGTAGAGAAAATCATGATACCAACACACCAAGCACCAATAAAAGAATCAGCGTGCATCCTTGTTGGTCCTAAAAACCCATGGTACCATGACATATACAACTACCTCCAAAGTAGTATCCTCCCTTCGGACTTGTCTAGAAACCAAAATAAGTCCCTCATTTTCCAAGCCTCTAGGTACACCCTTCTCGCTAGTACTCTATATAGAAGAAGTATAGATGGAACACTTTTACGATGTCTCACTTCCATGGAATCCTAGAGAGCCTTGTACGAGGTACATGAAGGAATTTTTGGAACCCACGCAGGTGGAAATAAATTAGAAAAGAAGATAATCTAAATGGGATACTACTGGACCACAGTAGAGACAGATGCTAATAAGTATGTAAAAAGGTGTAGACAATGAAAAATTCATGGAGACCTCATCCATGCACCAGCCCAAGAACTCAATCCCATCACTTCACCATGGCCATTTTCTAAGTGGGGATTTGACCTAGTGGGTAAGATTACACCAACCTCGTCTAATGGACATAAGTACATCATTACAGCAAAAAATTACTTCACTAAATGGGTGGAATCCATTCCTCTCATCTACATCACTGGTAAGAAGATCTCCATGTTCATACTCAAAAACATTTGCGGTATGGAATTCCTCAAACCATACTAATAGATCATGATGCACCTTTCCAAAATCATGATGTTGAAGATCTTTGTGAGAAGTTCCACATCAAACAAGGTTTCTCTTCCTTCTACTATCCCCAAGGGAATGGTCAGGCAGAAGCAACAAACAAAACCATACTGAAGATCTTAAAGAAAATAGTCAATGAATCAGGGCAAGACTTGCATTTACAGCTTAGTCCCGCACTATGGGCATATAGAACTACTATGAGAACACCCATAGGAGCCACTCCTTTCTCACTAGTATATGGATCATAGGTGGTCCTACCCCTCAAAGTAGAAATCCCATCCCTGAGAATCTCATTGAAGAACCTCATTTCAGATGAAGACTACAGAGTAGCAAGGCTCAATGAACTAGAAATGTTAGATGAAAGGAGAAAAAATGTACTCAACCACTTACAAGGCTATCAGAATTGCCTTAGAAGAAACTATCACAAGAAGGTGAGGCCAAAAACTAATTTTGAGGTAGGAAACCTCGTACTTATGGAGAATCAAAAGAACCAAGTAGAGAGGGTGAAACCAGGAAAGTTCGAGCCTAACTGGCTAGGACCTTATGTCCTTGTCACATCTTGCAATAGTGGGGCATACCAACTAGCAACACCAGAAGGAGATTAGCTCCTAGGATACATCAACAACATGCACCTCAAGAGGTTCTATGCTTGAGGTTTCAAGGTTAAGGCACTTATCTACATTTCTAGAAAATACAAAAAAAATAAAAAAAATACAAAAGGTTACCTTGGTGAAAACCTAGCAAACAGGCACCTTGGAAAAAAAAAAAGTAAAGAGAAAAATAATCTCTCTCTTAGTGAAAACCTGGAAAATATGCACTATTGAGCAGGTACCTAGGTGAAAACCTAGAAAATAGGTGCAAAGTGTTCAAATCCAGCTTCACCATCAATGACAAAGATCAAAGCTTGACCACCCTGCATGCAAGACTAGCTACCCAATCTATTTTCAGAAGCACAATCCCCTTTGCGTATCAACACTTATCCATGGTTTTGTACTTGTCTACCAGACTAGGGGAAATTCTAAAACTCATGAAAAAATCCCTAAAAATGTAAAAACTCATCAAAAATCCTAAAAAAGAGAAAAAGTCCTAAAAAAAAATCAATCTTCATAAAAAAAATCAATTTTTGCAAAATCTCAAAGCTATAAACTAGTTTGGTTATCAACCAAGAGAAAGGTGATCAAGCCATCAATCAATGTCAAAATCATGAGATTCACAAATCTGCAATGGATTCATATGACTTAGCTTTATCAACTATCCAATCTATCAACAAGCGCATGGCGATCAAATTCAAGCCAATCAATCAAAGGTCAAAATCATGAGTTTTGCAAGTCAACAATAGACTAATATGACTCAGCTTTATCAGATATCTAATCTATATTCAAATCAGCTATCCAAGGGATCAGATTCAAAATGAATCAATCTTTATAAAAAACAAATCTATTGTCTTACATAGTGACAGATACGCTTAAAACCAGACAGATCAGTCTTATACGAGTCATCCATTCCTAAAACCAGACACAATCAAACATCAGAGAAACAAACAAATCAAGGAACAATAAACTGTTGACTAGGTCAATCATGTCAGTTGGATGCATGGGTCTATCTTTTGTGGTTATGTTCTTACACTACTCCAGTATACCACCAAGTGATGAGAGTAGCTATGATGGATCATTATCTTATTTTCTTTGATTTTTGTTTGTGGAATGTTTCATTTTGATTCTAGGGCAATGATGATTTAGGATAAATGCGGTAGGTGCTATCACTTATCTGGAAGCCGCGCAATTCCATGATCTAAGCTTAACCTTGGGAAAGAATTGGACAAACCTTTTCTGTTATCTGCTTGTTCCTACCAATAGAATCATAGCGGTATCCTGATCCAGTCTGTATCTAGGTGCATTGGATTTCTATCTTGTTTTTTTTTTTTTTCAGATTGTTCAAAGAGAATAGCGGTATCTAGATGGTCAATATTTGGGTGCAATTGGTTCTCTTTCTTTTCAAAATCAGAGATCATAGCGGTATCTAGATGGTCAATATCTGGGTGCATTTGGATCTCCTTCTTTTCAAAATCAGAGAACATAGTGGTATCCAGATGGTCAATATCTGGGTGCATTTGGCTCTCTTTCTATTCAATCTCTCTACTCCTTCTAGTTATCAAGAGATCATAGTAGTATCTAGATGGGCAATATCTGGGTGCATTGGATGCTCTTCAATTTTCATAATAAGGTGCAATGTTGAAAAAAATTGGAAAACTCGACAATGATTTGGGTCACCCATCCTATTCTATCAGTCCAAATCTATCAATCAATTCCAGAGATAACTTCACACTAAATTTCATCTAACTAACACATACATTTACTCAGATATTTTGTGCATAGTAGATTGTATTCATTTATTGCATAAGAAATATCCAAAACATGTGCATAATAGATCATATAATCAATGCATCCATAATCAATAACATCATAACTAACTTAGGAATGCATTCATCATCATCATATAGTGATTCACATTTTCAAAAAATTAATGCTCATCTGACGCATTTTCTATGCTTAATTTATTGAGGGGGCATATAGTCCACTTGCTGTAATTGGGGCAGGATCAAATCTGAAAATTCTTTGACACAACGTGATGAATCACATAGTATCAAAGAGGAACAAATGTAGACACCCTAAAATGGACATACATGCGACCTTACATAACAAACACTAATTTTCATCTATTAATTAATAATTTTTAATAATTAATTAATGAACTATTTTCTTCTAATTTCAATCCCCAAATAATCTAACCAAATCTCCAAAATTAATTAAATAATTAATTTTATTTAATTAATTAACCTTAATTGTTTAATCTACATTAATTAATTAAATTCAATTTCCTAAAGTTTAAATTTAAATATTTAAACTTATTAATTAATTCTTCTAATTAAATTAATTTCATTAAATTAATTTAATTTCATTCAATAATTCAGTTCTAAACCAAAAAGAATTCAATTATCTCACATGTTGAATAATTTAATTATAAAAATGAATTAAATATTCAATTAAATCCTTTCTTTAGTTCAAAAAAGAGAACTCTTGATCAAATCTCTGATTGCATGAATTACTCCACCTTTCTCTTCAGTTCAAAAAGGTAACTCCAAATTACCTCTTCAGTTCTAAAGGTAACTCATAATTAGCTGTTCAGTTAACCAAACTTTATCTCCTCTCTCCTAGTTGAGGAGGTGGAGTTTACTGATGGCTTCTCCAGTTCTCTTTGATCTCAACCATTCATCCTCCTATCTCTGGGATTGATCTCAATTGTTAATATCATTTTCATATTCTAGATAATCAACCCATCATAACATTTTGAAGGATCGAGGATTTCAAACTTTTGTGCACCATTACTCTGTCAGATTGGTTCAAGCATCAAACCTTCGTGTGATCAAAGCATTCAATATCATATTATCGACGCTCCCAAGTCATAGATGCTGCCCACACCAATAATGAGCACCACACAAACAAATTTCCAGAAGGAGTAGAGAGAGACAATAGAAGATTCGAGCTTTGTTGGTTTGCATTCACTTGTATTCCTCCTTTATTGCTTGTCATTTTATTGTTCGTAGTTTCGTTCTTAGTAGTAATTGATTAATTTTCCCCATTGCAAATCGGTGCTACTAACCCCCTTGTTAACTCGAGATTGTGGAGATAGGATTTGAGCCTACAAAAAGTAGGAATGTGTAAGAAGGAACTATTAGGGGTTATGAAATGGTGTAAAATCAAAATTACATTCTAATTCTATGTGTCTTTTCTGCATAGAGTCCTTGCATTATGATAGTCTTTTTCATAAATTATCCATGAGTGACCTATGATTATCTAAAATAAGTTAAAATAATGTAAGAATCACAAAACTTTGAGAGCGGGATTACTTGAATATATTTTGTAATTTTGGTTAGATATTTGATTGTTATGTAGAAGTGGTAAATATTTTAGTACTTACCGACTTCCAGGAGTAAGTCGAATCTAAGGGGGGGAGGATGTAATGCCCCTCCAACCCTTACAAGACCTGATTATGCTTGTTGGAATTTTGAACTTTTATTCTTTATTAATGAATCTAATTGAAGTTACTAATCCAATCTATCTCATCTCCACATAAGTGTTTAATGCATATTTCTCCTTGAGTAGTGATTTCTACTATGTATTCATGATATTTTAGGAATATTGTGTTATGAAACCATCTGATATGTTTTATGTGTGAGGAACTTCCTTTTTGATTGTTTGAGTACACTGGGATGAATTAAGCTGATTAAGATACTTTTATGACTATGTTCTGGATGGTGTATTTATGTTGTTCAAAATCGCCATAAAGATTAGGTTCTTTCTATGCTTTACCTAATCATAATTAATACTCTTGTATGATTTTATGTATGATTGGGATGTTAATTATTAATTAAGGATTAACCCAAATCATCTGATGGATCATATTATGGATTCAATCTGACCCTTGTTTTTATAATTAATTAGTAATACTTTGTATTATGGGTGCTTATACCCTAGTGACATCATACGTGAACTTTGTCTTTTCTCTTATTTGATTAGATGATGAGATGCTTTCAAAATATGTTGGATAATATGTTCATCCTAATGATAGTTCGTAAATGATCCAAAATGTCACCTAATGAATTATAGTCTTAGAATATTTAATGGAATTTTTTCTTATATACATGATGAGATTATAAATGATGATGATTCATTTGTATTTTAGTATGAGATTATTATGGAGCTAACAATACTAACTCAATCATGATTTAGAATGAGTGTTTTCTAGTGTGTATGTGTAGGATGAGGGGAGGCAGTCATAGTAACTTTCGCGGGAGATCCACACAATGTCATACCCCCCTCCTTATCCTCCACTGCTTTTACACACACACACACACACACACACACACACACACACACACACACTTGTGTTTCTCAACTTGGTGATGTAGGATGCAGGTACCGGGCATCGACTCCACCTGGCCACACAGGTATGAGTGTGCCTTTAAAACCTTGAATGTTGTTGTCATGGAGATATTACCAAGGTCTCCCCAAGTAGATCGTTTTTGACTTAGGTTCCTTTTTCAGGAAGTCACCCTATTTGGGTTTGGGTTGTATTATTATTTCTATGGTTTTGAGATTTATGTTTTGGTTAGTTGACTATGTTCTTTTATTCTTGTTAGTTATGTTTTTAATATGATCCTTGGTTATTATCTCATTATATATATAATAGCTGTATTATGTGTGTAAATAAGTTTACGATGTGACTTAGCATATGTATTTGTTTGTATATATGGGTGCACATATATATGCCTACATATATATATAAATATGATTGTGTGGGTGTGTATAAAGATATGAATATGTGCATTAGTTTTGTGATGTAATATTGTATTATGATATAAAAGTAAATAAAATAATAAGATAATTAAATATCATTATGTCTTATTGGTAAAACTAGCTTTTCTAGGAGATTCGAACCTGAGACCTCCTAGGAGTAAGGCTAGCTAGTCACTAATGGGCTATATGAGTTACTTGATCATCTTTCTTATCATCAACATATTTTATTGCTTCATAATATTATTTAAGTTAATAAATAATTAAAGTTTTGACATATCATTCACAATAATAATTGATTAATTTGAAATCAGCTATGGAAGTTGGAGAAGTTGCTTCCCATAAAGAAACTCCTCCAACCATATAGTTGTCTATATGTATAAGGTGTAATATTTTATGAGGGGAGAGACCTAGTTTTGGGGATTCCTAGAATAGGCTTTGCAATTTAAAAATGAGGTTATTTCACCAAGAGTTAAAGAAGAGAATACTGTTTTGTTTTGTTCTGAGAAAATGGAGAAATAATTGTTGCGAGAAAAAATACAGTCTTGATACGGAGGTCATATCTTGCTAACCAACTGTTGGATCTTGTTAATGTTTAGATATGTTGGTAAGAACCTAATTGCGCCACTTATCACTATAGCAATCAAAGACTTACTGTGTGGTTCAAAAGTTATAGATCTCTCTGTGTGGGTCTATCCAGGAGGACAACAAGAAGGAAGTTGGAAATCCTAGAGGTTTATGGAATTGCTCAAACACCAAGGGAATTTTGTGGAGGACTCCAGGTAGAGTCCGAAACTAGAAATAATTTTCCTATGCCTATGTGATTTATTTGAGGAATGTATTTTTATTGTGGTTGTTCTATTATTGATCATATCTATAGATAAGTAATGTAGTTTAAAAATGTTCCCAATGGAGTATGGAAATAAGTATCTGCATTAATGTGTAGGCTTGAGGAGTTTGTCACTATCTATTATTGGGAGTGATAATGTCTTTATGTGTGGTTTTGAATTCTATGTATTTTATGAAGAGACATGTTAGAGAAGTTTTTATTTTCTTCTAAGGAAGATATTTTAGTCTCAAATTTGGACAGGAGAGTTCTAACAACTTTGGTCACAATATCATATTCATCAATAGCTTCTCCAAGGCCTCTAAGAGCATTGATGACTTCATCAATTCTAAGAAAGTATTTTTCTACAGTCTCATCATCTTTCATTTTCAAAGAATCAAATTGAGTATTGAGAGCGAGAAGTTTAGACTCCTTAACTTTTGCATCTCCTTGGTAGATAGTTTCGAGTTTATCCCATATGTCATTTGAAAACTTACAATACATGAATTTCACAAGATATCCTTAGTAAGACCATACAAGATGGAGAAATTAGCTCTTGCATTTAGTTCATATTTAATATTTTCATCAGGATCTGCAGGCACTATGGAGGGAACAATATATTAATTTGTTACTACCTCTCACATTCTTACAACAAGGGAATTCATAAATGTTTCCATCATAACTTTCCAAAACACATAATCAGAGCCATACAATAGAGGAGCTCTTGTAAGTGAAGCACCTTCTGCTTGAGCCATGAGTAATTCTAAAAGATGAATAAATCCCTAGGATATACCTACATGCAGGGACCCTACACTCTGATACCACTTGTTGGAAGTGGATTCACTCTGAGTGTGGGGGGGGGGGGGGGGGGGGTTGAATCAGGGTGAAGTGATTATTAAAAGGATTTTACCTTAAAACACAATATAGGAAGGTGAGCTTGCAAAATAGTAAGAGAAATATTTATGCAAGAGAATAAACACCTGATTAAAGATAAATATGCAGTTGAACAATATTAACCTCTTATATTAAAATCATCTTGTGATTGTTCTATGAATGATTGAACAATCTTATATATGCTTTTATGAAATAACATAGAAAAAATATAAACAAAAGACCAATGAGTGATCTGAGCAGAGGGCTATGAAAAACCTTTCAACAACATACACAAAGTATTAGAGCATTAAACAATTAGAACAATTTTTTGTCATGCAAAACTACGAGCCATAAGGAACATGGAAGCAATAAAAGAAAGACAATTAAGCCAAAAATAGATCATCACATAACACATAAATTTGCGAAGTGGAAAACCCTCCTAGGGTAGATAAACCACTCCAAATCTGAATCTCTTTATTAAACCAATTAGCACCAACTCAATACATGAATGTTTAGCAGGACCAACTACAAGGAGCACCAACCCCTAATCTCAACTAGTATATATGTTTCTGATGTTAAACCCAAATAACCTTATAATTACAATGCAGGTATTCAAATAAAAGATTATTTGAGTATCCATGATTTATCACAATGATATGCAATTTATCCAACTACACTATACTGCAATATCAGTACTCTATTTTTCACTTTTTCAATTCTCAGTGATCACATTTAAAGATTTCATCTATTTAGACCTTTTGTTTTTAGATAACCAAAAAAACCAACTGCACAAACTCTCAGTCTACATATATATCCCATCTTTTTCATTTATGGTAATATCTATGCATACATACATACACGAGTTTTTTTAATATTATGAAATAACTGTCTGAATCACAAAATGTCTTCACAAGTAATCCTCGAGTTAGGGTCCCAAAACCCTTGAGGGGTTTATTATAAAATACTTGGTACATCTTTCCCACACAAAACCAACTGTTACTGCCAAATCATCAACCATAGTTGAACCCATGTGTTAGGGATTCCTCAAACATATTCATCGGTGAAAATAGTTTGTCATGGAATAAAATAATTTATTCACTGATGCACATTGCAACAAACTTCTTTCTCAGAAAGAAACAACATAATCTTTACTTAACAAGACTTAACTAATCTTTCCCCCCTTTTTTTTGTTTTTGCATTTTAGTCAACAAATCATACTGAAAAGATGAAATGAATTTCTCATTTTCAGTTAACCTTTGTTTTTAAAAAACCTTTCGAGCAATAAAAATATTTCAACAATAAATATTTCACAATGATATTTCACTATTTTCTTTTATGTCAGTTGGAAACAATATTACCTATTGAACTGAGAAAATGAAATGGACTGAGCTTTTGTTCCACAAAATTTGCTAGAAAATCCCTCCATTTCTGGCAAACAAACCACCAATTGAAAGCTTGAAATGAACTGAATAACATAGTAAGAAGCCACAAGCCAAAATGAAGCACATCCATCTCAACAAATGAATCAAAGTATCCCATGGCGGTGTTTGAACAATAGGGTTTCAAGCAAGAAATGAAATGCTTCTCATGAAGCTTCGAAATTTTTTTTTTTTATCAAAGTCCCAAAGACAAATGCAATGTGTTTTCAAATCCGCCACATATTCACCTTTTTTTTAATCAAATTTGTTGTGCTCAATTTGATGTGTCCTCAAAGATATTATCTTAGACACATGATGTCCCCAAGAAATTAAACACATTATTAATAACCCTCGACACATTAATATTCACAATCAAATTATTACCGTCAGTCTGCCACATCACCAAAAGTGAGTCAAAGGAGCTTATAAATATCAATCATATATGCCACCTAAGCATGGTCACATGCATGCTTTTTGCCAACAAGAACAAACAAGGAACAATACTTATTACTATTTTATTATATTTATAATAAAAATACTTTATATACTAAATTCTTATTATATTTTATATTTCTAGTAAACTTTTCATCAAAGTAAACTTTAAGAAAATATATTTGACAAAGAAAAACCAATTTACAATGCAAATCTGAACAAAAGACCAATAAAGTTGAATTGTGAATGATGAAGAAAAAGAAAAGAGTTTTTTCCTGGTAAAAAATGATTGAAAGAGGAGAAATCAAGTAAAGAAAATTGTGTGGGCTCTTTTAAAAATTAAGTTTGAAGTAGATAACTCACAGAAACGTAAAGTAGCGTTGCTCACAATATATGCAATCAATTTAGATTCCCCAATGTGTATAATAATTCTTTTTTCTCTGGTAAAATCAAATGGGAGGGGAAAAACCGTAGAATAACATTCATCCATCGGTCGTTAATCACAGAAGCTTGAAGTTTGGACTTGTCCATAATATATATATATATATATATATATATATATATATATATATATATATATATATATTAGTGAGGTACTACAAATTTGTTCATTGAGCAATTAAAAAACTATATATTTGAATGCATAATTTACTAATCAATTCTTTGTATGTAAACATCAATCTAAGAGAAGCACAAAGGTGATTTTCATAATGAAAAGTTGTAGTGTTATATCTAATGTAGTGCATGTTCTAGTATGATGACTAAGGCTTATATAGAAAATGGACAAGTCAAGGGATAAAAAGCATAGAAATGTTAAATGCAAATCGATGTGATAGGATAATGTGAAAAACAAATAAAAAAATTAAATTAAGATTTCAGTATTAAAATCAAAATCTTAATTCAGGTATAAAATAGAAATTGAATATAATAAATAACAAGTGCCACGTAGTGACCTGTATTTGTAATTAGTTATAATTATAATTATATATGTAATTTTAATTCTAATTTTATTATAAATATTAAGTATATTTTAATTAATAGTTATTTAATAAAAATAAAATTATTATAGATTAAAAATTAAATAATAAATTTTGTATAAAATCTTAATAATAATATTTAATAAATTATGTTTGTATATAATATAGTTTCATTTCTATAGTTATAATTGAAAAAATTAAAATATACTTATAAATTTTAAATGTAAGGTGAAATTGAAATAATATATAAAGGCTAAAATTATATAATATTGCATATATGATATAGTATTTTATATATTATATATTAAAAATTATAATAATTATTTTATGATATATATTGAAAATATAATATATTAAATATTTTAGAATATATAATAGATATATATTATACTATTGTTCAAATATATTGAAGTTAAATTTTGTAATGAAAATAGCATGTTTATAGTAATAAAATATGAAATATAGTATCTCATACAAATATACTATATTATAAATTAAATGAAAAGTTTCAAAATAAATTAAATTTAACAAATGTATGAGTTACACAAAAATAATCGAAACTGTCAGGGCTCTTATAAAACCAAACCAATTCAACCAATCATATTTGAGATAAGTAATTTCTAGATTATAGAAAATGAATAAATAAATATCTAAACTTTAGAAATATTTGAAAAGGTAAAAAATAGTGAGTTATGATTGGTTGATTGGTGCAAAACTAATTAAGTAATTGTGCACAAGTGAATTCAATAGTATATTGCCTACGATAAATACAATAATAAATTTTGTTCAAATATATTCTTGTTATATCATGAAGGTACTTGTGTTTAAAATATTTATAATGTGATTGCTCATACCAAAAAATAATGATAGATAATCACTTGACATTTTTAAATACTTTAGGGAAGTCTAAATTCATAAACTTCTAAATGTAGGTATCAATAGTAGAGGATCAAAAACATTTTTTGTAATTTCTTTTTTATTTTTGAGAGAAATTTGTGAAATGGGAGGTGGAAAATAAAAATAATCTCTTAATTTTCTTTATTCTTAGATTGTAGAGTTGAAAAATAATGTTTCAATAAATTAATCTTTATTAAATCATGTGGAGTGTGAAGGACATTAAGACTTAAGGAAAACGGTCTAGAACATTAGGACATTGAAATGAAAAAATTAATTAGATTTCTAGTTTGATCACTTATAGCATTTAAATTGCTAAGAACTTTAAGATAAAGTAAAGTGCTAATTTCTAGATTTTATGTATAGATTATAAATATATTATTTAAAATTTAATAAATTATTTTATTTTTAAATTTTTAATTAATAACTTATTTTCATGCTTTTTCTATTTATTATAGAACACATAACACTTTTCAGAAGTTAGATAAATTCAAAAATTATAGACACGCATCATTAAAGTATTGATATCCAATAAATAAATTTTTTTGTTGGAGTTCTTACAATATAGGTCTAGTTCATTATGATAAATTATCGCCATCTATTTCTGTGGTTATATAGTTATCTAAACATCTTATGTTTGTTGTGGCAGTTAGAAACTTCTGGTACATTTTTTGTATAGCCTAATTAAAGGCATTTTGTCTTATTGAATAATATATCAAAACATACATCAAGTTTTTATCACCTGCTCTCATTATGGTATTAGAGAAATCTGTGTTGGCTTTGTCCAACAAGAATATGACCAGTACTAGCATTTGTAGGATATGTGACGTTTCTATGACAGTGTGAAGTGTGAAGCCATGATGGCTAGTTCTTTATTACACATTAGATTGATTCCTAGACTCGTGTGAAATGCATTGATTTTTGGCACGTCCAGACCTAGAAAAAATATTCAAAAGTTTGGCTTTTTATTTCAGTTAAAAGTAATGAGAGAAAGAAATGGCTATGAATGAGCCGAGTGATGCATAAAACTACACCAAGGTAGTTACCTAATAATAATGGTTTTCTTTTCAAGGTTGGCAGTTTGGTTATGAACAATAATCAGTAGCAAGGTGAAGGAATGATTGAATGTTGTGGCTGCGTGAATAGAAGGCAAAGGAGTTAAATGAAATCAAGGCATGTGATCGAGTAGTAATCCATCATCAAGAAGTGAGGAAAAAAGTTTCATATACATAAGGTGCATTTTTATTTCTTGGAGGTATCGGGGGTCCGTCATTGGTTGTGAATTACTTTTGAATTTCTATATTTGCAAGGAGAAAATACTAAATTTCAAAGAAGAAATAGAAAGTGAATTATAGTGGGTATGTATTCCTTTCTTCTGATAAAGATGATTGCATCTTCTCATATTTATACTCTCAAGGTTGATCACATGCTTTTTCTTTTGAAGAACCTCATGCATAGAATATAAATTAGGATTACATGAGGCTGGAAGCAATGAAGGAATGAGGTTTTCCATCATCCCAAGCTAGCTTCTCCCTTAGTGATGATTCATTGCATGATTAGAAATCTATTTGTGTCCCTAAAAAGCTAGGGCTAGACAAATTCATCTCTGAACAAAAGAGGGGGCTTCACAAACTTGTGTCCCTAAAGAGAAGAGGGGGCTTGACATACTTGTGTCCCTGAAGAGAAGAAGGGGCTTGGCATCATGATTGTCCCTTCATGAAGTGAGGGAGGGGGTGGAGGATTTGAATATTATTTGTCGAGCACATGAGGAGGTGATAGATACACTCAAAGGAGATGTGGAATTTCAGAGGAAAGGTGTCAAATGTGCAGGCATGTTGGTGGTGATTTGTGCAGAATGAGGAGAGGATATTTTCACAACACTTGAGGAGGCATTAGGCACACTCAGAGGAAATGTGGACTTTTAGAGGAAAGGTGTCTCATGTGCAGCACTAGAGGAGGCATTAGACACACTTGGAGGAGATGCAAAATTTTGGAGGAAATGTGTCTCATTGTGCATGGGAGATGCGAACACTCATGTTGTAAAAATGGCTTCAAGTTTTGCGTCTAGGAGATCCAGTGATGCAGTGAGTTTGGTGTTTCTTGAGCGACTGAGGAGGATTAGTGAAGGTGCTTCATCAAAGTCTCCAGAGATTTGGGTTCAAAAACCTTGCAAATTCCACTCTTAATTAGATTAATGTAATAATGGGGGAATGTTGGAGTTATTACATTATAGGTCTAGTTTTTAGTTTTAGTTTATTATAATAAACTACCGCCATCTATTTCTATGGTTATATAGTTATCTAAACGTCTTATGTTTGTTGTGGCTATTACAAACATCTGCTATATTTTTTTATATAGCCTATTTAAAGGCATTTTGTCTTATTGAATAATATATCGAAACCTACATCAAGTTTTTATCATATGTTCTCAATTTTATCATAATTTTTTATATTTTATTTATTATTAATTTGAAAATAGATAATTGTAGTTTAGAGTTGTCTTGTTCTATGATGCATAACCTTTTTGTATATTATTTTTGTTCAAAAAAGGATGCTAATAAAAAGTACACATATTTTAAAAAAATTGCTAAC
Organism: Thuja plicata; assembly: GCA_018584345.1. Lineage (NCBI taxonomy): Eukaryota > Viridiplantae > Streptophyta > Pinopsida > Cupressales > Cupressaceae > Thuja > Thuja plicata. The sequence goes on from MU227064.1 coordinate 1,213,056, forward strand.
ATTTATTAAATATTTTTCCATGTGCATCAAATATAATGGTCTATATTTGCTAAAAACCTATGTTTAGTAGAACATATTAAAAAGATATACTAATTTATTAAAAGGACTTGTAATAAAATAATTTTAAACACAAATATTTAATAATGAAAAATAGATTTCATTATGAACTCCAACTTGGCAATACGTGGATAAAAAATGACTAGCGGAGCTCTAAGTGTGTGCACGGGCTAGGGCAAACCCTAGCCACAGTGTGTTGTGCCTCGTCTAGTTTTTGGCAGCTATCGACTGGGTTGTAGCGGCCAAGGAAGGATCTTTGCAGACATTTGGGGTTCACATGGGGCTTCACTTAGTGAACCTGAATCATAGCACGTGTGTTTGTGGCATACTAAAGAATACCCCTATTTTCAAAAAATATTTATTTTATGAGAGGTAAAGAATTTAATGAGATACATCTTTTAAAAAGATACGAGAAAAAATTATCGATTGTATTGAATTAATAGTTTATAAATAGGATATGTATACATGTATTTATTCCTAATTAATTTATTTTGTATTAAGATAGAGCTAATAAAATTTTTAGATGCATAAGCATTGTAAGTTGACCTTTATGTCAAGTTTATTCTACATATATAGGAGTTGGTAGTTATCTCAAGTATATCTATATCAAATTGACAATTTCAATCAAAGAATGGGTTATCTATGAATTAAATTGTATTGAGCATTATTACTCAATGAGGTAAACCCTTCTAAAAGGACAACAATAATTTGAATTTTTTATTTCAATGCAATATTGTTCATTATATTATAATTTCAATGCAGTACTCTACAAGGTTACCTCATCTAAGAGGAAAAAATAGCACAATGAAAAACCAACTTTAGCCCACAAAACTCTACCATTGACCATTACATCACTCTTAGACACTTCATTGAAAAGGTTTGGGATGCCTGAGGAGGAGAATTATTTTGTTACTTCATTAATTTCTAAAATTCTTTGACATTATTCCTAAGGGCAAACTTGGAGTAGAACATGGGAACTTAGGACTTAGAATGGATTTAGAGTAGCATCCATAAACCTTATGAGTAGATTGGAGCCAAATAAAAACTAAAGAGGGCATGTAAAAGTGTTTTGGAAAAAATACTGGAGTCAAACATGGATATCCTCTTATCTTTCATGTTTTTTTGGCTTATATGTTGATAAACTAAAATATTGGACTATAAACACGACCATGAGAGAATGCATTCAATTGTATGCTTCATGGTAAAGTTTAGTATCACCATATTTTATTCCATGCTTCTTGAGACATCTCTTACATGCCTATTTCTTCCTTCTTCTAATATCTTTTGAATCCCCTTTTTCTTGTTGAACACATCGTATCCATTTTATCTTTTCCTTAAGAAAGTTTATTGCTAGAATATATGTTATCTCATTTCCACCAATGTCCTTCAATCCTTTTATGATGATATTTTTCTATTTTGTCGTGTTTGTCTTTTTCTTTTCTTATTTGTCTTTTAATTTGTTTCTTCATGTTTTCTTTTTAATCAATTGACAGACCATTCATAACTTGAGCCCAAGACTCGGCTTCCTCTATTTTTTCTTTTAGTTTATTTTCTATTAGTTCCATGTTTACCATAATTGATTAAAACTCTTCGAGCTATAAAGTGTTACTTATTTTCAGTGTCTTTGAATTCTCTTTTCTACTACTTTTGATTGTTCCAATTCTTATTTTAATTTTATTAGCTCTCATTGTCATTTCTCCATGTTATTTTACAAGTTTATTACTTTCTCTTTCAACAACTTATTTTCTCTTTCAAGGTTTTGGCTAGACTCTACAATTTTCTTTAGCTTGATATATTCATGTTCCCCCTTCTCTTCTATAAACTCAATCCTCTATTTTGATCTCATTGGCTCATTTACATAGAAATCAAATGACCATAGCAATAGAGTGGGTGTGAAGATTCTTTATTTTTTCTTCTAATAGCAACGTAATCTATTTGTTCTCCTACCATAAGAAGGTATTTTGAAGTTTTAGCTATTTTTGATAAGATCAGTGTGAGTATTTTTTTTCTTTGTGAGTGTCTTATTTTTTTTAGATTGTATGTGCCTTAAAAACTCCTTAGTGTATAGTTTCACATTTATGAAGATCAACTTGTTTTATACCAAATACATTAATGTGAAGAAACTCTCGCATAAAGGAAGACCGAGTTCCAGTTATATCCTTTGCAAGAGTATTGGGATTTGAATCAATAGGTCCTAAAATTTGGAAGGTTAGATTCTAATAAGATTGATAATATTAATTAGAGAGGGTGCTAGTTATGGTTACATTTAGAGGCTTTTGTGCCTAGTAATAATCATTTGGTAGGCTGAAAAAGAAGGTACTTCCTTACTCTCAATCTTTCTTAACTCAGACCAAGGACAAGACCACATGGCCTCTTCCAAGAGGAAGAACAAGAAATCATTGATGGACACTATAAGGGGAGGAGAGT
>MU227064.1:1215883-1238020 GCA_018584345.1 Thuja plicata
TACATATTTGAATGCATAATTTACTAATCAATTCTTTGTAAGCAAACATCAATATGAGAGAAGCACAAATGTGATTTGCATAATGAAAAGTTGTAGTGTTATATCTAATGTAGTGTGCTCTAGTACGATGGCTAGGGCTTATATAGAAAATGGACAAGTCAAGGGAGAAAAAGTATAGAAATGTTAAATGCAAATTGATGTGATAGGATAATGTGAACAACAAATATAAAATTAAATTAAGATTTTAGTATTAAAATCAAAATCCAATTATAATTCAGGTATAAAATAGAAATTGAATATAATGAATAATAATAAATTTTGTTCAAATATATTCTTATTATATCATGATGGTACTTGTGTTTAAAATAGTTATAATGTGATTGCTCATACCAAAAAATAATGATAGATAATCACTTGACATTTTTAAATACTTTAGGGAAGTCTAAATTTATAAACTTCTAAATGTAGCTATCAATAGTAGAGGATCAAAAGCATTTTTTCTAATTTCTTTTTAAAAAAAATAAAAAATTTGAGAGAAATTTGTGAAATGGGAGGTGGAAAATAAAAATAGTCTCCCAATTTTCTCTATTCTTGGAGTGAAAAAATAATGTCTCAATAAATTAATCTTTATTAATCATGTGGAGTGTTAAGGACATTAAGATTTAAGGAAAATGGCTTAGAACTTTAAGACGTTGAAATGAAAAAAATAATTAGATTTCTTGTTTGATCACTTATAGCATTTAAATTGTTAAGCACTTTAAGATAAAGTAAACTGCTAATTTTGTAGATTTTATATATAGATTATAAATATATAATTTAAAATTTAATAAATTATTTTATTTTATTTTATTTTTAAATTTTTAATTAATATCTTATTTTTGTCCTTTTGCTATTTATTACACAAGACATAATATTTTCAAAAGTTAGATAAATTTAGAAATTTTAGACATGCATAAATAAAACATTGATATCCAATAAATAAATATTTTTGTTGGAGTTATTACAATATAGGTCTAGTTTTTAGTTCTAGTTTATTATGATAAACTATGGCCATCTATTTCTATGGTTATATAGTTATCTAAACATCTTATGTTTGTTGTAGCAGTTAGAAACCTCCGTTACATTTTTTGTATAGCCTATTTAAAGGCATTTTGTCTTATTGAAAACATACATCAAGTTTTAATCACATGCTCACATTATGGCATTAGAGCCAACATACAGCTATAGAAGAGTGAAGGAAGAAAACAAACCTGCAAATTACTATGGGAGAGTGAATGGAGAATCTGTGTTGGGAGATTATTATAATAAACTACCCCCATCTATTTCTATGGTTATATAGTTATCTAAACGTCTTATGTTTGTTGTGCATCTTCTATTTTTTTTATATAGCCTATTTAAAGGCATTATGTTTTGGGTATGTGCAGGATCATGGTATGCCAAAAAGTGACGATGTGAAAAGAAGTCCTGATTGGTAGACTTATTGAAAAACAACTATAACTTTAAAATGGTTTAATATTTTTTTAAATCTCCAACATATGTCACATTCTATGCTTCACCTACCACAAGAAAAAAAGGAAAAAAATTCAATTTGATAAATTTTAGACTAAGTTAAGGTGGTCAGACATGAGAGCTTTTAAATTTTGGAAAAAGTTTTAGAAGAAAATTCATAATTAAATATTTACTAGGAAACAAATTTCAAAAAAATATGTGTCACATCCGGACATGAGTCTACTACTTATATCTAGAATCTAGTAAAAATTTTTATCATTTGATTGTGTTTAAGGTGGTCGGACATACACCTACTTCTTATCTTTTTAGTCCTGGTTGATAGATTGATTGAAAAATAACTATAACTTTCAAGTGGTATAACATTTTTGAAATCTGAAACTTGAGTCACATTCTATGATTTATCTATTATAATAAAAAAGTTAAAATTTTTCAATTTGATGAAGTTTAGACTAAGTTAAGGTGGTTAGACACGAGATTTTGTATATTCTGGAAAAGTTGTAGTAGAAAAATCATAATTAATTATTTACTTGGAAAAAAATTACAAAATAATATGTGTCACATCCATACATGAATCTAATACTTATATCTAAAATATTGTAAAAATATATTATCATTTGATTGTGTTTAAGGCAGTCAGACATACACCTACTTCTTATCGTTTTCCTAAAATTTTCATACTACTGCATTAAAATTTGAAATTTTTACCATATAGAATAATTTTTTTTCAAAAAAGGGCTAGTATCTTAGAAACTAAATTCAATTTTCTACAGATTCTCTTCTTACATATTTTTGATATAAGATTGGTAATATGTTCAAATTTTTATGTGAACTTGCCTAACCTTAATTTTCTGAATTTTCATTGCCACTTAAGGTCATGTTTGGCATACCATGATCCTGCACATACCCTCTTATTGAATAATATATCGAAACTTGCATCAAGTTTTTATCATATGCTCTCAATTTTATCATAATTTATTTAATAATTTATTTATTATTAATTTTAATACACATAATTGTGATGTGATAGGATAATGTGAACAACAAATATAAAATTAAATAAAAGTTTCAGTATTAAAATCAAAATCCAATTATAAATTGAATATAATGAATAATAATACATTTTGTTCAAATATATTCTTGTTATATCATGAAGGTACTTATCTTTAAAATAGTTATAATGTGATTGCTCACACCAAAAAATAATGATAGATAATCACTTGACATTTTTAAATACTTTAGGGAAGTCTAAATTTATAAAATTCTAAATGTAAGTATCAATAATAGAGGATCAAAAGCATTTTTTCTAATTTTTTTTTAATTTTTGAGAGAAATTTGTCAAATGAAAGGTGGAAAATAAAAAATAATCTCTTAATTTTCTTTATTCTTCTTAGATTGTGGAGTGAAAAAAGAATGTCTCCATAAATTAATCTTTATTAAATCATGTGGAGTGTGAAGGACATTAAGGCTTAAGGAAAATGGTCTAGAACTTTAGGACATTGAAATGAAAAAATTAATTAGATTTCTAGTTTGATCACTTATAGCATTGAAATTGTTAAGAACTTTAAGATAAAGTAAACTGCTAATTTTCTAGATTTTATGGATAGATTATAAATATATTATTTAAAATATAATAAATTATTTTATTTTCAAATTTTAATCTTATTTTCATGCTTTTGCTATTTATTACACAAGACATATTCTTTTTAGAAGTTAGATAAATTCAGAAATTTTAGACATGTATCATTAAAACATTGATATTCAATAAATAAATATTTTTGTTTGAGTTATTACAATATAGGTGTAGTTTTTAGTTATATTTTATTATGATAAACTATCGCCATCTATTTTCGCGATTATATAGTTATCTAAACATCTTATGTTTGTTGTGGCAGTTAGAACATTCTGGTACATTTTTGTATAGCCTAATTAAAGGCATTTTGTCTTATTGAATAATATATCAAAACATACATCAAGTTTTTATCACATGCTCTCATTATGGTATTAGAGAAATTTGTGTTGGCTTTGTCCAACAAGAATATGAGTAGTAATAGCATGTGTAGGATATGTGACGTTGCTATGAAATTGTGAAGTGTGAAGCCATGATGGCTAGTTCTTTGTTACACATTAGATTGATTCCTAGACTCGTGTGAAATGCATTGATTTTTGGCACGTCCAGACCTAGAAAAAATATTCAAAATTTTGGCTTTCTATTTCAGTTAAAAGTAATGAGAGAAAGAAATGGTTGTGATTGAGCCAAGTGATGCATAAAACTACACCAAGGTAGTTACCTAATAATAATGGTTTTCTTTTCAAGGTTGGCAATTTGGTTCTGAACAATAATCAGTAGCAAGGTGAAGGAATGATTGAATTTTGTGGCTCTGTGAATATAAGGCAGCGGAGTTAAACAAAATCAAGGCATGTGATCAAGTAGTAATCCATCATCAAGAAGTGAGGAAAAAGGTTTCATATACATAAGGTGCAATTTTATTTCTTGGAGGTATCGGGGGGTCCATCATTGGTTGTGAATTACTTTTGAATTTCTATATTTGCAAGGAGAAAATACTAAATTTCAAAGAAGAAATAGAAAGTGAATTATAGTGGGTATGTATTCCTTTCTTCTGATAAAGATGATTGCATCTTCTCATATTTATATTATCAAGGTTGATCACATGCTTGTTCTTTTGAAGAACCTCATGCATAGAATGTAAATCACGATTAGAGGAGTCTGGAAGCAATGGAGGAAGGAGGTTTTCCATCATCCCAAGCTAGCTTCTCGCTTAGTGATGATTCATTGCATGATTATAAATCTATTTGTATCCTTGAAAAGCTAGGGCTTGGCAGATTCATCCCTGAAGAAAAGAGGGGGCTTCACAAACTTGTGTCCCTAAAGAGAATAAGGGGCTTGACATATGTGTGTCCCTAAAGAGAAAAGGGGGCTTGGCGTCGTGATTATCCCTTCATGAAGTGAGGGGGAAGGATTTGAATATGATTTTTCAAGTACTTGAGGAGGCATTAGATACACTCAGAGGAGATGTGGAATTTTGGAGGAAAGGTGTCAAATGTGCAGGCATGTTGGTGGTGATTTGTGCAGAATGAGGAGAGGATATTTCCACAACACTTGAGGAGGTGTAAGACACACTCAAAGGAAATGTGGAATTTTAGAGGAAAGGTGTCTCATGTGCAGCACTAAAGGAGGCATTAGACACACTTGGAGGAGATGCAGAATTTTGGAGGAAATGTGTCTCATTGTGCATGGGAGATGGGAACACTCATGTTGTACAAATGGTTTCAAATTTTGTGTCCAGGACTTCTAGTGATGCAGTCAGTTTGGTGTTTCTTGAGTGACCGAGGAGGATTGTTAAAGGCACTTCATCAAAGTCTCCAGAGAGTTGGGTTCAAAACCCTTGCAACTTCCACTCTTGTTCAGATTAATGTAATAAAGGGGGAATGTTGGAGTTATTACATTATAGGTCTAGTTTTTAGTTTTAGTTTATTATAATAAACTACCCCCATCTATTTCTATGGTTATATAGTTATCTAAACATCTTATTTTTGTTGTGGATATTAGAAAGATCTGCTATATTTTTTATATAGCCTATTTAAAGGCATTATGTCTTATTGAATAATATATCGAAACTTGCATCAAGTATTTATGATATACTCTCAATTTTATCATAAATTTTTATATTTTATTTATTATTAATTTTAATACACATAATTATAGTTTAGAGTAGTCTTTTTCTATAATGCATAATCATTTTGTATACCATTTTTGTTCAAAAAAGGATGCTAATACAAAGTACACATATTTTAAAAAAAATTGCTAACATTTACTTAATATTTTTCCATGTGCATCAAATATAATGGTCTATATTTGGTAAAAACCTATGTTTAGTAGAACATATTAAAAAGATATAATAATTTATTAAAATGATTTATAATAAAATACTTTTAAACACAAATATTTAATAATAAAAAATTGATTTCATTATGTACTCCAACTTGGCAATACGTGGATCAAAAATGACTTTTGGAGCTCTGAGTTTGTGCATGGGCTAGGGGAAACCCTAGTTATTGTTTTGGTTAAGTAAAAAAAGGTTTTTGAAGGACCCTAAACCTTATACAAAGATCTTAAAGATATCCCAATAAAAGCATAAAAGAGTCTATGCCATAGAACCCATGACTAAAAGCATAAAGGAAACGAACAACAACTACCAAAAAACAACAGGATGCAAAAAAAGACACAAAACATGAGAGTGCAACAAAAGGAAAGGACAACAACAAAAATGAAAAATGGATACTTTTTATCAGGTCCTCAGCCTGGACCACCGTAATCTGCATCTGATCAGCAAAGTCCTTCATTTTTTCTAGCTTCTTGTCTTCTTTAGCTTTAATCTTCCTCGTGCTCACCCGAGTTCCCTTACCAGGTCCTGTAGCCTCCTTCAAAATCTTCACCTCCTTCACAGCTTTACTCTACTCAATATTTTCCATCAGGATCTTAGCATGGCCAGAATAGGCTTTAAGACTGCACAAGCTCTGCTCCCCAATTTTCCTCATGGACGAGATTCCATTTTCTCCATTTTGTTATGCAAAATGACAAGCCTTCCCTCATAGTCCCCATTAGTAACCCTGGCCTCCATCTCTTTCAATTTTTTTTCCAAATTAAAAACCTTATCAACCAGAGCAGTATAAGCATCTGCACTACTAACAACATCTCTCATTTCCTCTAGGCACTCAACAAACAGTTTTTCTCCTATTGAAATCTTCTTAAGGGTGATATCACACACCATAATACACATTTGGGCTTTGACCATGCCGAAATCATCCATCAACTTACCTAGGGTGCAAGAAAAATCCAAAAGGAAATTTTTACCCTTACTCACCTTGCTATCCCCACATTTCTCCTTTTTAGTCTCCTTGTCATCAGTCACCTTATTCCCAATACCATCTTTGTCAATTTTTCTTATATATCATCCGCTGTCTAGTTGGCATCTTTCAGGATATCCTTATCCATCTGCAAAGTATTCTGGTCTTCACCTTGATTTCCTAAATCACCATCCAAATGCTCGTCTTCCCCAATATCATCACCAATTTTTTCCTCATTGCTATTCCTTTGCTCATAGTTGGTGCTGGAGCACCCCAAGGTTTTTGAAAGATATTTTTGGTCATTTTGGCTTGTAGGTTGGTTTAGCCAACCATTAGTGAATAAGGACTATTTTATAAATTCCAAAGTGTGTCTAAGGTGTGATTAGGGTTATTAGTGTTTAGGGTTGATAGGGTTGAGTAGTTGTTGAGGTCAAGTTGCATCTAGGGCTCTATATCCTTAGAAGTCAACCAAAAGGTCAAAGGGTTGAGAAAAACTCCAAAATAGAGTGGCATTCAAGGTTTTAATGTTTTTAAGTGTTTTAAGGTCATATGATAAGTTTTAGGACCAAGTTTGGACATTGGAATTGGTAAAATGTCATTTTGACAAAAGATGTAAAAGTTGTCATGACAACTTTTGCAACTTTGCAAAGTTGTCATGACAACATTTCCTAGTTTTTAGGAATTGTCTTTAATTATGCCCAAATCCTGACATGAGGGTATAGACATGTGGGAATATGATATACAAGGTGGAACAAACCCTAAAGTGATGGTGAGAGTTCATTTTGTATGGACTTTTTGTGGAGAAGTAAGGTTTTACACTATATTTTGCAGACAGAGCCATCATCCAATACTTTAATGGATTGAATGGGTTGAATTAATGCATTTAAATTTTTTGTGTGTTATGTTCTTAGTCTTTGTGGCATTGGTTTGATTTTTTAATCATACTGGTTAACATTTTGTAAATTACTTAGGTTTTACTGGTTCACTATCTAGTTTTGGACCATTCATGTAGATAATGGCTTTCCTTGGAGTTCCCGTGGTCCAAAGTCCTATGACCACTTGGAATCAAGTAAATCCTTGTATATAAAATGTACATATGGTGTGTGGATTGTGTATGTGTAGGGAAGACATGATAAAATTTAGGCCATAGGTGAGTACTAGTTATTCTGGCTAGGGGAACTAAACAAAACAGAGGCAATAAATATTGCTTGGTGATTGGTGTGTGCCAATAATTGGTAGAGGAGTGTAGGGGCATGTAATACATACATTTTTATGGAATGAGAAGAGTAGAGGAGGTTTCTAGTGCAGGTAATGGAAGCCAAGAATCCAAACCAGTGTTCATGCCCTAGAAACCCTCAATTTTAGGGGTTTGGTGAAAGTCCATTGTATGGACAAGGTGGGGAACTAAGACCTAGTAAATATTTAAGCCTAGGAAAAACCCACAAGGAGTATATAATTATATTCCAAGGGTTTTAAGGGATTTTGAGAGGAAATCCACCTTTTTAGTCTTTAGGAGGGCTAATAGGCCTAAAAGGCTACAAGGCCTAGAAAACTAGAAATCTTGAACTCGACTGGAACTAGGGTGAAAGATCCACAAGATTGGATCTAGGGGAGTTGAAAGAGACTTAAGGATGTCAGGAATCCAATCCAAAATAAGATAGGATAGATGGGAGAGTGGATGACCAAGATAAGCCATGGATGAGAAGGACTATGGAGAAGGATCTAGTGAGAACTTGAACTTGTTGGAGAGCTCCTAGTGAATTAGAGGAATATATAGAAATCCACTAGTTAGGGTGGTGATAGGAACCCTAAGAAAGACCAAGATAAGGTCTAGTAGAGAGAAAGACAACTCTAGGAGTGGGATCTCCCCATCAAATTGGTATCAGAGGCATTGAAAGGCTTGGGAGGTGACTAGTGTATGTCATAGAGGAGAGAATCTATAGGTGAGAACATCATGGTGACTAATGCTGAATTGGAAAGGGACTTGTTCGAGAATCAAGAAAAGAATAGGCTTCTTGAAGAAGCAATGGAAGAAACGAAGATAAAGATGGCAGAGGTTGTAGAGACAGCCAACAAGATGAAGGAGAAAAATAGTGAAGATAAAGACAAGGGAAACAAACTAGTAGAGGAGGAGATAGAACTAGAGCCTGACCCTCCTCTACCCGAGGAACCATTCCTCAAGGCATTCAAAGAATTGAGTGGCAAGGATCTAGAAGGCATTCCAGTGTTCTCTGGTAAAATGGATGCAGATATAGTTATGGAATGGATCAAAGGTATGGAGAACCACTTTGAATGTGATGGGATCACAAAAGGACAAAAGGTAAAGATATCCAAGCCTAGGCTAAGAGGACAAACACTCACATGGTGGAAGTTTCTGCAAGAAGAAAGGGAGAAAGAGGGAAATAAGCCCATAGAAAATTGGAAATCAATGGTGGCACAAGTGAAGGAGAAATACCTTCCAGGAGACTATGACATTCAGCTACAGAAGAAGATGTAGAACCTTAGGCAAAAGGACCTAGATGTGCCATCATATACAGAAGAATTTCAGAAGCTTTGTCTTAGATCAAGAATACAGGAGACAGAGAGCATCAAGGTTTATTAGTACCTTAATGGATTAAGGTGGAATATACAAGAAAAACTCAGCCTTTTTACCCTAACCTCCATTCATAGTTATTTCCAAATGGCCTTGAAAGTGGAAGAGAAACTCAGGAAGAAACAAGACTCTAACTCCAGAGGAAGAGGAAGGGGTAGAGACAATAGAGGTGGCCATAGAGGAGGTTCAAGTGGAAGAGGAAATGTGTTGGAAAGTGATCAATTTTGTAAATGTGGCTCACTTTTTGGTTGTCATTTATGGCAACACATCTTGGTTTTAAATCTATTCCTATAAAGAAAAGTTTTGCTAATTCAGAAATCGATTAAGTATAGAAGGAGAGTTGCAGAAGTATTCTAGATATCGAAGATCGAGATCGATGAATTAGGGAAAGAGAGCTTAGAGGAAGAAAGTATGGGGTATGTATGACCTCCACCTAAGATCGATTTGGTTTTGGTTATGTCTACAATGAGTTATAAATAATTGAAGACAGACAGACTGCAACAAAAAAATGATATAGAGCAGTTGGACAATAGAAAAGACTGAGGGAGTATGACTTGGACTTCAAGAAATCAAAGTTAGATTATGGTTGTTGATAACCTACACATTGATTATGCAAGAGCGTTGACTATGCATTTGATATTTACCATATTAAATTTATTTTGTATTGAAGGCCGACTTTGTAATATTTTTAATTTTCATATTGGGAGCCAACTTTGTAAAGTTGTGAGATATATATGTAAGATCTTTTTGATAAAGATATGAGGTTGTAGATGGTTAGTTGGATGAGTTGTTGAGAAAATAATAGAGTAGAGAATGACAAACATCATTGAAGAGCTATAAAGGAACTATTTAAGCACTAGTGTTTCTTGTTTTGTTCATGAATGAGAACACTTTTTAAATTGAACTACTTTGTAAGAGCTGTAAGCTCAGTTGGCCCCTAACAGGGTGTTGTGAACCTTTAACAGGGTTGTAATTCCTTTAACAAGGAAATGTTGTATGTAATATTTATCTCCTAACATGGATAGGTCTCCTAACAGGCACACTATACTTTAGTACATGCTTGTGGGTACCATCCCCACCGGGGTTTTCCCTTGGATAGGGTTTCCTTGAAAACAAAATATGGTGTTATGAGTACTGTGTCATTTGCTTATGTTCTTTTCTTTACTGCAAGTTTATGGTTAATGTTTAAATGGTTGAAGAATTTAATAAAGTGCTATAATACTGATTCACCCCCCTCTCAGTATTATCCATTCCTAACAATTGGTATCAGAGCTTTTGACCCTTGGAGAGGAAGTCTAATAGCTTGAGGGAGATCAGAATGGATTTGGACAGTTTGCAAGAAAAATTTGATGCTTCACTTGAATACCTTGACAAAGATAAAGTAGAAAATGGAGAGTTGAAATTCAACATGCGAAGAGCTGAGAAATTTATAAAGAAACTCAAAGAACAACTTGAGATTTCTAGAAGTCAAAGACAAGATCTTATGGTTCGGATAAAAGAGGATTCATATGAAGAAAATTCAGATCAGATGAGGCAACTAAAAGGATAGAATGAGACCCTAAAACTTGAAAATGAGACTATGGCTAAATAAATATAGATACAGAAGGATGCTAAGAAGAAAGTTGAAGAAGCTTTAAACAGTGCATTAGATCAAATGAAGAATGAGGTTGACAACTACAAGAACAAATATATGGAAATGGAGAAATACAATCATATTATAAAAGGTGAACTTGTTGAAGCAAAGAAACACATTGAGAAACTTCATGCCAGCAGTGATTTGATTGATGAACAAAGAGACAAATAGAAACCTAAAGGTGATATGACTGGTAATGGCTTCAACAAAGATGAATGTTCAAAGAATCAGGAAGAGAAATCAAATGAGAAGATTGATGCTGAGAAACCTTCTATTGAAGAATCTAGATAACAGATCAGACCCTTCAGAGGTAGATGCTTTGGTTGCAATAGATTTGGACACATGAAGAGAGAATGCAGAAGTAATGCCCCTTTTAGAACTTTTTTCTAGTTATTGTTTTAAGTGTAATAGATATGGGCACAAGAAAGCAGAATGCAGAAAACTTAATCAATCTGGATATAGACAAGACAATGGAAGAGAATCTATAGTGAAACCTACATGCTACAAATGTAATAACATTGGACACATTGTGTAAGTTGCAAGTTAATCAAGTAAGAAGACCTCCTATATGTTATAAATACAATAATCCAGGACATATAGCAAAGTTTTGTAGGTATAATGGTTCAGACAACAGAAGAGTACCACCTCCTATGAATTCACAGAAGAATGCAAATGATACTAGTAAGAGTGTTGCAGATTTGAAGAGTGATTTTGAAAGTTGTTTTAAGAAAGCAGAAGATAGAAATAGTGGTAAGATATGGAAGATCAAAGAAACAAGTGAGACATCAGTTCAGGGAGAGTCAGTAGATGCTACTGGATCTTTGCCTAATGGTAGTAAAACAGAATCAACCTAATTATCTGATCATGGCCTTAGGGGGAGCATTGGATACAGTCATCAGAATATATCTTTCCCTAAAATTCATGGATTGAGCTCGAGCGAGCTTAGGTATGAACTTGGCTGACATCATATAATATACATCTCAGAGCGCAACATCAGCCGACACATATATTTTGTTCGCAAGATCTAACAGTCGACTGGACAGTATTGAGTAAAAGTGAAACTTATAACTTACACTTATATAAAGCACCATTCAATGACCTATCTCTTTAGCATTTGACAAGAGCGAGCTAAGCAGATCAAAGAGCAAAAAGATTCAGACTATTCTACATTTTCCATGCATGATCGATTGAAGCATAAACACGGAATTCAGTGGAAGAAAGGTATTTACATCATCTAGCCATGGATTCACCTATTATTTTTGATGTTGTAGATCAACCTAGGTACAAATTTAAGAAACATCTGTTCAAGTCATGTGAAGAGGATCCAGAAGGAGAATTTTCTCAAACCCTATATGGCATATTACACAGAAGATATTAGGGCTTACATACATTGTAAGTATGATATACTAGGAATTGATGATATATCAACTGAGATGGAGTATATGACTGATAATGGAATCCTGAAAGAAGAATACAAACACATTGATCAGTTAAGCATAATGAAGATTCTGGACTTATGCAAATTTGATGAAGATGAATGGTTTAAGATACTGTTGAGTAGGGTTCATGATTAGTTCATTTGGATGGGTGATCAACCTATAAAGATATGTAGTGACCTAATTCATGAAATCACTGGACTGGACAACACCGAAGTCATCCCTATTACAGAGAAACATGTAAAGAAAGAAGTTGAAACCCTAAGTCATTCTAAATGGGACAAATAGGAAATGACAGTGAATGACATATTTTAGCAAGATGTGAGATTGATTGCTATGATACTTGGATACAAATTCTACTATAGTAGCAGACCTAACTTAGTATCTGCAAGAGTAATCATGATGGCATGGAGAATGGTGAAGGAAAACATGAAATATAACCTATGCAAAGTTCTGGCACAACAATTTCTTGAAAATGTGAAGCTAGTGAAGAAGGAAAGAACTAAGACCTTCAGATTTGGTTCATTGTTGATGCATATGTTTATTCATATTGAGCACAAATTTCTTGGCTTACATCCTAGTGGTTGGAAATTTGGGATACCTACTGGTATTTTAATCTCACAGAGCTACAAGAGACAAAATACTACTTGGGTTGATGGTGAACTATTTGGTATGATCAAGATACTACAGAGATAGATGAAGAGAAGGTACATGATACATGAGGATATTGTTGAAAAGTACAAGGATACAATCTATTTCATGGTTGAAACTAATTGTGTATGTTTTGAAGCAGTCATACCTAGAAAGAAATGGTGTTATCCCATGGGTTATGAAGTAATTTCTAAGGTACTTACCATGCAAGTAGAACATATTCTTGCATCAAAAGTTGATCCATCAAAAGAAAGATGGGGAACATATGAGGATAAATCAGAAAAGGTGAGAGAAGAATAGACTAGAGGTCTGAGGAAAAGAAAAATTGAAAACCTTGTACATGAATGTGGTGTAAAGGCTGGGTTGATAGAAGAAGAATTGAAAGAAGTGGAAAACAAGATGACATGAGATCTCTTGGAATATCAAGTGGAAGTACTATAGCCCCTCCTACTCCTAACATAGTTATGGTAGACATTCCACCTCCTCCATCACATCAAACATCACAAATAGAGAACATCACTCCTAGAGTAACTAGATCAAGCAATCAGACATCGCCTAAAGAGAAGAGCACAATAAGAGAAGAGAAGAAAGAAGAGAAACACATATGGAAGCCTGACATGAAAATGATAGAGAAGAGAGAAATAGAACAAGGAAAATTGGTAACAATTGAAAAATACTATGACAGGTTTGGAGATTCAGACAAAATTAAGATTGAAGACATTGTGATTGAACATTTACTCACTTTCAAAAAGACTCTTTTAGAAATTAAAGGAAGTATACCTATAGACCTATATGGGAGATTGGAGAAAAGAAAACACTTAGCATAGATTGAGGATGATACAATCAGGAATCAGGAAATTGATAACATTCTGCCTTTAATATCTGTACAAGAAAGGGATAGAATATACAAGGAATTAAAACCCTTGCTAAGGACCAAAGTAAGATTGTTGAAAATGATGGAAAGGAAGTATGATGAAGTCATTGAGGA
The DNA here is from genome assembly GCA_018584345.1 of Thuja plicata. Taxonomy (NCBI): domain Eukaryota; kingdom Viridiplantae; phylum Streptophyta; class Pinopsida; order Cupressales; family Cupressaceae; genus Thuja; species Thuja plicata. The sequence continues at coordinate 1,229,560 of MU227064.1, forward strand.
AACCCAGAAGGAACTAGAGAAGATATTGATGAATACTACTTCTGACAAGTCCCCACCTCCTAAGACCACTTCACCTACATAATTAGGAATGGGAGAAAGCTCAAAAGAAATAGAGACAAATGTTGAGGAAAGCGAAGTAGATCCACCACTAGATTTCTATGTTTTTGGTGTGGCAATGACTCTTGACACTTCAAAAGATGAAAAGGACCCCTTTGTAGGGAATGTGGGCACCCCTATATCAGATGAAGCTAAACAGAAAGAGGAAGTAGAGAAGAAAAAGGAAGAAGAATAGAAGACAAAACAACAAGAGGATGAAAAGAAAGTGGTAAAATCATCATATATCTCATTGTTGGCAAGCAATGATGTGAATGTTGATAGTATGGATGAATTTGAATTGGTAAAATTGGCATTTACTTCATTGAACAAAGACAAGGAAAGATCAGAACAAAAAGGATACAAAAAGGTTAAAGTAATTACAAGAGCAATTGATACTATGAACAAATTGCTTCCAGTACCTATTTTTTTCCAGCACAAAGATGACATTGAAAATCTGAGAATAACACTTGATGAATTTGATGGGCACTATGAGAATTTGATAAAGAATGCATAGGAGAAGGCAGAGATCAAATATTCAGAGAAGAAGTTAATAGAAGTTCGCAAGTCTATCACATGGGACTTAGGCATTGTGAAAACTTTTTTGACAAATGCAAAGAGTTGCATTGGACATGGGAGAAAATTGTTTAGCTATTGCATGAATCCTATTAGGCATGTTCAGAACATAGAAGATATTATTGCCAAAGAGAGGGAAACTCTGAATAGTATGATGGAAGGTTATGAAACATATTCACAATCTAAAATAGAGCTAGACAAGGAAGTCACAAGAATTTTGGCTAAACTCAGTGTATTGGATAGTGAGAAAGGGAGAGTATTGACAAGATTTAATCTGCTAAAGAGCTCTATCACTCCTAAGCTATCCATACTTGAGGTTCATCTCTCAGACATGGAGAAAGTGGCAGATTCACTGACTAAATCTATGCCCACTGAATTGAAAGAAGCTGAGACCACATCATTTGCACTGAATGGCTTAATTCATATTAGCCAAATATTGTTCAAAACATAGAATGTAGAAGTGAAGATCTTGGAAGATTCCTTTCAAGACATTTTGAAACATGTGAGAAAGCACTAAATGTTATTATTTTATATGCACCTTTGTCATTGTTTTCCAAGGGGGAGAAGAGAGAAGAAAAAAAAATACGGGAGAAGAGAGAAAGAAAAATATATATGGGAGAAGAGACAAGAAGAGGAAAGAGAGAATATAGAGAAGACAGTTTTGTTAGAACACTTATTCATTTTTTTGTTAAGTGTTGCCATCAATGCCAAAGGGAGAGATTGTTGGAAAGTGATCAATTTTGTAAATGTGATTCAATTTTTGGTTTTTATTTATGGAAACACATCTGGGTTTCAGACCGGTTCCTATAAAGATAAGTTTTTCTGATTTAGAAATCGATTAAGTATAGAAGTAGAGTTACAGAAGTATTTTGGATATCAAAGATTGAGATTGATGAATTAAGGAAAGAGAGATTAAAGGAAGACAATATGGGGTATGTATGACATCCACCTAAGATAAATTTGGTTTTGGTTATGTCTATGGTGAGTTATAAAGAATTGAAGACAGATAGACTGAAGCAGAACAACGATACAAAATAGTTGGACAGTAGCAAAGACTGAGGGAGTATGACTTGGAATCCAGGCAATCAAAGTTGGATTTTGGTTGTTGATAACCTAAAAATTGACTATGCAAGAGTGCCAAATATGTATTTGATATTTACCATATTAAATGTATTTTGTATTGAAGGCCGACTTTGTAATATTTGTAATATTCATATTGGGAGCTGACTTTGTAAAGTTCTGAGATATATATGTAAGATCTTTTTGATAAAGATATGAGGTTGTAGATGGTTAGTTGGATGAGTTGTTGAGCTAATAATAGAGAAGAGAATGAAAAAGATCATTGAAAAGATATAAACGAACTATCTAAGCACTAGTGTTGCTTGTTTTGTTCATGACTAAGAACACTTTGTAAACTGAATTACTTTGTAAGAGCTGTAAGCTCAGTTGGCCCCTAACAGGGTGTTGTGAACCTTTAACAAGGAAATGTGCTATGTAATATTCAGCTCCTAAAAGGGCTAGGTCTCCTAACAGGGACACTATACTTTAGTACAAGCTTGTGGGTACCATCCCCACTGGGGTTTTCCCTTGGCCAGGGTTTCCTCGAAAACCAAATATGGTATTATGAGTACTGTGTCATTTTCTTATGTTCTTTTCTTTAATGCAAGTTTATGGTTAATGTTTAAATGGTTGAAGAATTTAATAAAGTGCTATAATACTGATTCACCCCCCTCTCAGTATTATACAATGCTAACACAATGACAATAGGAGTCAAGGTGACTCCAGATATATAGAGCAAGGACATGAATCAAGCAATAAAGGTGGACACGATAGAGGAAGGGGTTCTTATAATAGTGGAAGAGGAAGATCAGGGGGTTTTGGGAGAAGTTATCACCTTTCTTCCATGAAATGATACAACTATGGACAATTGGGGCACCCTGCATATAGATTCCCTGACAAACCCTCAACTTCACAAGGAGAGAAAAAGATAGCCTAGGTCCAAGAAGAAGACTTCTCTAAACAATCAGAGGTGAGTCTAGATTCAGAGAAGGGAGAACACCTCATGTTGAGAATAATTTTGATCAAGACACCCACCAAAGATGAGCATAAGCAGAGAAGGGATCTTTTTAGAGTCAAGTGCAAGATATTGGGGAAAGTGTGCAAATTTATCATTGATTCAGGATCCACAGATAATTTTATATCTGAGGCAGTAGATAAGTTGAAACTCACCAAGATTCCACATGTGTGTCCCTATAAAGTTACATGGTTAAACAAGGGGAAAAACATCTTGGTAAATGAGCAAGTGTGGGTAGAGTTTACTATTGGTAAGTATCAAGATAAGATACTTTGTGATGTGTTTCCAATGGATGCATGCCATCTGTTGCTTGGTAGACCATGGCAGTATGACAGGGAAGCTATCCATAATGGGAAAGAGAACAAGTACTCCTTCAACAAAAATGGGGTAACTTTCAAAATTCAGTCTCTACTAGAGGAAGACATAGTGGAGAAGACAAAATCCAATACATTTTTGATGAGTGGGAAGGAATTACTAAGGGATATGAAAGAGGAAGGAGTTGGCTATGCAATCATTTTAAAGCCAAAGGAGGAGGAGACTCATAAGAAAGCACCTATGCCAAATGAAGTGAAACAATTTTTGGATCAATTCAAAGACATAATATGTGAGGGTACACCAGCTACACTACCACCAAAGAGGGAGATAAGTCATTAGATTGACTTTGTACTAGAATCATCTTTGCCAAACAAGGCTGCATATAAAATGACATCGGAGAAAAACAAGGAGATAGCCAGGCAAGTACAAGAACTTTTGGACCAAGGGTTGATCAGAAAGAGCATAAGCCCATGTGTTGTCCCAGTGGTGTTGGCTCCTTAAAAGGGAGGTAAGTGGAGGATGTGTACTGATTCTAGGGAAATAAATAGGATAACTATTAGATATAGATTTCCTATTCCTAGGATAGAAGATTTGATGGATTTTTTGGGGGGTGCTAAGTACTTTTCTAAAAATGATTTGAAAAGTGGTTACTACCAAATTAGGATGAAGGAAGGGGATGAGTGGAATTCAGAATTTAAGACTATAGAGGGGTTATATGAATGGTTAGTTATGCCCTTTGGGCTAACCAATGCACCTAGTACCTTTATGAGGGTGATGAATGAGATCTTGAAAGACTACATAGGTGTATTTGTAGTTGTCTATTTAGATGACATCCTCATTTCTAGAAAGATAAAGGAGGATCATATGAAACACTTGGAGTTAGTATTGAAGAGGTTGTAGGAAGAAAAGCTAACCATCAATCTTGAAAAGAGTGAGTTCATGCAGGAAGAACTAGTCTACCTAGGATTTTTAGTTTCCCAAGGTGACTTGAAAATGGATAAGGACAAAGTAGAGGCCATATTGAACTGGCCTACTCCTAAGATAGGGATTGAAGTTAGGAGCTTCCATCGGTTAGCCCAATTCTATAGGAATTTTGTTAGAAGATTCAGTGAAATATGTGCTCCAGTGTTAGAAACCATTAAAGGAGGGTTGAAAACCAAATTTGTATCGACCAAGGCACCTAATGAGGGGTTTGAAAGGTTGAAAAGAGAAGTAACCACTCAACCTATATTGTTGTTACCAAGTTTTGACAAACCTTTCATAGTAGAGTGTGATGAGAGAAACATAGTAGTGGGGGCTGTCTTAAGCCAAGAAGGCAGGCCTGTGGCATTATTCAGTGAGAGATTGAATGAGGCAAAGTCTAGGTACTCTTCCTATGACTTGGAGATATATGCTCTTGTACAAGCCTTAAATAAATGGAGGCACTATTTATTTCCTAAAGAGTTTGTTGTCTTTACAAATAACCAAGCATTGAGTTATATTAATACTCAAGACAAACTTAGTTTAAGGCACATCAAATGGATGGAGTTTTTGCAGTCATACACCTTCACTATTAAGCATAAGAAGGGGGTACAAAACAAAGTTGTGGATGTCATTAGTAGAAGGATGCTTACAATACAAGAGATTTAGTTGCAGAGTATAGGGGTATAATGGTTTAAGGAGCTTTATGAAGGAGATGCAAACTTCTCAGTGATCTACAAGGTGTGCAAAGAATTTGAGAATCACTTTCATAGTGAGTATGCAGATTATACTCTTGAAAATGGATTGTTGTTCAAAGGGAAACAATTATGTGTGCCAAGGAGGTCCATGAGGGAGAACCTCATACAAGAAAAGTATAATGGGAGTCTAAGTGGACATTTTGGACTGAACAAGGCCTTGGATCTAGTGGTGAGGTTCTATTGGGGGCCAAAATTGCAGAGGAATATAAGGAGATATGTAGAGCAGTGTGGGGTGTGTCAAAGGGAAAAAGGAACTTCATCAAATGCATGCTTATATCAACCATTTCCCATACCAAGTAGACCATGGGATTGCATCGGTATGGATTTGATTGCGGGACTACCTAGGACACCTATTGGTTTAGACAGTGTGTTTGTGGTAGCAGACAAATTTAGCAAGATGAGCCATTTTGTCCCATGCAAGACAACACATGATGCTAGCATTATTGCCCATTTTTTATTTAAAGAGATAGTGAGGATACATGGCTTGACAACAAGCATAGTTGCAAACAGAGATGTGAAGTTTATGGGACATTTCTGGAAGACACTATGGAGAAGGCTAGGAACCAACTTGTCACATAGCTCAGCTTATCATCCTCAAATGGGTGGCCAGACAGAGGTGATCAATAGGGTACTTGGTAATTTGTTGAGGTGTTTGACCAAATAATATGGACAAATTTGGGAGAAAGTGATACCTCAGGTAAAATTTGCCTACAATGATAGCACAATCCAGACCACAAGTAAGAGCCCATTTGAGATTGTTTATGGGTTACACCCAAGGGGTGTACTTGAGTTGAGAGACCTACAAGGTTATGAGGGCATCAGTGCCCATGCTGATGATTTCTCTCAGTCAATGAGAGAGGTACATGAATAGGTTAGGAAGACATTAATGGAGGCCAATCAGAAGTTGAAAGCCAAGAGAGACGAGGGAAGAAGAGATCTGCAATTTGAAGTGGGTGATCTAGTAAAGGTGTTTTTGAATAAGGATAGACTACAAAAGGGGATACCTAGTAAGTTGTAGATGAAAAGGATTGGGCCTTGCAAGGTGTTGTCCAAGTATGGACGCAATGCCTATAAGGTGGAGCTACCCAAGGAGATGTCAATTTCTCCAAACTTCAATGTGAAAGATTTGATAAAATATAAAGGGCCAGAAATGGATGAATTACAGTACAGTACTAAAGTGAATAAGGATGTGGGGGAGTTCAAGACTCTGGAATAGATCAAACCACAAGCTGAAAGGATATTGGATTCAAGAGTGAAAAAGAAGACCATGCATAAGGTCTATATGGAAGATCTAGTAAAATGGAGGCAACAACCAAAGTCAGAAGCCACTTGGATAGTTGAGAGTGACTTCAAGAAGCATGGAATCAGTGAGGATTTATTGAGAGAATAGGTACCCTAACTTGTTTGTTGCAGGGGGAGGATGGTGCAGGAGCACCCCAAGGTTTTTAAAAGATCTTTTTGGTCATTTTGGCTTGCAGGTTGGTTTAGCCAACCATCAGTGAATAAGGACTATGTTATAAAGTCCCAAGTGTGTCTAAGGTGTGATTAGGGTAAGTAGTGTTTAGGTTTGATAGGGTTGAGTAGTTGTTGAGGTCAAGTTGCATCTAGGGGTCTACATCCTTAGAAGTCAACCAAAAGGTCAAAGAGTTGACCAAAAATAAAAAACGGAGGGACATTCAAGGTTTTAATGTTTTTAAGTGTTTTAAGGTCATATGATAAGTTTTAGGACCAAGTTGGGCCATTGGAATTGGTAAAATGTCATTTTGACAAAAGATGTAAAAGTTGTCATGACGACTTTTGCAACTTTGCAAAGTTGCCATGACAACATTTCCTAGTTTTTAGGAATTGGCTTTAATTATGCCCAAATCCCAACATGAGGGTCTAGACATGTGGGAATATGATATATAAGGTGGAACAAACCCTAAAGTGATGGTGAGAGTTCATTTTGTACGGACTATTTGTGGAGAAGTAAGGTTTTACACAATATTTTGCAGACAAAGCCATCATCCAATACTTTAATGGATTGAATGGGTTGAATTAATGCATTGAGAGTGTTTTGTGTGTTAGTTTATTATTATTTTTGGCATTGGTTTGATCATTTAAACATACTGTTAACATTTTGTAAATTACTTAGGTTTTACTGGTTCACTGTTCGGTTTTGGAGCAGTCGTGTAGATAATGGCTTTCCTTGGAGTTCCCATGGTCCAAATTCCTATGAACACTTGGAATCAAGTAAATACTTGTATATACAATTTACATATGGTTTTTGGAGTGTTTATGTGTAGGGAAGACATGAGAACAATCAGGCCCTAGGCAAGTACTGGTTATTCTGGCTAGGGGAACTAAACAAAACATACTCAATAAAGATTGCTTGGTGATTGGTGTGTGCCAATCATTGGTAGAGGAATATATGGGCATGTAATATAGACATGTTGATGGAATGAGAAGAGTAGAGGAGGTTTCTAGTGCAGGTAATGGAAGCCAAGAAGCCAAACCACTGTTCATGCCCTAGAAACCCTCAATTTTAGGGGTTTGGTGAAAGTCCATTGTAAGGACAAGGTGGGGAGCTACGACCTAGTAAATATTTAAGCCTAGGAAAAACCCACAAGGAATATTTAATTATATTCCAAGGGTGTTAAGGGATTTTGAGAGGAAATCCACTTTTTCAATGTTTAGGAGGGCTAATAGGCCTAAAAGGCTACAAGGCCTAAAACACTAGAAATCTTGAACTCGATTGGAACTAGGGTGAAAGATCCACAAGATTGGATCTAGGGGAGTTGAAAGAGACTTAAAGGAGGCCAGGAATCCAATCCCAAAGAAGATAGGACAGATGGGAGAGTGGATAACCAAGAAAAGCAATGGATGAGAAGGACTATGGAGAAGGATCTAGTGAGAACTTGAACTTTTTGGAGAGCTCCTAGTGAATTAGAGGAATATATAGAAATCCACTAGCTAGGGTGGTGATAGGAACCCTAAGAAATACCAAGAGAAGGTATAGTAGAGAGCAAGACAACTCTAGGAGTGGGAGCTCCCCGTCAATAGTTGTCTTCCTCCTTAGAAGAAATGATAATATTCTTCTTACGGGTTCTTTTAGTATTATTTGTCTTTTTACTACTTCCAATACAGTCACCTCTTTTCCTTTTACCACCATCCTTCTCCCCTGCTTCCTCAAAGCCACCCTCTTCAATTTCCTCATTCGTTGCAAAATCTTCCACATCATTCTTGCCCTGCTTTTTCTTAGAAAGAGATTCCTTAAATTTAGTCTTTTTGATATTCTTTACCTCAGAGATATCCTCCTCAACATCTTCAGTATCTTCATCATTCATCTCCTTGTCCTCATCCCCTTCAATCTCATCTTCATCCCTAGCTCTACCCTTAAGAAAGGGTTTTTTTGTATAATTATTTTATTGTTAGTGTGAGAATAGTTTCTCTCTATCTAAATACTACCTTGAATTATATATATACATACATATATATATATACATATATATATATATATATGTATATATATATGTATATATATACATATATATGTATATATACATATATATACACATACACACACACATATATATACATGTATGTATGTATATATGTATATATATACATATACATATACATATATACATATACATGTACATATATATATATACATGTATGTATATATGTATATATATATATATGT